>JARVXP010000378.1:0-26000 GCA_029856935.1 Cyclocarya paliurus
CTTTTGCATATCATAATCTAAGATATCATCTTCATATCATATTAGAGCATTACATCGGGACATAGATTATATTTAACCCCCGTGGTAGGGTTATAAACCACAATTATACCCATGGAGAGAGCGTATACCACTATTATACCCGTGATAGGACCGTATACCACTATTATACCCATGACAGAGTTGTATACAACTATTATACCGAGGCAAGGCTATATACCATTATTATATCTGTGGCAGAGCCTTAACGGAACAGATTAGAAACATAATAGAATCAGATACAAATACAGAATCAGAAAGTTATGCTAAAGGTTTTCAGATGCCACATCATATTAAAACAGAGTACCGAATGGATTCAAATCATTTCACGTATTCAAAAACATCTTCACTTTATCAATGCAAAACTTTTTAGATCTCATATTCTCCTTTTTTCACAGTTCAGAAATAGAATACTAAAATAAACTCATGTATACACCAGTCGTGATAGAAAATACTTCCTTCTTATACAAAGTTTCATGTGTAATGCAAAACACATAACTGAGATTGTTTCACATTTATTTTCAAAACATATTATGCACATTTTCATAAAAACAACCTGTGACGCCCCCAAATTCCGCTTGGGATTGAACGGACATTTGAAGTGTCGAGACATGCAACACAAGGTTACGTATCTCCGTTCATGACATATAAGATGCAATGTTCTTAACATACATCTAGCATTATGCAATATTCGCAGCGGATAATTTTTTTCTTTAGCAATACTATGCACCAAATTCAAATATCCCAAAATGCTTAAAATATACTTCATACATAAAGGCATACTAAACATCAGAGATCACAATACTAGTCCAAAATGATTGTGATCAAATGAGTACTGAAGATGTAACTTCATAGTACATATAGTAATTTTAAGTTAACTACTATATTAACCTTGAAGCCGCACTGTCGCTTAATCGACCGTGTCCAGTTGGCTGTTTCCCAGTTCTTCTTTAGATCCTGTAACAAAATCTACCATTCGGGGGGAATGGTAGTTGGGACTACCATAGTGAGATTTGATTACAAATCTCAGCAAGTTAACATAAAACATACACACAGGTTAATAATGCATGCATGACAGTAAAAGCATAAGTACATAATCAAAATCGTAAGTAATCATAGCATATGGCATAACTTAAACTTGAAACATAACATGAACATGAATGAACTGAACTTGACTTACTTGTCATAGACTTGATCTGACTTGACTTAACATGACATGAACTTGAAACATAACATTGTCATGGATTTGATCTTACTTGACTTAACTTGACATAAACTTGAAACATAACATGAACATGAGCTTGAGCATAACATGAGTTTGAATTCTTTTTCATTTAACTTGATTAACGTAACATGCGGGTGCTACATGGGTCCCCTAGAGCCATGTGTCCCTGCCGATTACCGCATCACAACACAGGTATCTACACCAGCTGTGAGTGCGTTAATACATACTCCACAATTGTTGTGGCCCTATGTATTCTACGTGTCACAATTGCTGTGTCTCACGTAGTGTATGTGCCACAATTGCTGTGACCCCATACTTCATGCTCCACAGTTGTTGTGGCCCCATGACTTATTAAAATAAAATGTGGCTCCATCGGCGTTAGTGCCTGGTGCGCTCCGGTGACCAGCTAGTTAGGTCCCATTCGCAACCTGTTGACTATACTTCGTCAACCCAGGGAATTTCACACCTATTTAGACACTCCAGCGTGAACAAAGGAGTTTTACTAGGATATTTTCCCATCCTAGTACTTAGGATCGTGATTGACATGAATAACTTAACATGATTGTTCTTGAAATACATAAACTGTATTAGAGACAGAATGTGACTTGAATATGAAAGGACAAAAGCCTTGATGTAACACAACATTACATTTTTAACATAACATGCTTGCAACAGTGAATATACATTACATGACATACATGACATTTCATTTTTTTCTGATAATATCTTGATGAATTTTTATCGTAGAAATGAATAGTACTCACTAAGTAAGTTCCCAGGAAAGATCAATCTTTCCTAGACAGAACTTCTAGATTCCCAGGAAAGATTGGAGGGTCACGATGGACACACTTAGGAATTTCCAATCTCCTTAGACAGAATCTCCTTAGATTGTATGTATCCATACTACTTGCAATATTTAACAATACGTGACAGAATATCTTGTGTAGCAGATGAATAATTCATGACAGAATAAATTATATGTAACATATAAACATGTAATGACTTGGCATAGCACATATAATAACATACATACATATACTGTAGTTCATTTACTTATCACCCATACATAGTAAACTGCTAGTAAGTTAAAAGCTAACTTACCTCTGTCTTCGCGTTTCTAGGCAAAACTCAAGTGCGATCACGAGAGACTGAAAGTAGTGATTTTTAAATGTTATAACTTAATCACTAATAATTAGAAATATAGAAAAATATCAATTTAAGAGTAAAATTATTAATTCACCCTCTACATGTGGAAAAAGACTATTATATCCTTAACTTAAGGATTTTGTATCCTAATTCCAAAAATCACCAAAATTTATATATCTCATGTAGATTTTATTCTGAACTTAAATATGAATTCAGAAAAATTTAAAAATTAAACACAACTATTAAAATTCTATAAAAACCGAAACTTATATAGGCCATTTCCCTTGATTTTTGTTTCTAACTTGTTTTGATCAACCTCTTGATCTATGACTTATAAAGATGTGATCTTCAAACCAAAACATCACATGGTTTAAAAAGGTGTCCTAAAATAGATCTAAGCTTTAAACTCAAGATCACATGGTTAAAAATCAACCAAAACATTAATTTAGCCAAGAACATCATCACTTGGCCTATTCGAATATCTCCTTACATAAAAATTTCATATCTTTGAAACTAATATCAAATATCTTCAAAGCAACATTATATCATGTACATAAGAAGCTTAGGATCCTCAAATAAAAATATCAAAGTCATTGCAATAAGATTAGACCATAAAAGATTTAAACTTTCTCAAAACAGAAACTGTTTTTCCTCTTCAAGATTCGAAGTTTCTAAATCTAAGAAAATCTTTCACCAAAACTTTTAATCATGCAACAAATCCTCAACCAATAATCATATACCTATGTTAACAATACTCCATAATAATTTCGGATCAAGATCAATCCATTAACTTTGTTAAAAACTCCAAAATATGACATACTCTCTGGTTATCGTCCAGAATGACCTTTCTGGGTTTTAAACAACTTTTGACTGACCAAATGATCTCCAAATGGAACAAATAAGATATCCACGTAAACTAGACTCAAAAATAAACAACTTTCATGAAGGAAAGTTTATGAGAAAATACTTACAAGAGCTTCAAATAAGGCGTGCAAAAGAGTTCATAAAAACTGCCCGAGAGTATTTTTTTGTATTCTAACAAAACAAAGTGTAAATGAGGGATGATTTTCGTTGGAAGGGGTAGAGGGCTATTTATACAAGTTTTAGAAGATGATAGGTCTGTAATGGAGCTTGAGTAATGATCTTTTCTTCCACTAAAATATACAAGATATTATTTTGTTTTCAAGGTGGAGTCTATAATTGAAAGAGTGGGGTGTCCACTTAGTCATCCACTTCAAGAACATTTTAAGTGCTCTTGAATAAATCTAATAAGGTAGGTGGAGGGTGAAATATTATAGATAAAATCATTGCTAAGGTGGCTAATTTCGTGGGCCTTAATGGGCTTAAACCGAAAGGGCCTAAATTCATGGGTTTTAAGAGGGTTTGGGTTGCTATCAAGCCCAAATCTGATTTCTATTGGCCCAATCAAATATCCAAGGTTAACTAAGTTGGATAATGATGTTCTTACACAAATTTAAAAGATTAATAGCATATGAAAATAATTTAATTAAGCGATTAAACACGATGCTAGAAACTGATTCAATAAGGTTTTGGATAAAACCATATAGGATTTTTGGTTTCTAACACGTTTATGGGTTCTTAGTTGGATTCCAACCATATAGGATTTACTACGGTTCCTAAAGATAATAGAAATTCCATCATTGAATTTTTAGCGGCTGTTACATACTCCCCTCCTAAAAAAAAGATTTCGTCCTCGAAATCAATGTAAGTAACACCCAACAAGTTACAAAGAAGATGTTGCATGCCAAACCATTGTCTATTACTAAATGAATCATCATTGATTGGTTTTGGTGTTGGTGCACCAACGTCCATTTGCATGGTACACTAAAGAAGGTTTATGGAACTCTAGAATGGAAACATATACTTTATTGATATCTAACCAAGGAAATACAACATCTGGTATATTCAGCCTCATACTAAATGAACCAAACAAAACTAGATTAGGTGTCAAATAACTGAGGGTACTTGGCTCGCATATCAACTTCCTTCTCCCAAGTTGCCTCTTGAACATTATGATTTCTCCAAAGTACTTTAACCAATGGAATTTTGCGGTTCCGCAACTCTTTATCCTTTCGATCAAGGATCTGTACTGGCTTCTCCTCATAGGTCAAGTTGGATTGTAAAGGTACACTATCGGGATCCACCACTGCTGGTATCTGATTCCCAAAACTCTTCTTCAAAGAGGATACGTGAAATACATTATGGATTCCATGGAACTCATTTGGCAACTCCAGACGATACGCAACTGCTCCCACTTTCTCTACTATTTCATAGGGTCCAACGTATCTTGGACTTAATTTTCCTTTTATTCCGAAACGACTTACTCCTCTCATTGGAGATACCTTCACATAGACCCATTCACCAACTTCAAAACTTATACTCCTCCTTCGGTTGTCAGCATAGCTCTTCTGTCGATCTTGTGCTGTTTTCATCCTTTCTTTAATTAAGTGGACTTGGTCCTTTATCTCTTGTAAGACTTCTGGTCCAATCACTTTACTTTCTCCTACTTCGTCCCAATATAATGGCGATCTACACTTTCTACCATACAAGGCTTCATATGGTGCCATTTGAATGGTGGCTTGAAAACTATTGTTGTAAGCAAACTCTACTAGAGGTAGTTGCTTCTCCCAATTTCCTTCATGACCTAAAACACAGGCTCTTAGCATATCTTCCAGAGTTTGAATCGTCCTTTCTGTTTGCCCGTCTGTTTGTGGATGGTACGCACTACTGAACTTCAAATGAGAACCCATCGAATCTTGTAAGCTTTGCCAGAATCGTGACGTAAAACGAGAGTCTCTATCTGACACAATCGTCTTCGGCACTCCATGCAATCTGACAATCTCTGCTATGTAAATTCTCGTCAATCTTTCTAGAGAATCCGTATTCTTGATGGGTATGAAATGAGCACTTTTCGTCAAGCGATCAACTATCACCCAGATAGTATTATTTCCAGTTGAGCTCTTTGGAAAACCTACTACAAAATCCATCGAGATATCCTCCCATTTCCATTCCGGGATTGGCAGTGACTGCAATTCACCTGCTGGCTTTTGGTGTTCTGCTTTAACTAATCTGCAGACATAACACTTGTTCACAAACTCAGCTACGTCCTTCTTCATTCCTTCCCACCAGAAATGTTGCTTCAAATCTTGATACATCTTTGTACTACCGGGATGAGCAGTGTACGGTGTGTTATGAGCTTCCTTCAGCACCTTTTCCTTTAACTCTTGGTTTGCTGGGATGATCCTTCGATTCTTATAATACAAAGTCCCATCCTCTTTGAGACTAAAGTCCATTGGTCCTTTTGACTTCTCGATTTTCCTAACGACTTCTGCAAGTTTACTGTCTTTCTTCTGTTGGTGTTTCAGATCTTTCCAATCCAATGGAATGAACTCTTGGACTGCAGTTAGCACAATTTCTTGACTACGATTCCCGATTAGCAATTTCCTCATACTGGATAAAAGGGAATTCACTTCTAACGATGGAATAGATGAAATTTCAGATCTGCTCTTGCGACTTAAAGCATCAGCTACTACGTTGGCCTTTCCAGGATGGTACTTGATGTCGCACTGATAGTCGCTGATTAATTCCAACCATCTCCTCTGCCTCATGTTAAGGTTCTTTTGCTCAAACAGATACTTGAGGCTTTTGTGATCCGTGAAAACTTCACACTTCTCGCCGTACAAGTAGTGTCTCCAAATTTTAAGAGCAAAAACTACTGCAGCTAACTCCAAATCATGAGTAGGATAATTCTGTTCATGATTCTTCAGTTGACGTGAAGCGTAAGAAATTACTTTACCTTCTTGCATTAGCACACATCCAAGTCCTGCTTTAGATGCGTCGCTATACACTACAAAAGGTTTAAGAGGCTCTGGTAGTACAAGTACCGGTGCAGTCGTAAGTCTTTTCTTCAACTCAAGAAAACTTATTTCGCACTTATCGCTCCAAGCGAACTTCACATTCTTTTTAGTCAAGGCGGTGAGTGGTCCAGACAAACTGGAGAATCCTTCCACAAACCTCCTATAGTAACCAGCCAGTCCTAGGAAGCTTCGAATCTCATGCACACTAGTCGGTCTCTGCCAGTTTGTTACAGCTTCAATCTTGCTTGGGTCCACTGCTACTCCTCCACTAGAGATTACGTGACCTAAAAACTTCACTTCTTTCAACCAGAACTCGCACTTACTAAGTTTGGCATAAAGCTTCTGATCCTTAAGTATAGTCAAAGCCATACTAAGATGATTTCTGTGTTCCTCCTCGTTCTTCGAATAAATTAGGATGTCATCAATGAATACGACTACAAAACTATCCAGAAAGGGCCTGAATATTTTGTTCATCATGTCCATGAATGCGGCTGGAGCATTGGTTAACCCAAAAGGCATCACCAAAAACTCGAAATGGCCGTACCTTGTCCTAAAGGCAGTTTTCGGCACATCTTGTTCCTTGACTTTCAGCTGATGATATCCGGATCTCAGGTCGATCTTTGAAAACACTGTTGATCCTTGTAGTTGATCCAACAAATCATCGATTCTGGGTAACGGATACTTATTCTTAATCGTCACCTTATTCAACTCTCTATAATCTATGCACATCCTCATAGATCCATCTTTCTTCTTCACGAATAGCACAGGTGCTCCCCATGGCGAAGAACTGGGGCGAATAAAACCTTTTTCCAAAAGTTCCTCCAACTGCATCTTAAGCTCCTTTAATTCGGTAGGGGCCATACGATACGGCGCCTTGTGAGTCGGAACTGTTGCGGGTTCCAACTCTATCTTAAATTCTACTTCTCTATCTGGTGGTAAACCATGTATTTCGTCGGGAAAAACTTCAGGAAAGTCTTCAACTACGGATATCCCTTGGATTCCTATATTCTCGACAGTCTTCTCTACAGTCATCAATAGAAAAGCTGAGGCTCCATCCTTGATATATTTCCTGGCTTGTAAAGCCGAAATCACAAGCGGAGAGGCTTTAACCGATGCACCTGAGTAACTCATCATGTTTTCATTTGGGGGTTCAAACACGACTTTCCGTTTCCTACAATCTATCTTAGCGTAGTGCTTGAAAAGCCAGTCCATCCCCAAAATTAAGTCAAACTCCATTTGACTGAATACTAATAAGTCGGCTTTCAACGTCCTTCCTTTCAACTCTACAGGACAATCTTTAACTAAACGGGTACAAGTTACTGTATTCCCGTCAGGAATTAACACTACAACCGGTCTAGGTAATAGTTCCGTTTGTAAACTACACAACCGTGCAAATGCCGTAGATACAAAAGACTGTGATGCGCCCGAATCGAAAAGCGCACAAGCCGTGAATCTTAACAAATTAACGTTTCCTATCCAAAATGAATATAATGCGATACAATTAATAAAAGAAATTAAAATACTCGAATTTAATAATAAAGCATAAATTCTTAAAGGAAAATACCAGTGATGACGCCAGCTTCCTCAGCCTCTGTTGCGTCAGCGTCGATATCACCTGGGGTTACAGCATACACGCGCGCTGGGATGTGGGGCCTTGGTTTGTGATCACTAGCTCCACTACTTTGTGCAGCATTGGGACAGTTTTTGATCAAATGTCCAGGTTTCCCGCATCGATAACAAACTCCAAAACCGAGGCGACATTCTCCAGTATGACGCTTTCCACACTTAGGGCATAACGGATAAGAAGATGGCATTTGTCCTCCTGTCATTATTCCCTTGCCTTTTACTGGGCTGGAAAAAGACCTCTTCTTCTCGTTACTACCGCTTGCAGTAAATGGCATGGTCCTCTTTCGTTCAGAATTGATGTGGATTGCCAGACCTCTCTGCTCAGCCTCTGCGATTGCGGCCACATTCACCAACTCCTGAAAATTTTCTATCCTTAGGCAAGCTACTTGACTACGGATCCTTGGCTGAAGTCCTGCTTGAAACTTCTGCGCCTGCATCTTTTGAGTAGAGATTAAGTGTGGTGCAAACCTTCCTAACGCCATAAACTTAGCAGCGTACTCTTCTACAGTCAAACTGCCTTGAGTTAATGTTGCAAACTCCTGCGCTTTCAACTGTTTGACCGAATCCGGAAAGAATCTATTGTCGAACTCTTCCTTAAATCTCTCCCATGATAATGTAGCGAGACTTCCTAGTTCTCTAATTAGAAGCTGCCTACGTGTATCCCACCATATTCCAGCTTCTCCTTGGAATAGGTATCCAGCATAAAGAACTTTCTGATCTTCAGTACATCCACAGATCTCGTAGGTCCTCTCAAGATCCATAATCCATTTCTCAGCTCTCAGTGGCCCTTCATTACCAAAAAAATTCGGGTAACGGTAAAGTAAAAACTTCTCGTACAGACAACCCCTAATTTCGGGTCTGGGTATCAGCGCTTGCTGCTGTTGCTGATTTCTAAGTACGTCAGTTAGCATACGTACAGCTTCAGCTAATCCTCCATCCATCGGTAAATTCTGATTCTCTTGATTGTTGTCTCCTTCAGGGTTCTGAGGTATTCTACCGTGATTCATGTGTTGATTCCTAAAACACACGAGTACATGTATTACAATCATGTACTACCTCTCATACTAAAAATTCAAGCCTAATGAAGACTAAAATTTCAAGCCTAATATTTGGTGCATTTCCTAAGGACATGTGGATTTATAACCCAGAGACGTATTGCTCTGATACCACCTGTGACGCCCCCAAATTCCGCTTGGGATTGGACGGACATTTGAAGCGTCGAGACATGCAACACAAGGTTACGTATCTCCGTTCATGACATATAAGATGCAATGTTCTTAACATACATCTAGCATTATGCAATATTCGCAGCGGATAATTTTTTTCTTTAGCAATACTATGCACCAAATTCAAATATCCCAAAATGCTTAAAATATACTTTATACATAAAGGCATACTAAACATCAGAGATCACAATACTAGTCCAAAATGATTGTGATCAAATGAGTACTGAAGATGTAACTTCATAGTACATATAGTAATTTTAAGTTAACTACTATATTAACCTTGAAGCCGCACTGTCGCTTAATCGACCGTGTCCAGTTGGCTGTTTCCCAGTTCTTCTTTAGATCCTGTAACAAAATCTACCATTCGGGGGGAATGGTAGTTGGGACTACCATAGTGAGATTTGATTACAAATCTCAGCAAGTTAACATAAAACATACACACAGGTTAATAATGCATGCATGACAGTAAAAGCATAAGTACATAATCAAAATCGTAAGTAATCATGACATATGGCATAACTTAAACTTGAAACATAACATGAACATGAATGAACTGAACTTGACTTACTTGTAATAGACTTGATCTGACTTGACTTAACGTGACATGAACTTGAAACATAACATTGTCATGGACTTGATCTTACTTGACTTAACTTGACATAGACTTGAAACATAACATGAACATGAGCTTGAGCATAACATGAGTTTGAATTCTTTTTCATTTAACTTGATTAACATAACATGTGGGTGCTACATGGGTCCCCTAGAGCCATGTGTCCCTGCCGATTACCGCATCACAACACAGGTATCTACACCAGCTGTGAGTGCGTTAATACATACTCCACAATTGTTGTGGCCCCATGTATTCTACGTGTCACAATTGCTGTGTCTCACGTAGTGTATGTGCCACAATTGCTGTGACCCCATACTTCATGCTCCACAGTTGTTGTGGCCCCATGACTTATTAAAATAAAATGTGGCTCCATCGGCGTTAGTGCCTGGTGCGCTCCGGTGACCAGCTAGTTAGGTCCCATTCGCAACCTGTTGACTATACTTCGTCAACCCAGGGAATTTCACACCTATTTAGACACTCCAGCGTGAACAAAGGAGTTTTACTAGGATATTTTCCCATCCTAGTACTTAGGATCGTGATTGACATGAATAACTTAACATGATTGTTCTTGAAATACATAAACTGTATTAGAAACAGAATGTGACTTGAATATGAAAGGACAAAAGCCCTGATGTAACACAACATTACATTTTTAACATAACATGCTTGCAACAGTGAATATACATTACATGACATACATGACATTTTTTTTTTCTGATAATATCTTGATGAATTTTTATCGTAGAAATGAATAGTACTCACTAAGTAAGTTCCCAGGAAAGATCAATCTTTCCTAGACAGAACTTCTAGATTCCCAGGAAAGATTGGAGGGTCACGATGGACACACTTAGGAATTTCCAATCTCCTTAGACAGAATCTCCTTAGATTGTATGTATTCATACTACTTGCAATGTTTAAAATACGTGACAGAATATCTTGTGTAACAGATGAATAATTCATGACAGAATAAATTATATGTAACATATAAACATGTAATGACTTGGCATAGCACATATAATAACATACATACATATACTGTAGTTCATTTACTTATCACCCATACATAGTAAACTGCTAGTAAGTTAAAAGCTAACTTACCTCTGTCTTCGCGTTTCTAGGCAAAACTCAAGTGCGATCACGAGAGACTGAAAGTAGTGATTTTTAAATGTTATAACTTAATCACTAATAATTAGAAATATAGAAAAATATCAATTTAAGAGTAAAATTATTAATTCACCCTCTACATGTGGAAAAAGACTATTATATCCCTAACTTAAGGATTTTGTATCCTAACTCCAAAAATCACCAAAATTTATATATCTCATGTAGATTTTATTATGAACTTAAATATGAATTCAGAAAAATTTAAAACTAAACACAACTATTAAAATTCTATAAAAACCGAAACTTATATAGGTCATTTCCCTTGATTTTTGTTTCTAACTTGTTTTGATCAACCTCTTGATCTATGACTTATAAAGATGTGATCTTCAAACCAAAACATCACATGGTTTAAAAAGGTGTCCTAAAATAGATCTAAGCTTTAAACTCAAGATCACATGGTTAAAAATCAACCAAAACATTAATTTAGCCAAGAACATCATCACTTGGCCTATTCGAATATCTCCTTACATAAAAATTTCATATCTTTGAAACTAATATCAAATATTTTCAAAGCAACATTATATCATGTACATAAGAAGCTTAGGATTCTCAAATAAAAATATCAAAGTCATTGCAATAAGATTAGACCATAAAAGATTTAAACTTTCTTAAAACAGAAACTGTTTTTCCTCTTCCAGATTCGAAGTTTCTAAATCTAAGAAAATCTTTCACCAAAACTTTTGATCATGCAACAAATCCTCAACCAATAATCATATACCTATGTTAACAATACTCCATAATAATTTCGGATCACGATCAATCCATTAACTTTGTTAAAAACTCCAAAATATGACATACTCTCTGGTTATCGTCCAGAATGACCTTTTTGGGTTTTAAACAATTTTTGACTGACCAAATGATCTCTAAATGGAACAAATAAGATATCCACGTAAACTAGACTAAAAAATAAACAATTTTCATGAAGGAAAGTTTATGAGAAATACTTACAAGAGCTTCAAATAAGGCGTGCAAAAGAGTTCATAAAAACTGCCCGAGAGTATTTTTTTGTATTCTAACAAAACAAAGTGTAAATGAGGGATGATTTTCGTTGGAAGGGGTAGAGGGCTATTTATACAAGTTTTAGAAGATGATAGGTCTGTAATGGAGCTTGAGTAATGATCTTTTCTTCCACTAAAATATACAAGATATTATTTTGTTTTCAAGGTGGAGTCTATAATTGAAAGAGTGGGGTGTCCACTTAGTCATCCACTTCAAGAACATTTTAAGTGCTCTTGAATAAATCTGATAAGGTAAGTGGATGGTGAAATATTATAGATAAAATCAATACTAAGGTGGCTAATTTCGTGGGCCTTAATGGGCTTAAACCGAAAGGGCCTAAATTCATGGGTTTTAAGAGGGTTTGGGTTGCTATCAAGCCCAAATCTGATTTCTATTGGCCCAATCAAATATCCAAGGTTAACTAAGTTGGATAATGATGTTCTAACACAAATTTAAAAGATTAATAGCATATGAAAATAATTTAATTAAGCGATTAAACACGATGCTAGAAACTGATTCAATAAGGTTTTGGATAAAACCATATAGGATTTTTGGTTTCTAACACGTTTATGGGTTCTTAGTTGGATTCCAACCATATAGGATTTACTACGGTTCCTAAAGATAATAGAAATTCCATCATTGAATTTTTAGCGGCTGTTACACCATTAAAAATAGTTTATTGAGATTTTAAATGTTAATTTTTGAAGGATATAATTAATTTATACATAATAATCTATTTGAGTTTTAATATGAAAATATAAATGGTTAAAAAATTCGATAGTCTAAAGAAGTTTAGGGATTAAGAGATTTGACCATTCACATTATTAATAGAGTCCAATTAGGGTGCCGCCCAGCAATGATCGCTGGGCGTGCCTGCAAAATTTTCCTTTTCAATTATTTTTCATTTTTTTATTCATATTTTTTTAATATTTTTAAACATTTATAAAAAAAATTAAAAAAATGATACCAATATACTAATAGTCATTTCCTAAATCATTAAATAAAAGAAAAAAATGTAAAAAAAAAAAAAATTAAATGCATGAGCGGTTAAAATAAGAGGGCAAAATGGAGGGGCAGAGTAACATCATTCTTATTAATACAAGCTTATAACTCGTGCAATGCGCAGATTGTTGTGTATGAGAGAGAGACCAAGTTTTATAATAGAGAAATTCGAAACGGTTTATAAGGCGATTTATTTGATGAAATAATATAAAAGTTGAAATAATGCATTTGGATTAGGGGTGGGCAACAAGGCCCCGCACCCTGTTGCACCGCCTAGTCCGCCCCGCGCCCCGTCCATGAGGGGCGAGAGTTCCGGCTTGCCTAAGTGGGGTGTGGGTGGCCCCGCCCGCACCCTTGGAGAGAAATTGGGGCAAGGGACGGAGTGGACAAAACGTCGCCGTTTCATTTTATGTTAAGTCCCCCCCTGCGCATTTCATCTTCTTGAAGCCTCGTCTCTCTCTATGCACTCTCTGTCTCTCGTGATCTCTCAGACTCAGATCTCAATCTATTTCTCTCTCTCTCTCGCACAACTGCACGAGCAATAGCATCGCTCGTTGTTTTCAAATTTGTTGCGCCGAAGTCCAAAGGTAAGACTCCTAGTTCTTACTTCGAAGTCCGAAACTATATATATATTTTAGTTTTGGATTGGAAATTGGAGAAAGGATGGGTTGAATAGGAGATGGAGGATGTGAATGATTGTGAATTTGTGTGTTGTGGATTCTGGTTTGTGCATGTGTTTGTCACTATGTTTTTTTTTTTTTCATGTTTGTACTTTGTAGGGTTTCGGATTTGGAACCCTAAATTAGTTTAGGGTCCGAATGCGAAACTCTAAATAAATTGATTTAGGAGTTTCAATTGAAATTGAAATTTAGGAGTTTCAATTGAAACCTCTAAATCAATTTATTTAGGGGTTTCAGATTTATTTAGGGGTTCAATTTGAAACCTCTAAACAAAATTAAGTTATTTAGGAGTTTCGGATTGAACCCCTAAATTGATTTAGGGGTTCAATCCGAAACTCCTAAATTCTTTTAAATTGTTTGGTGTATTATTACGTTTTTTTTTATGTGTTGTGTTGGCTTTGTATTGTGCCTTATTTAATTTTATAATTTTTATTGTGTTGAAAAATCAGGAATGTCTTCTCAAAGGGATTACAGTGATAGCTCTATTACCCTTACCAGTATCCCTACCCCTGCCCCAAAATTGGCCCTTACTGAGTCTACTCCAACCCCCGAGAGTACACCTTGCCCTGTCCCTAAGCCCTCACTACACATAGCAAGAAATCTGTGTTTATAGTTTGGTCACACTTTACCAAACTAGAGGTTAGTGATCCTAATAACCCACAAACTAAATGTAATTACTGTGAAAAAATATATGGATGTCACTATAGGAAACATGGTACATCTCAGGTAAAGGTCCATTTAGAGGAACAATGCAAGAAGAGTCAAATATTAATATATTTATTGGAGAAGAGTTAATCTAGACTAGATGTTGGACTAAAAAAAATGACAGATTGGAGTAGTGGGGGTCCAACGTTGAAGAGGTTTACGAAGTATAATTTCGATGAGTGTAGAAGGAAGGTAGCTCGTATGGTGATCATCGACGAGCTACCTTTTCAGTTTGTAGAGGGGAAAGAGTTTAAGGAACTTGTCCAAGAATTGGAATCTAGATTTTCACTTCCTTCTCGCCACATTGTGGCAAACGATATTAAAAAAATACACAGAAAATATAAAGATGTTTTGAGGGGGCCAATTGGCTGGTTTGGTAATTTGCCTCACTATCGATACTTGGATTTCTGTCTAAAATTTTAATTACATGTCTTTGACTGTCCATTTTATTGATTCTGATTGGGGGGCGGGTGGACTGACCCCCCACCCGCACCCCGTTTTCTGGGACGGGGTACCCCGCCCCCGTATACTAGGGGCGAGGAGAAAATATACTCCCCTGCCCATGCAGGGGCAGGGAGGGGGCTACCCCGTCCTGTATGGGGCGGGTGGCACCCTAACTTTGGATGGAGATTTGAATTGGTTTATATTTTTATATTTAAGAGAAGAATGAAACTTATAAGTTACAACAGTTCATAATGAAATATTGTTTTTAAAAAGATTATCGCTCCATAAACATAACACTTCAAGTTTAATGGGTAAAATGTTTACTTTTATGAGTAGAATGCAACATAAGAGTTATATGATTCTGCTTAAAATATAAAACAATATAAATATTGAATTAGTATTTTTGAGTGGAGTTTTGAATCGGTTTATATCTTTATACGTAAAAAAAGAAATGAAACTTAAAAATTACAATGGTTCATAATAAGATATTATTTTTAAAAAGTTTACCGCTTCATAAATATAACACTTCAAATTTAATGGGTAGAATGCCTACTTTTATAGGTAGAATGTTACGTCAGAATTATATGACTCTGTTTTTATATATAGTAATTGATCACCACCTCGAACACATGATTGGGCTATAGCCCAATACTTGAACCAACTCCAAGTGATCCTCGAAGCCCAATAATAGATTGGGCCTAGATTGTTCCTGCGTTCAGCCTTCGGCCCAAAAGGGAATCGACAAAACCAACCGATTAATTTTAACGGCCACCATATTCCATTATCTCATTCATCAATCCGAGGCCAGTCTTGCACGCTGGTACTTCCAATTCCAATCCGTCTTCACCTTCTTCTGTTCAAGCCTTGTGCGCAATGAAAGTTCACTTGCAGACCCATGTGCAAACCCAAGCGCTCCTACCGCGTTCACATGCATTTCTCTTTTCCACACCCGCACAAAGTTTTGGGTCTCGGAAGTTCACCACCAAGAAGGGCACTTTTTGTCTCAGACAGTGTAATAAGAGCTACGGTTATGGTAGTTCTATCAAAAGCTCGGTTACTGGGGGGATAAATGAAGTGCAAGAAGAAGAAGATGAGCGGAAGGAGAAGCGACAGCCGGTTGTGAAGCGGGCTTACCCTTTTCACGTAATCGAGCCCAAGTGGCAGCATTATTGGGAGAAGAATCAGACTTTTCGAACACCAGATGAAATTGATACTTCCAAACCTAAGTTTTATGTCCTCGACATGTTCCCATATCCCAGGTCTCTCTCTCTCTCTCTCTCTCTCTCACACACACACACACCTACCCAAACCAACAAAAAAAGTAGAAATGTAAAAGAGTACTACGCTAAAAGTACTAGATATTAGCAATTGGAACTTTTGGGTAATTTGGGTTATCTGGTTATAGGAATGACTCCGTAAAATTGAGAAGGCCAAGTTTTAATTTGTCTGTGTTGTGCAAATCGATCAGTGAAATATTCACTGCTTGAGGTTTGTATGGTAACTACGCTGGGTAGAAGCAATCGTGGTTGACTGGGAATTTTAACATGATGTGATTTTACGTGCCGTGATTGTTTGTAGCGTAAGTAATGTAATTTTTGTAAGTCGGGCGGTTGTGACTGAGGTAACTGTGCACATTTTAATCAACTGGTACAGTGGAGCTGGGCTACATGTCGGCCATCCACTGGGGTATACTGCCACCGATATTCTTGCTAGATTCAAACGCATGCAGGGTTACAATGTTTTGCACCCAATGGGATGGGATGCATTTGGATTGCCTGCAGAGCAATATGCAATTGAGGTTTGTGATTTGTTTTGCCGTTCTGATGCATTGATTTGGTGTATGGTTATGCACATTTTTATATTGACTGTTACATGTCTCCAACAGACTGGAACTCACCCAAAAATTACAACTTTGAGGAACATCAATCGTTTTCGTTCTCAGGTAATGCATGTGATTGATAATGAAGAGTGAGTTCTCGAGTTTCAATCTATCGCTCAATGGCAGTTGTGGAACTGAACTCCCCTGGAATTTTCCCGAATTTTAACATTTAATTACAAGTATAGAACTCTTTTGATTGCAACTCCAAGATACACTTGGAAAAAATTGAACGCCTCTTTTTGAGCATTATTATTGAGATTCTATATGATGGTAAAGTTGAAACGTGGAAGTTTATTAATTTTATATTCTATTTAACGGTCGTGGTTCATAGTCTCTAGACCTGATTATGATATAACATGGTATTTGATTATCATGAGACTATAAACATGAAGAGCTTACTGTTAGTGGGCTTGGGTGTAGCCACTCTGTGTTTTGATATGTTCATAACAGAATTTAGACAGATATCAGTCTGCGAGTCTATATTCAAATTCTGAAAATTATCAATGCAATTTTTTTTTTTCATTTTAATCAATCAACATCACAAGTAGCACCTCTTGTAGTTTCCAGCAGATGGTGTGATTTTTCTTTTTTCTTATTATCTTTTTTGATTTGCAGCTTAAATCATTAGGCTTTTCATATGACTGGGACCGTGAAATTGCTACAACAGAACCAGAATATTATAAATGGACGCAGTGGATCTTTCTTCAGCTGTTAAAGAGAGGACTCGCATTCCAGGTCAAAGATAATCTTGCCTGCACTATTTTCAATGCCAACTATAAAACAGAACTGACATAATATATGTTCAGGCTGAAGTGCCAGTCAATTGGTGTCCTGCTCTTGGCACTGTCTTGGCAAATGAGGAGGTGATAGATGGTGTGAGTGAGCGTGGGGGTCATCCAGTTTTAAGAAAGGTACGCTGTTTTAATGTATCTATTTTTTTACACCATGTAGTTTCAGAATTTCTTTCTCTTATTTCTGGTTTTTGAATGTTTTTATAATTTTACAGTGTCATTGTTTATTACCAAGCAGCCAATGAGGCAATGGATGCTCAAGATTACTGCATATGCTGAACGTCTTCTTGAAGATTTAGATGACCTCGACTGGCCTGATAGTGTAAAGGAAATGCAAAGAAACTGGATAGGGAGGTCAGAAGGGGCTGAGATGGAATTTTTTGTTCTTGACAATGATGGACGAGAAAGTGATATAAAGATTACAGTTTTTACCACCAGGCCTGATACCATCTTTGGAGCAACGTATTCCTCTTACACATTGTTGTTGTCTGTGTTTTTTCTGTAAATTGCATGCATCATATATACTATGGATTTGTCCTTGAATTTGGATTCATTCTTAGCAGTTCTTTGTTTGCAGCTACTTAGTTGTGGCACCGGAGCATTTTTTGTTGTCATCATTGGTGTCCACAGCCCAGCAGAAATATGTATGTTTTTCTTGTTCTCCTGATTAATCTGTTTTAAAAGGTTTGTTAGCCGTGGGTAATTAGAACACAACAACATCGATCACAGGTGGAGCAATATAAAGATCTTGCCACAAGGAAGAGTGACCTTGAGAGGACTGAGCTTCAGAAGGAAAAAACTGGGGTCTTTAGTGGTTGTTATGCAAGAAATCCAGCTAACGGGGAAGCTATCCCTATTTGGGTTGCTGATTATGTCCTTGGGAGGTGTGTAGTTTGTGCTTCATCTATTCCCTTCTTTATAGCACTTTGTCTGTTGGCAGATGCATGTATGCTGGAGTTGCAACTTTTACCCATGTGTTTTATTTATTTATTGTGAAGTAGACCCGTTGATCACTTGACATGCTTTTTTGGAGAGTTTTTATTCGTTATGACTGAAATGTGCAAACTTCTTTGTTTGTGCAGTTACGGAACTGGAGCAATTATGGCTGTACCTGCACATGACACTCGTGACCATGAGTTTGCTTTGAAGTATGATATACCTATTCGTTGGGTTGTGTCGCCAGATGACAAGAGTCCTAATGATTATGGAAATGCTTTTCCGGGTCAAGGCACAATTATAAATTCATCAGATTCAACTTTGGGGCTTGATATTAATGGCTTGTGCAGCAAAGAAGCTACTGCTAAAGTTATTGAGTGGGCTGAGAAAACTGGAAATGGGAAGAAAAAGGTGCCTTTGCTTGGGGCGCGCAGGGGGGGGGGGGGTTGCTGGTTTGGTTAATCACTACCTTTTGTACAGATGATATTGCATTACCTAAAATTTTTCTTTCTTTAGGTGAACTACAAGTTGAGGGACTGGCTTTTTGCTCGGCAGCGTTATTGGGGGGAGCCTATCCCAGTCATTTTCTTGGATGATTCTGGTGAGACTATTCCACTTCTTGAAAAAGAACTGCCTCTCACCCTACCAGAATTGGAGGACTTTACTCCCACAGGGACAGGGGAACCACCACTAGCAAAAGCAGCATCTTGGGTATTTTTAACTTTTTATCGTCCTTTCATTTGCTCCTTAGTTTGAATTGGTGTTCTTTATATCTTGGCTTTTTGAGTTCTGGTGATGCTTACAGTTATCTCAATGTTATCATAAATCATATCGAAATTTGTTTTAATGTAAAAATTCCTGGCACATCTTACTTATCAAAATAAATAAATAAATAAATCGGAGCATCTTTTGCAGGTTTAGAATATATTGTTCTTTAAACAAAAATATGCCCTTACGTAATTATTTTTTCAGTACCATGTAATCAAAATATCAGAACAGTTTAAACTCGATATGATCTTTGTACATGTGATAAATAGTTGGGATGGGCACCAGGAGGTACTTGGTTAAATTTTTGCCCTGCAAAAAAAGAAAAGAAAAAGGAATACATATGAGCCTTCCAGTTGCATGATTTAAAAAAGGCAAAAGGTATAGCCCAAGCACATAGTAGTATATAAGAGGAACACCTAATTAGAGATTGGTTTTTGATGTTGAATAATAGAGGTAAACCAATTAACCACCACTAAGCTAGATGTGTGTTGTTTTCTCTGAGAGTTTGGACTGGTCTCTTCTCAATTTCTCTACCTTATATTCAGAAGTACTTTGACTAGCCCTCTAGCCCTCATTGAAGTTTTTGACCTTAACTTTTGTGAATGATTCTCAGATCAAAACTACAGATCCTTCATCTGGAAAGCCAGCTAGAAGAGAATCAAACACCATGCCACAATGGGCTGGCTCTTGTTGGTAATGTGTTGGATATGACATTCAATAGTTCAAATTTTAATTGGTTAATATCTCTATTTTAGCTCTTAATTATGGTATTTGTTATGAGTCCCATCCCATGCAAGACCTTTTTACTTATTCAAATATAAAATGCTTATTAAAATTGAAGTCTTATGTGTTTATTATCCTGTCCAGGTACTATTTGAGATTTATGGATCCAAAAAATTCAAAAGAATTGGTTGATAAGGAAAAAGAAAGGTAATAGAAGCTTTTATGGACAGAATGCTTATTTTCCTTAATTTTTCTCACACAATTAGGGAGTTTGAGTTGCTATATGAGTAATCTGTTTTTAATTACAAATAATGTAATTTCTTAGCCTTTGAAGCATATTCTCTTCTGCAGGTATTGGAGCCCTGTTGATGTGTATGTTGGCGGTGCGGAACATGCTGTTCTTCATTTACTTTATTCCAGGTTCTGGCACAAGGTTTGTGAACATGTTATTCTTCAACTTCCTTAGGGTACAAGGTTTGTGACCTACAGGAAATCACACCTGTTTCTAGAGTTGCCATGTTTCTTGTCATTGTAATGTTGCATTATAATCTATTAATATCATTACTCTTGTTGGAGTCTGGGATCACAAATTGTGCATGTCTTGTGAAATTAGAGGCTCTCTAAATTGGTTTACACACTTGTGGAGCAAGTCGGGTTATCAATATTAGGTTTTATTTGCTCCAGAAATCAAAATTCAGCTGTGGTGGCTGGGTCTGAGTGGTGTTGCTAGCTTCATAAACCATCTTTTGACAGTGAATTAGTTGTCTAGATTCTATTTTGAATGTCATTGCAATACTTAACAAATCTGATGGCATCTCTTTGTTGCAGGTTCTCTATGACATTGGTGTTGTGTCCACCAAGGAACCCTTCCAGTGTGTCATAAATCAGGGCATTATCCTTGGAGAAGTAAGCATAGTTTCTTATGCATAAAGTAATACTCCATTCCATTTTTCTAATGGTTCGGGTTGCAGGTTCAATATATGGCTTTCTGCAATTCAGATGGGAACTTTATATCTGCAGAGTATGCTGATATGCTGGGTGAAAGTATTCAAGAAAAAATTCCTGAGGAGAAAGTATGTCCTGGTTGCTTCAATAAATATACTTCCTTTTCCATCTTAATGGATTCCTTCACTTTCGGTAGAGAAACAAGGCTGTATGCTGGAATTTCATCTCTCTCTCTCTCTTTCTCTCTCACGCTTATGATGACATCATATGCCTTCTCTAGGTTGTGAAATCTGGGGATTCTTTTGTGCTGAAAGATAATCCAAAAATTCGTTTGGTGGCTCGTGCTCACAAGATGAGTAAAAGTAGGGGAAATGTTGTGAATCCTGATGATGTTGTTTCTGAGTATGGTGCAGATTCCCTTCGCTTATATGAAATGTTTATGGGACCATTTAGGTAGGTTTCTCTTGAATGTTTTGTTTTATCTTATTTGGAACAAATTTTTTCTGACCAATCTGTCAATGCTTTTGTACAAATAGCACTGACAAAGCTATGCTCATTTCTTACATAATGTTGTTCTTTCTTCCGCTTCTAGGGACTCGAAAACTTGGAACACTAGTGGTATTGAAGGTGTCCATCGATTTTTAGGAAGAAGTTGGAGACTGATAGTCGGCTCACCTTCACCTAATGGTACATTCATGGATGGTACAGTGGCAAGTGATGAAGAACCTACTTTAGAACAACTTCGTTCCCTCCATAAATGCATTTCTAAGGTCACGTCTCAATTTCTAAGAATGTAGCTTCCCTTTATAATATGTGTTTTGGATGCCTGCCCTCTCCTCTCTCTCTCTCTCTCATCTGTATTCCTATCAATCTGTATAATCTCTTTTGACACTTGCGAGTCTCTGTTAGGTTTGGGACCAAAGATAAAATACAAAATTCTCATCTCATCTCATTTCATTATTATAACTTTTTCAAATCCTCATACAAAATATAATAAACAATTCAACTTTTTCAAATCCCAATTCAACTTTTTCAAATCCCAAAACAATAATAATATTAAAAAATAATATTTTAAACTTTCATCTAAAACCAAAAATTCTCATCTCACTCCCCAAACCTAACCTTAATTTTATTCGCAGTTTGAGACTGGATCTGCACAACCATATGTTACTTACTTTGTATTGATTACACACATATGTTACATGGACTTGGACTCATTTTACTTTAAAAAAAAAATGTTATGTAGACTTGCATATAGGTTGGTGGGTGTGGGCAACCATTATGTGCCACGTTGGAGTATAGGTTAGATAACTTTCTATATACGTTCAGAAAAGCTCTTGTAAACTTGTGCATGGATGTTCTTTATTCGTAGAGGAAAATCTTAGAATTCCACACGTATTGTACTTTTATGTCTATTGGATGGGTAAGGAGAGTGGCCTGGGTATTACTACGAATACAAGTTTATTGTGGTTTTTAATATAGTTATAATTGGACGTTGGGATTTCCAGGTTACTTGAGAAATCCCAAAAAGGCTAGGGCTCAAATGCATGTGTGATTCTGCAAGGCTTAAGATGCATAATATTTTGCTTAAAGACTATAAATTAGACAAGAGAGAGTCTAACAGCTTGCCATATCGGGCTCATATTTGTTGATGCTTCTTCCATGAAAAGGAATATTAGGACTCTTTGTGCTAGAATCATATCGGGCTCGTATTTCTAAACTAGCATGCATAGGTGATGCTCTTGTATATGTCCCGTATACTTGGGCCTTTGTCTATTTTATGATTAATAAAATTTTGTTTACTGATAAAAAAAATCATGGAGGATACAGGTCTGTCACCTGTGTAGGAGTGGCGGTGCATCATATTTTTATATCTGTGCGTTATTTATAAAATTTGAGAAGAACCCCCTGACCTATGAGTTCTCAATTTGCAGGTAACAGAGGAAATTGAAGGGACAAGGTTCAACACCGGAATTTCTGCAATGATGGAGTTCATTAATGCAGCATATAAGGTTTTCTCCTTGAAAGTTTTAGAGACTTGTAGCTATTTTCATTTTGGCTCAAAACAGATTCTGACCTAGGTGGATGGCTGTATCATGGACCTAATAAGATTATTATTATTTTTTTATTACTAAAAGTACATTAATATCAATAGAATCTAGGCAAAGCCCAAGTACATGGGGAGAGGACCTAATAAACGTATTATCTGTATCTTGTGAGTGAGGTAGTTTTGCAATCTATATCTTTCATGAAGGCTTGAAGTGCCATTTATTGTTTTGATACTGGCAAGGCTTGGCATTATTACTCACGATTGTTTTATGATAATGTACAGTGATTTAAAAAAAAATATTTATTGATGGTTCGAAGAATTTGTCCCCATCTGCCTGGTCTTTTCTTTTCTTGATTTTAGTTCCCTAAAATTTTTGCTTCTCTTATTGATCTATCTGTTTTCTATTTCTCTTTTTCAGTGGGATAAACAGCCAAGATTGATCATTGAAGCATTTGTGTTGTTACTTTCACCATACGCACCTCACATGGCAGAGGAGCTCTGGTTTCGCTTAGGACACTCAAGATCACTTGCATATGAGCCTTTCCCAAAGGTATTATTATATTTATATGTACCTTTTCATAGTATTTGGAATTCTGAGTAGCTTATCAGTTTAATAACCAATATCTTCTAACTCTTAATGGACTTCATAATGCTGTATGGATTATCCATATTCATATATCGCATAACAAAACTATAGGGTTATTCTGATTTGCTTATGATAATATTACAAATTCTTAGTTTGCTGTGTTTTTACCCACTTTGAAAAGTTTGTATGTAGCTCCACTTAATATATGCTCAGGGACATTCCACGTGGATATTCATCAATGCCCAAATAACCATTTATTTACTGCAACTGAGTTGCTGTTGGAACATAGAGGGGCTCAACATGTACACACCACATGTGGACCCATACTACACATGCATACATATGAAATGCATATGGCTTCTTGTTTATCTTTTACTGAAAATTATGCCAGCAGAATACTTGATTGACCATTGGGTAATCAATGCAGCAGCATCTTGATGCAAAAATCTATCCCTCTAGAATGCTACAGTTTTATTTATTTATTTTTAATTTGTGGCCCAAATGTTGAGTAGAAACGACTGTCATATCTTATTTGCCTGTGATATATAGGTGCTAGTGCTACGAATAGAAAAGTGTGGGCTTTTTGCTCAATATAATCGGTTACATTTATATGCTTTAATTGCAGGCCAACCCCGTTTACTTGAAGAATTCCACTATTGTCTTACCTGTTCAGATCAATGGCAAGACGAGGGGTACCATACAGGTTGAAGAAGGGTGGACAGAGGAGGATGCTTTCAATTTAGCAGCAGAGGATGAAAAAATCTCCAGATATTTGGTTGGGAAGGCTATAAAAAAGAGAATTTATGTCCCTGGAAAGATTTTGAATGTTATCTTGGAACGTGAAAACATTAAGGTCGGTGCCCAGTAGCCCCTGTGAGACCTTGTCGTGTTCAGTCTGGAAGCAGCAGCCATGAGTTTACATGTAGCCACCAACTGGGCAGGCATCCACCCTGCAAATCTGTTGGATGCACATCTTCAGGTGGCTAAAGAAATATGCCTTTGACCGCATGTCTCCTGCAAACGAACTTTCCAGCTAAAGTTGAATATTTACAAGCATGTCGATAATCTGACCAGTCCAGATTTAAATGCACATAAAAGTCTTTTAGATACAACAACTAGGGAATGCATACCTGTTATTTGTGATGGTGTGTGTGTGGTGTATTTCAGGGCAATATCATCTTTTAGTTGTTTTTATACATTATTAACTTTATTTAGAATCAAGTTTGTTGTTCGGATTGGCTGAGTGCACATGTTCTTGCTACTTTTACTCGTGAGAAGCAGTGCTTTTGAAGATGGAGAACCAGAATTGCCAAGGGAAGAGAAACAAAAAAAAAAGACAAACCAGAATTGAGTAAATCCAACAGTCACGAATGTTCCTTCATTTCATTGCTGTCATGGTGTGTACGTAATGGTCAGAAACGAAACAAGAATGGACTCCCTCCCCCTCCCTCGGCCTCCATAAGTATAGAAAAAGGTTTTGTCTATAATGGCTTGCAACTTATTAATGTCGCGTCTGTCGTCAGTTCTTTCTTTTATCTTTCCATTGAAATTTGCCGCAAGAGAAGAGAAAAGAAAAGAAAAGAAAAAAAGTTGAGATGATGGTGCTGTTTTGTTAAATCAAATGGACGGCATTAGAGAACGCCATCGGATGCTTCAAACAAATCAGGGCCGCGACATGACAACATGCAAACCAAGAAGTCTGGTTGGATCTAAAGAGCAATTCATATGCTTTGGGCTCGATCTTTCTAAATTATTTCGCTTAAGTAAGTCATTATGGTTTATTACTCTTTACTGCATAGTGTGCACGCAATTTTTCACTTCGTCGGAGCTTGGAAGGCCACCGTAAAGCTTCGTTGACATGGGAACTTTTGAGTCAAATGGCAGAAGGTTATATAAAAAAAAGGTTTTTGATATAAAAAAGTGGGTGATTTACATGGAAACTCAATATTCCACTACAATAAAATTAAGTTCCAAAATGGTAGATGATGCATCAAACATGTTGAAATACTTTAAGCAATTTTTAGCATGCGCGTATAATAATAATTGAATCGCACAACACAGCGGGAATACTAGCCACTCGCTCATTTTTTTCTCATGCAAGCTAAAGCTAGGCTTTTCTTTAGTCGCATATTTTCTTCCTCTTGTCGGTACCTCTTGTGCTCTTCATGTTACTTGCAGTGATTAGGTTGTAATCAGAGCATGGAATTTCACTTCGCTTCCCAAACCTTTTCTCATAGAAGTGCCACAGTTCTGACCTAATCAAGAGAGATATTAAGCAGCAAGAAAAATTATGAAGGGTTATAAAAGCATTGTAGGAAAAATTGAAGAAGATAATAGTTAAAATGACATTAGATTTGTGGTATTATAATCATATACCAGTATGCCAAGAACTGAAATGGTGCATACTTCCCATAGATATGTTCAACATCTCTCTCTACAGTTTTAAGTGTGGATTTTCTTGCATGGACCTGCATGTTTATTAAGAAAACTTCAATTGTATCAAGCACATTTTCAACAGTTCTGACAAAATATGAGGAAGTAACAAAAGGATACCTGTCTTAAATGCCTAATAGTTTCA
>JARVXP010000379.1:0-44574 GCA_029856935.1 Cyclocarya paliurus
CCTCACTTGGCTTTCTAATGAGTAAAGGGCAAAGTGGTAAAAATAAGAGGCGCCCCGAATAGCCAGGGTCGGGGCATACATACCATAAGGTCATTGTAGTACCATGGGAAGCCCCCGAGCAAAAAACTCCAACTCATTAATTTTGCCACTTTGCCCTCACTAGGCTTTCTAATGAGTAAAGGGCAAAGTGGTAAAAAATAAGAGGTGCTCCGAACTGCCAGGGGTCGGGGCATACATACCATAAGGTCATTGTAGTACCATGGGAAGCCCCGAGGAAAAAAACTCCAAACTCATACTTTGCCACTTTGCCCTCACTTGGCTTTCTAATGAGTAAAGGGCAAAGTGGTAAAATAAGAGGCGCTCCGAATAGCCCGGGTCGGGTCATACATACCATAAGGTCATTGTAGTACCATGGGAAGCCCCCGAGCAAAAAACTCCAACATCTTGACTTTGCCACTTTGCCCTGACTTGGCTTTCTACAAAGAATAAGGGAAAAAGTGGTAAAAATAAGAGGTGCTCCGAAGAGCCCGGGGTCGAGGCATACATACCTTAAGGTCATTGTAGTACCATGGGAAGCCCCCGAGCAAAAAACTCCAACCTCTTTAACTTTGCCACTTTGCCCTCACTTGGCTTTCTAATGAGTAAAGGGCAAAGTGGTAAAAATAAGAGGCGCTCCGAATAGCCTGGGCTCGGGTCATACATACCATAAGGTCATTGTAGTACCATGGGAAGCCCCCGAGCAAAAAACTCCAACATCTTGACTTTGCCACTTCGCCCTGACTTGGCTTTCTAATGAGTAAAGGGCAATGTGGTAAAAATAAGACGTGCTCCGAATAGCCCAGGGTCGGGGCATACATACCATAAGGTCATTGTAGTAACATGGGAAGCTCCCGAGCAAAAACTCCAACTCTTAACCTTGCCACGTTGCCCTCACTTGGCTTTCTAATGAGTAAAGGGAAAACTGGTAAAAATAAGAGGTGCTCCGAATTGCCAGGGGTTGGGGCATTCATACCATAATGTCATTGTAGTACCATGGGAAGCCCCCGAGGAAAAAACTCCAAACTCATAACTTTGCCATTTTGCCCTCACTTGGCTTTCTAATGAGTAAAGGGCAAAGTGGTAAAAATAAGAGGCGCTCCGAATAGCCCGGGCTCGGGTCATACATACCATAAGGTCATTGTAGTACCATGGGAAGCCCCCGAGCAAACAACTCCAACATCTTGACTTTGCCACTTTGCCCTGACTTGGCTTTCTACAAAGAATGGGAAAAGTGGTAAAAATAAGAGGTGCTCCGAAGAGCCCGGGGTCGAGGCATACATACCTTAAGGTCATTGTAGTACCATGGGAAGCCCCCGAGAAAAAACTCCAACCTCTTAACTTTGCCACTTTGCCACTTTGCCCTCACTTGGCTTTCTAATGAGTAAAGGGCAAAGTGGTAGAAATAAGAGGCGCTCCGAATAGCCTGGGCTCGGGTCATACATACCATAAGGTCAATGTAGTACCATGGGAAGCCCCGAGCAAAAAACTCCAACATCTTGACTTTGCCACTTCGCCCTGACTTGGCTTTCTAATGAGTAAAGGGCAATGTGGTAAAAATAAGACGTGCTCCGAATAGCCAGGGTCGGGGCATACATACCATAAGGTCATTGTAGTAACATGGGAAGCCCCGAGCAAAAACCTCCAACCTCTTAACCTTGCCACGTTGCCCTCACTTGGCTTTCTAATGAGTAAAGGGCAAAATGGTAAAAATAAGAGGTGCTCCGAATTGCCAGGGGTTGGGCATTCATACCATAATGTCATTGTAGTACCATGGGAAGCCCCCGAGGAAAAACTCCAAACTCATAACTTTGCCATTTTGCCCTCACTTGGCTTTCTAATGAGTAAAGGGCAATGTGGTAAAAAAAAGAGGTGCTCCGAATGCCAGGGGTCGGGGCATACATACCATAAGGTCATTGTAGTAGCATGGGAAGCCCCCGATCAAAAAACTCCAACCTCTTAACTTTGCCACTTTGCCCTCACTTGGCTTTCTAATGAGTAAAGGGCAAAGTGGTAAAAATAAGAGGTGCTCCGAATAGCCCGGGGTCGGGTCATACATACCCTAAGGTCATTGTAGTACCATGGGAAGACCCCGAACAAAAAACTCCAACATCTTGACTTTGTCACTTTGCCTTGACTTGGCTTTCTAATGAGTAAAGGGCAAAGTGGTAAAAAAAAGAGGTGCTCCGAATGCCAGGGGTCGGGGCATACATACCATAAGGTCATTGTAGTACCATGGGAAGCCCCCGAGGAAAAACTCCAAACTCATAACTTTACCCTCACTTGGCTTTCTAATGAGTAAAGGGCAAAGTTGTAAAAATAAAAGGTGCTCCAAATAGCCCGGGCTCGGGTCATACATACCATAAGGTCATTGTAGTACCATGGGAAGCCCCCGAGCAAAAAACTCCAACATCTTGACTTTGCCATTTTGCCCTCACTTGGCTTTCTAATGAGTAAAGGGCAAAGTGGTAAAAATAAGAGGCGCCCCGAATAGCCCAGGGTCGGGGCATACATACCATAAGGTCATTGTAGTACCATGGGATGCCCCCGAGCAAAAAACTCCAATCTCTTAACTTTGCCACTTTGCCCTCACTAGGCGTTCTAATGAGTAAAGGGCAAAGTGGTAAAAATAAGAGGTGCTCCGAACTGCCAGGGGTCGGGGCATACATACCATAAGGTCATTGTAGTACCATGGGAAGCCCCGTGGAAAAAACTCCAAACTCATAAGTTTGCCACTTTGCCCTCACTTGACTTTCTAATGAGTAAAGGGCAAAGTGGTAAAAATAAGAGGCACTCCGAATAGCCCGGGCTCGGGTCATACATACCATATGGTCATTGTAGTACCATGGGAAGCCCCCGAGCAAAAAACTCCAACATCTTGACTTTGCCACTTTGCCCTGACTTGGCTTTCTACAAAGAATGGGAAAAGTGGTAGAAATAAGAGGTGCTCCGAAGAGCCCGGGGTCGAGGCATACATACCTTAAGGTCATTGTAGTACCACGGGAAGCCCCCGAGCAAAAAACTCCAACCTCTTAACTTTGTCACTTTGCCCTCACTTGGCTTTCTAATGAGTAAAGGGCAAAGTGGTAAAAATAAGAGGCGCTCCGAATAGCCTGGGCTCGGGTCATACATACCATAAGGTCATTGTAGTACCATGGGAAGCCCCCGAGCAAAAAACTCCAACATCTTGACTTTGCCACTTCCCTGACTTGGCTTTCAATGAGTAAAGGGCAAGTGGTAAAAATAAGACGTGCTCCTAATAGCCCAGGGTCGGGGCATACATACCATAAGGTCATTGTAGTAACATGGGAAGCTCCCGAGCAAAAAACTCCAACCTCTTAACTTTGCCACGTTGCCCTCACTTGGCTTTCTAATGAGTAAAGGGCAAAGTGGTAAAAATAAGAGGTGCTCCGAATTGCCAGGGGTTGGGGCATTCATACCCTAAGGCCATTGTAGTACCATGGGAAGCCCCCGAGCAAAAAACTCCAACATCTTGACTTTGCCACTTTGCCCTGGCTTGGCTTTATAATGAGTAAAGGGCAAAGTGGTAAAAATAAGAGGTGCTCCGAACAGCCAGGGGTCGGGGCATACATACCATAAGGTCATTTTAGTACCATGGGAAGCCCCCGAGGAAAAAACTCCAAACTCATAACTTTGCCACTTTCCCTTAGTTGGTTTTCTAATGAGTCAAGGGCAAAGTGGTAAATATAAGAGGTGCTCCAAAAAGCCCGGGTCGGGGCATACATACCATAAGGTCATTGTAGTACCATGGAAAGCCCCCGAGCAAAAACTCCAACCTCTTAACTTTGCCACTTTGCCCTCACTTGGCTTTCTAATGAGTAAAGGGCAAAGTGGTATAAATAAGAGGTGCTCCGAATAGCCCGGGGTCGGGTCATACATACCCTAAGGTCATTGTAGTACCATGGGAAGCCCCCGAGCAAAAAACTCCAACCTCTTAACTTTGCCACTTTGCCCTCACTTGACTTTCTAATGAGTAAAGGGCAAAGTGGTAAAAATAAGAGGCGCTCCGAATAGCCCGGGCTCGGGTGATACATACCATAAGGTCATTGTAGTATCATGGGAAGCCCCCGAGCAAAAAACTCCAACATCTTGACTTTGCCACTTTGCCCTGGCTTGGCTGTCGAATGAGTAAAGGGCAAAGTGGTAAAAATAAGAGGTGCTCCAAATAGCCCGTGGTCGGGGCATACATGCCGTAAGGTCATTGTAGTAACATGGGAAGTCCCCGAGCAAAAAACTCCAACCTCTTAACTTTGCCACTTTGCCCTCACTTGGCTTTCTAATGAGTAAAGGGGAAAGTGGTAAAAATAAGAGGTGCTCCGAATAGCCCGGGGTCGGGTCATACATACCCTAAGGTCATTGTAGTACCATGGGAAGCCCCCGAGCAAAAAACTCCAACATCTTGACTTTGCCACTTCGCCCTGACTTGGCTTCCCAATGAGTAAAGGGCAATGTGGTAAAAATAAGACGTGCTCCGAATAGCCCAGGGTCGGGGCATACATACCATAAGGTCATTGTAGTAACATGGGAAGCTCCCGAGCAAAAACCTCCAACCTCTTAACCTTGCCACGTTGCCCTCACTTGGCTTTCTAATGAGTAAAGGGCAAAATGGTAAAAATAAGAGGTGCTCCGAATTGCCAGGGGTTGGGGCATTCATACCATAATGTCATTGTAGTACCATGGGAGGCCCCCGAGGAAAAAACTCCAAACTCATAACTTTGCCACTTTGCCCTCACTTGGCTTTCTAATGAGTAAAGGGCAAAGTGGTAAAAATAAGAGGCGCTCCGAATAGCCCGGGCTCGGGTCATACATACCATAAGGTCATTGTAGTACCATGGGAAGCCCCGAGCAAAAAACTCCAACATCTTGACTTTGCCACTTTGCCCTGACTTGGCTTTCTACAAAGAATGGGAAAAGTGGTAAAAATAAGAGGTGCTCCGAAGAGCCCGGGGTCGGCCATACATACCTTAAGGTCATTGTAGTACCATGGGAAGCCCCCGAGAAAAAACTCCAACCTCTTAACTTTGCCACTTTGCCACTTTGCCCTCACTTGGCTTTCTAATGAGTAAAGGGCAAAGTGGTAAAAATAAGAGGCGCTCCGAATAGCCTGGGCTCGGGTCATACATACCATAAGGTCATTGTAGTACCATGGAAGCCCCCGAGCAAAAAACTCCAACATCTTGACTTTGCCACTTTGCCCTGACTTGGCTTTCTAATGAGTAAAGGGCAATGTGGTAAAAATAAGACGTGCTCCGAATAGCCCAGGGTCGGGGCATACATACCATAAGGTCATTGTAGTAACATGGGAAGCTCCCGAGCAAAAACCTCCAACCTCTTAACCTTGCCACGTTGCCCTCACTTGGCTTTCTAATGAGTAAAGGGCAAAATGGTAAAAATAAGAGGTGCTCCGAATTGCCAGGGGTTGGGGCATTCATACCATAATGTCATTGTAGTACCATGGGAAGCCCCCGAGAAAAAACTCCAAACTCATAACTTTGCCACTTTGCCCTCACTTGGCTTTCTAATGAGGAAAGGGCAAAGTGGTAAAAATAAGAGGTGCTCCGAACTGCCAGGGGTCGGGGCATACATACCATAAGGTCATTGTAGTACCATGGGAAGCCCCCGATCAAAAAACTCCAACCTCTTAACTTTGCCACTTTGCCCTCACTTGGCTTTCTAATGAGTAAAGGGCAAAGTGGTAAAAATAAGAGGTGCTCCGAATAGCCCGGGGTCGGGTCATACATACCATAAGGTCATTGTAGTACCATGGGAAGCCCCCGAGCAAAAAACTCCAACATCTTGACTTTGCCACTTTGCCCTCACTTGGCTTTCTAATGAGTAAAGGGCAAAGTGGTAAAAATAAGAGGTGCTCCGAATAGCCAGGGTCGGGGCATACATACCATAAGGTCATTGTAGTACCATGGGAAGCCCCCGAGCAAAAAACTCCAATCTCTTAACTTTGCCACTTTGCCCTCACTTGGCTTTCTAATGAGTAAAGGGCAAAGTGGTAAAAATAAGAGGTGCTCCGAATGCCAGGGGTCGGGGCATACATACCATAAGGTCATTGTAGTACCATGGGAAGCCCCCGAGCAAAAAACTCCAAACTCTTAACTTTGCCACTTTGCCCTCACTTGGCTTTCTAATGAGTAAAGGGCAAAGTGGTAAAAATAAGAGGCTCCGAATAGCCCGGGTCGGGGCATACATACCATAAGGTCATTGTAGTACCATGGGAAGCCCCGAGCAAAAAACTCCAACATCTTGACTTTGCCACTTTGCCCTCACTTGGCTTTCTACAAGAATGGGCAAAGTGGTAAAAATAAGAGGTGCTCCGAAGAGCCCGGGGTCGGGGCATACATACCATAAGGTCATTGTAGTACCATGGGAAGCCCCCGAGCAAAAAACTCCAACCTCTTAACTTTGCCACTTTGCCCTCACTTGGCTTTCTAATGAGTAAAGGGCAAAGTGGTAAAAATAAGAGGCGCTCCGAATAGCCCGGGCTCGGGTCATACATACCATAAGGTCATTGTAGTACCATGGGAAGCCCCCGAGCAAAAAACTCCAACATCTTGACTTTGCCACTTTGCCCTGACTTGGCTTTCTAATGAGTAAAGGGCAAAGTGGTAAAAATAAGAGGTGCTCCGAATAGCCCGGGTCGGGCATACATACCATAAGGTCATTGTAGTACCATGGGAAGCCCCCGAGCAAAAAACTCCAACCTCTTAACTTTGCCACTTTGCCCTCACTTGGCTTTCTAATGAGTAAAGGGCAAAGTGGTAAAAATAAGAGGTGCTCCGAATAGCCAGGGGTCGGGGCATACATACCATAAGGTCATTGTAGTACCATGGGAAGCCCCCGAGCAAAAAACTCCAACATCTTGACTTTGCCACTTTGCCCTGACTTGGCTTTCTAATGAGTAAAGGGCAAAGTGGTAAAAATAAGAGGTGCTCCGAATAGCCAGGGGTCGGGGCATACATACCATAAGGTCATTGTAGTACCATGGGAAGCCCCCGAGCAAAAAACTCCAAACTCTTAACTTTGCCACTTTCCCTCACTTGGCTTTCTAATGAGTAAAGGGCAAAGTGGTAAAAATAAGAGGTGCTCCGAATAGCCCGGGTCGGGGCATACATACCATAAGGTCATTGTAGTACCATGGGAAGCCCCCGAGCAAAAAACTCCAACCTCTTAACTTTGCCACTTTGCCCTCACTTGGCTTTCTAATGAGTAAAGGGCAAAGTGGTAAAAATAAGAGGTGCTCCGAATAGCCCGGGTCGGGTCATACATACCATAAGGTCATTGTAGTACCATGGGAAGCCCCCGAGCAAAAAACTCCAACCTCTTAACTTTGCCACTTTGCCCTCACTTGGCTTTCTAATGAGTAAAGGGCAAAGTGGTAAAAATAAGAGGTGCTCCGAATAGCCCGGGGTCGGGGATACATACCATAAGGTCATTGTAGTACCATGGGAAGCCCCCGAGCAAAAAACTCCAACCTCTTAACTTTGCCACTTTGCCCTCACTTGGCTTTCTAATGAGTAAAGGGCAAAGTGGTAAAAATAAGAGGTGCTCCGAATAGCCCGGGGTCGGGTCATACATACCCTAAGGTCATTGTAGTACCATGGGAAGCCCCCGAGCAAAAAACTCCAACATCTTGACTTTGCCACTTTGCCCTGACTTGGCTTTCTAATGAGTAAAGGGCAAAGTGGTAAAAATAAGAGGTGCTCCGAATAGCCGGGGTCGGGGCATACATACCATAAGGTCATTGTAGTACCATGGGAAGCCCCCGAGAAAAAAACTCCAAACTCTTAACTTTGCCACTTTCCCTCACTTGGCTTTCTAATGAGTAAAGGGCAAAGTGGTAAAAATAAGAGGTGCTCCGAATAGCCCGGGTCGGGGCATACATACCATAAGGTCATTGTAGTACCATGGGAAGCCCCCGAGCAAAAAACTCCAACCTCTTAACTTTGCCACTTTGCCCTCACTTGGCTTTCTAATGAGTAAAGGGCAAAGTGGTAAAAATAAGAGGTGCTCCGAATAGCCTGGGGTCGGGGCATACATACCATAAGGTCATTGTAGTACCATGGGAAGCCCCGAGCAAAAAACTCCAACCTCTTAACTTTGCCACTTTGCCCTGACTTGGCTTTCTAAAGAGTAAAGGGCAAAGTGGTAAAAATAAGAGGTGCTCCGAATTCCCGGGGTCGGGGCATACATACCATAAGGTCATTGTAGTACCATGGGAAGCCCCCGAGCAAAAAACTCCAACCTCTTAACTTTGCCACTTTGCCCTCACTTGGCTTTCTAATGAGTAAAGGGCAAAGTGGTAAAAATAAGAGGTGCTCCGAATAGCCCAGGGTCGGGGCATACATACCATAAGGTCATTGTAGTACCATGGGAAGCCCCGAGCAAAAAACTCCAACCTCTTAACTTTGCCACTTTGCCCTCACTTGGCTTTCTAATGAGTAAAGGGCAAAGTGGTAAAAATAAGAGGTGCTCCGAATAGCCCGGGCTCGGGTCATACATACCATAAGGTCATTGTAGTACCATGGGAAGCCCCCGAGCAAAAAACTCCAACATCTTGACTTTGCCATTTTGCCCTCACTTGGCTTTCTAATGAGTAAAGGGCAAAGTGGTAAAAATAAGAGGTGCCCGAATAGCCCAGGGTCGGGGCATACATACCATAAGGTCATTGTAGTACCATGGGATGCCCCCGAGCAAAAAACTCCAATCTCTTAACTTCGCCACTTTGCCCTCACTTGGCTTTCTAATGAGTAAAGGGCAAGTGGTAAAAATAAGAGGTGCTCCGAATTGCCAGGGGTCGGGGCATACATACCATAAGGTCATTGTAGTACCATGGGAAGCCCCCGAGAAAAAACTCCAAACTCATAAGTTTGCCACTTTGCCCTCACTTGGCTTTCTAATGAGTAAAGGGCAAAGTGGTAAAAATAAGAGGCGCTCCGAATAGCCCGGCTCGGGTCATACATACCATAAGGTCATTGTAGTACCATGGGAAGCCCCCGAGCAAACAACTCCAACATCTTGACTTTGCCACTTTGCCCTGACTTGGCTTTCTACAAAGAATGGGAAAAGTGGTAAAAATAAGAGGTGCTCCGAAGAGCCCGGGGTCGAGGCATACATACCTTAAGGTCATTGTAGTACCATGGGAAGCCCCCGAGCAAAAAACTCCAACCTCTTAACTTTGCCACTTTGCCACTTTGCCCTCACTTGGCTTTCTAATGAGTAAAGGGCAAAGTGGTAAAAATAAGAGGCGCTCCGAATAGCCTGGGCTCGGGTCATACATACCATAAGGTCATTGTAGTACCATGGGAAGCCCCCGAGCAAAAAACTCCAACATCTTGACTTTGCCACTTCGCCCTGACTTGGCTTTCTAATGAGTAAAGGGCAATGTGGTAAAAATAAGACGTGCTCCGAATAGCCCAGGGTCGGGGCATACATACCATAAGGTCATTGTAGTAACATGGGAAGCTCCCGAGCAAAAACCTCCAACCTCTTAACCTTGCCACGTTGCCCTCACTTGGCTTTCTAATGAGTAAAGGGAAACTGGTAAAAATAAGAGGTGCTCCGAATTGCCAGGGGTTGGGGCATTCATACCATAATGTCATTGTAGTACCATGGGAAGCCCCCGAGGAAAAAACTCCAAACTCATAACTTTGCCATTTTGCCCTCACTTGGCTTTCTAATGAGTAAAGGGCAAAGTGGTAAAAATAAGAGGCGCTCCGAATAGCCCGGGCTCGGGTCATACATACCATAAGGTCATTGTAGTACCATGGGAAGCCCCCGAGCAAACAACTCCAACATCTTGACTTTGCCACTTTGCCCTGACTTGGCTTTCTACAAAGAATGGGAATAGTGGTAAAAATAAGAGGTGCTCCGAAGAGCCCGGGGTCGAGGCATACATACCTTAAGGTCATTGTAGTACCATGGGAAGCCCCCGAGAAAAAACTCCAACCTCTTAACTTTGCCACTTTGCCACTTTGCCCTCACTTGGCTTTCTAATGAGTAAAGGGCAAAGTGGTAGAAATAAGAGGCGCTCCGAATAGCCTGGGCTCGGGTCATACATACCATAAGGTCAATGTAGTACCATGGGAAGCCCCCGAGCAAAAAACTCCAACATCTTGACTTTGCCACTTCGCCCTGACTTGGCTTTCTAATGAGTAAAGGGCAATGTGGTAAAAATAAGACGTGCTCCGAATAGCCCAGGGTCGGGGCATACATACCATAAGGTCATTGTAGTAACATGGGAAGCTCCCGAGCAAAAACCTCCAACCTCTTAACCTTGCCACGTTGCCCTCACTTGGCTTTCTAATGAGTAAAGGGCAAAATGGTAAAAATAAGAGGTGCTCCGAATTGCCAGGGGTTGGGGCATTCATACCATAATGTCATTGTAGTACCATGGGAAGCCCCCGAGGAAAAAACTCCAAACTCATAACTTTGCCATTTTGCCCTCACTTGGCTTTCTAATGAGTAAAGGGCAATGTGGTAAAAAAAAGAGGTGCTCCGAACTGCCAGGGGTCGGGGCATACATACCATAAGGTCATTGTAGTAGCATGGGAAGCCCCCGATCAAAAAACTCCAACCTCTTAACTTTGCCACTTTGCCCTCACTTGGCTTTCTAATGAGTAAAGGGCAAAGTGGTAAAAATAAGAGGTGCTCCGAATAGCCCGGGGTCGGGTCATACATACCCTAAGGTCATTGTAGTACCATGGGAAGTCCCCGAAAAAAAAACTCCAACATCTTGACTTTGTCACTTTGCCTTGACATGGCTTTCTAATGAGTAAAGGGCAAAGTGGTAAAAAAAAGAGGTGCTCCGAACTGCCAGGGGTCGGGGCATACATACCATAAGGTCATTGTAGTACCATGGGAAGCCCCCGAGGAAAATACTCCAAACTCATAACTTTGCCCTCACTTGGCTTTCTAATGAGTAAAGGGCAAAGTTGTAAAAATAAAAGGTGCTCCAAATAGCCCGGGCTCGGGTCATACATACCATAAGGTCATTGTAGTACCATGGGAAGCCCCCGAGCAAAAAACTCCAACATCTTGACTTTGCCATTTTGCCCTCACTTGGCTTTCTAATGAGTAAAGGGCAAAGTGGTAAAAATAAGAGGCGCCCCGAATAGCCCAGGGTCGGGGCATACATACCATAAGGTCATTGTAGTACCATGGGATGCCCCCGAGCAAAAAACTCCAATCTCTTAACTTTGCCACTTTGCCCTCACTAGGCGTTCTAATGAGTAAAGGGCAAAGTGGTAAAAATAATAGGTGCTCCGAACTGCCAGGGGTCGGGGCATACATACCATAAGGTCATTGTAGTACCATGGGAAGCCCCCGTGGAAAAAACTCCAAACTCATAAGTTTGCCACTTTGCCCTCACTTGACTTTCTAATGAGTAAAGGGCAAAGTGGTAAAAATAAGAGGCACTCCGAATAGCCCGGGCTCGGGTCATACATACCATATGGTCATTGTAGTACCATGGGAAGCCCCCGAGCAAAAAACTCCAACATCTTGACTTTGCCACTTTGCCCTGACTTGGCTTTCTACAAAGAATGGGAAAAGTGGTAAAAATAAGAGGTGCTCCGAAGAGCCCGGGGTCGAGGCATACATACCTTAAGGTCATTGTAGTACCACGGGAAGCCCCCGAGCAAAAAACTCCAACCTCTTAACTTTGTCACTTTGCCCTCACTTGGCTTTCTAATGAGTAAAGGGCAAAGTGGTAAAAATAAGAGGCGCTCCGAATAGCCTGGGCTCGGGTCATACATACCATAAGGTCATTGTAGTACCATGGGAAGCCCCCGAGCAAAAAACTCCAACATCTTGACTTTGCCACTTCGCCCTGACTTGGCTTTCCAATGAGTAAAGGGCAATGTGGTAAAAATAAGACGTGCTCCTAATAGCCCAGGGTCGGGGCATACATACCATAAGGTCATTGTAGTAACATGGGAAGCTCCCGAGCAAAAAACTCCAACCTCTTAACTTTGCCACGTTGCCCTCACTTGGCTTTCTAATGAGTAAAGGGCAAAGTGGTAAAAATAAGAGGTGCTCCGAATTGCCAGGGGTTGGGGCATTCATACCCTAAGGCCATTGTAGTACCATGGGAAGCCCCCGAGCAAAAAACTCCAACATCTTGACTTTGCCACTTTGCCCTGGCTTGGCTTTATAATGAGTAAAGGGCAAAGTGGTAAAAATAAGAGGTGCTCCGAACAGCCAGGGGTCGGGGCATACATACCATAAGGTCATTTTAGTACCATGGGAAGCCCCCGAGGAAAAAACTCCAAACTCATAACTTTGCCACTTTCCCTTAGTTGGTTTTCTAATGAGTCAAGGGCAAAGTGGTAAATATAAGAGGTGCTCCAAAAGCCCGGGTCGGGGCATACATACCATAAGGTCATTGTAGTACCATGGGAAGCCCCCGAGCAAAAACTCCAACCTCTTAACTTTGCCACTTTGCCCTCACTTGGCTTTCTAATGAGTAAAGGGCAAAGTGGTAAAAATAAGAGGTGCTCCGAATAGCCCGGGGTCGGGTCATACATACCCTAAGGTCATTGTAGTACCATGGGAAGCCCCCGAGCAAAAAACTCCAACCTCTTAACTTTGCCACTTTGCCCTCACTTGGCTTTCTAATGAGTAAAGGGCAAAGTGGTAAAAATAAGAGGCGCTCCGAATAGCCCGGGCTCGGGTCATACATACCATAAGGTCATTGTAGTACCATGGGAAGCCCCCGAGCAAAAAACTCCAACATCTTGACTTTGCCACTTTGCCCTGACTTGGCTTTCTAATGAGTAAAGGGCAAAGTGGTAAAAATAAGAGGTGCTCCAATAGCCCGGGTCGGGGCATACATACCATAAGGTCATTGTAGTACCATGGGAAGTCCCCGAGCAAAAAACTCCAACCTCTTAACTTTGCCACTTTGCCCTCACTTGGCTTTCTAATGAGTAAAGGGCAAAGTGGTAAAAATAAGAGGTGCTCCGAATAGCCCGGGGTCGGGTCATACATACCCTAAGGTCATTGTAGTACCATGGGAAGCCCCCGAGCAAAAAACTCCAACATCTTGACTTTGCCACTTTGCCCTGACTTGGCTTCCCAATGAGTAAAGGGCAATGTGGTAAAAATAAGACGTGCTCCGAATAGCCCAGGGTCGGGGCATACATACCATAAGGTCATTGTAGTAACATGGGAAGCTCCCGAGCAAAAAACTCCAACCTCTTAACTTTGCCACTTTGCCCTCACTTGGCTTTCTAATGAGTAAAGGGCAAAATGGTAAAAATAAGAGGTGCTCCGAATTGCCAGGGGTCGGGGCATACATACCATAATGTCATTGTAGTACCATGGGAAGCCCCCGAGGAAAAAACTCCAAATCTTAACTTTGCCACTTTGCCCTCACTTGGCTTTCTAATGAGTAAAGGGCAAAGTGGTAAAAATAAGAGGCGCTCCGAATAGCCCGGGCTCGGGTCATACATACCATAAGGTCATTGTAGTACCATGGGAAGCCCCGAGCAAAAAACTCCAACATCTTGACTTTGCCACTTTGCCCTGACTTGGCTTTCTACAAAGAATGGGAAAAGTGGTAAAAATAAGAGGTGCTCCGAAGAGCCCGGGGTCGAGGCATACATACCATAAGGTCATTGTAGTACCATGGGAAGCCCCGAGAAAAAACTCCAACCTCTTAACTTTGCCACTTTGCCACTTTGCCCTCACTTGGCTTTCTAATGAGTAAAGGGCAAAGTGGTAAAAATAAGAGGTGCTCCGAATAGCCTGGGCTCGGGTCATACATACCATAAGGTCATTGTAGTACCATGGGAAGCCCCCGAGCAAAAAACTCCAACATCTTGACTTTGCCACTTCGCCCTGACTTGGCTTTCTAATGAGTAAAGGGCAAAGTGGTAAAAATAAGAGGTGCTCCGAATAGCCCAGGGTCGGGGCATACATACCATAAGGTCATTGTAGTACCATGGGAAGCCCCCGAGCAAAAAACTCCAACCTCTTAACTTTGCCACGTTGCCCTCACTTGGCTTTCTAATGAGTAAAGGGCAAAGTGGTAAAAATAAGAGGTGCTCCGAATTGCCCGGGGTCGGGGCATACATACCATAAGGTCATTGTAGTACCATGGGAAGCCCCCGAGCAAAAAACTCCAACCTCTTAACTTTGCCACTTTGCCCTCACTTGGCTTTCTAATGAGTAAAGGGCAAAGTGGTAAAAAAAGAGGTGCTCCGAACTGCCAGGGGTCGGGGCATACATACCATAAGGTCATTGTAGTACCATGGGAAGCCCCCGAGCAAAAAACTCCAACCTCTTAACTTTGCCACTTTGCCCTCACTTGGCTTTCTAATGAGTAAAGGGCAAAGTGGTAAAAATAAGAGGTGCTCCGAATAACCCGGGTCGGGTCATACATACCATAAGGTCATTGTAGTACCATGGGAAGCCCCCGAGCAAAAAACTCCAACGTCTTGACTTTGCCACTTTGCCCTCACTTGGCTTTCTAATGAGTAAAGGGCAAAGTGGTAAAAATAAGAGGTGCTCCGAATAGCCTGGGGCGGGGCATACATACCATAAGGTCATTGTAGTACCATGGGAAGCCCCGAGCAAAAAACTCCAACCTCTTAACTTTGCCACTTTGCCCTCACTTGGCTTTCTAATGAGTAAAGGGCAAAGTGGTAAAAATAAGAGGTGCTCCGAATGCCAGGGTCGGGGCATACATACCATAAGGTCATTGTAGTACCATGGGAAGCCCCCGAGAAAAAACTCCAAACTCTTAACTTTGCCACTTTGCCCTCACTTGGCTTTCTAATGAGTAAAGGGCAAAGTGGTAAAAATAAGAGGCTCCGAATAGCCCGGCTCGGGTCATACATACCATAAGGTCATTGTAGTACCATGGGAAGCCCCGAGCAAAAAACTCCAACATCTTGACTTTGCCACTTTGCCCTGACTTGGCTTTCTACAAAGAATGGGAAAGTGGTAAAAATAAGAGGTGCTCCGAATAGCCCGGGGTCGAGGCATACATACCTTAAGGTCATTGTAGTACCATGGGAAGCCCCCGAGCAAAAAACTCCAACCTCTTAACTTTGCCACTTTGCCCTCACTTGGCTTTCTAATGAGTAAAGGGCAAAGTGGTAAAAATAAGAGGTGCTCCGAATAGCCTGGGCTCGGGTCATACATACCATAAGGTCATTGTAGTACCATGGGAAGCCCCCGAGCAAAAAACTCCAACTCTTGACTTTGCCACTTTGCCCTGACTTGGCTTTCTAATGAGTAAAGGGCAATGTGGTAAAAATAAGAGGTGCTCCGAATAGCCCGGGGTCGGGGCATACATACCATAAGGTCATTGTAGTACCATGGGAAGCTCCCGAGCAAAAAACTCCAACCTCTTAACTTTGCCACTTTGCCCTCACTTGGCTTTCTAATGAGTAAAGGGCAAAGTGGTAAAAATAAGAGGTGCTCCGAATAGCCAGGGGTTGGGGCATACATACCATAAGGTCATTGTAGTACCATGGGAAGCCCCCGAGCAAAAAACTCCAACATCTTAACTTTGCCACTTTGCCCTCACTTGGCTTTCTAATGAGTAAAGGGCAAAGTGGTAAAAATAAGAGGTGCTCCGAATAGCCAGGGGTCGGGGCATACATACCATAAGGTCATTGTAGTACCATGGGAAGCCCCCGAGAAAAAACTCCAAACTCATAACTTTGCCACTTTGCCCTCACTTGGCTTTCTAATGAGTAAAGGGCAAAGTGGTAAAAATAAGAGGTGCTCCGAATAGCCCGGGTCGGGGCATACATACCATAAGGTCATTGTAGTACCATGGGAAGCCCCGAGCAAAAAACTCCAACCTCTTAACTTTGCCACTTTGCCCTCACTTGGCTTTCTAATGAGTAAAGGGCAAAGTGGTAAAAATAAGAGGTGCTCCGAATAGCCCGGGTCGGGCATACATACCATAAGGTCATTGTAGTACCATGGGAAGCCCCCGAGCAAAAAACTCCAACCTCTTAACTTTGCCACTTTGCCCTCACTTGGCTTTCTAATGAGTAAAGGGCAAAGTGGTAAAAATAAGAGGTGCTCCGAATAGCCGGGCTCGGGTGATACATACCATAAGGTCATTGTAGTACCATGGGAAGCCCCCGAGCAAAAAACTCCAACATCTTGACTTTGCCACTTTGCCCTCACTTGGCTTTCTAATGAGTAAAGGGCAAAGTGGTAAAAATAAGAGGTGCTCCGAATAGCCCGGGGTCGGGTCATACATACCATAAGGTCATTGTAGTACCATGGGAAGCCCCCGAGCAAAAAACTCCAACATCTTGACTTTGCCACTTTGCCCTGACTTGGCTTTCTAATGAGTAAAGGGCAAAGTGGTAAAAATAAGAGGTGCTCCGAATAGCCCGGGGTCGGGGCATACATACCATAAGGTCATTGTAGTACCATGGGAAGCCCCCGAGCAAAAAACTCCAACCTCTTAACTTTGCCACTTTGCCCTCACTTGGCTTTCTAATGAGTAAAGGGCAAAGTGGTAAAAATAAGAGGTGCTCCGAATAGCCCGGGTCGGGCATACATACCATAAGGTCATTGTAGTACCATGGGAATCCCCCGAGCAAAAACTCCAACATCTTGACTTTGCCACTTTGCCCTGACTTGGCTTTCTAATGAGTAAAGGGCAAAGTGGTAAAAATAAGAGGTGCTCCGAATAGCCCAGGGTCGGGGCATACATACCATAAGGTCATTGTAGTAACATGGGAAGCTCCCGAGCAAAAAACTCCAACCTCTTAACTTTGCCACTTTGCCCTCACTTGGCTTTCTAATGAGTAAAGGGCAAAGTGGTAAAAATAAGAGGTGCTCCGAATTGCCAGGGGTCGGGCATACATACCATAAGGTCATTGTAGTACCATGGGAAGCCCCCGAGCAAAAAACTCCAACCTCTTAACTTTGCCACTTTGCCCTCACTTGGCTTTCTAATGAGTAAAGGGCAAAGTGGTAAAAATAAGAGGTGCTCCGAATAGCCCGGGTCGGGTCATACATACCATAAGGTCATTGTAGTACCATGGGAAGCCCCCGAGCAAAAAACTCCAACCTCTTAACTTTGCCACTTTGCCCTCACTTGGCTTTCTACAAAGAATGGGAAAAGTGGTAAAAATAAGAGGTGCTCCGAATAGCCCGGGGTCAGGGCATACATACCATAAGGTTATTGTAGTACCATGGGAAGCCCCCGAGAAAAAACTCCAACCTCTTAACTTTGCCACTTTGCCACTTTGCCCTCACTTGGCTTTCTAATGAGTAAAGGGCAAAGTGGTAAAAATAAGAGGTGCTCCGAATAGCCTGGGCTCGGGTCATACATACCATAAGGTCATTGTAGTACCATGGGAAGCCACCGAGCAAAAAACTCCAACATCTTGACTTTGCCACTTTGCCCTCACTTGGCTTTCTAATGAGTAAAGGGCAAAGTGGTAAAAATAAGAGGTGCTCCGAATAGCACGGGGTCGGGGCATACATACCATAAGGTCATTGTAGTACCATGGGAAGCTCCGAGGAAAAACTCCAACCTCTTAACTTTGCCACTTTGCCCTCACTTGGCTTTCTAATGAGTAAAGGGCAAAGTGGTAAAAATAAGAGGTGCTCCGAATTGCCCGGGGTCGGGGCATACATACCATAAGGTCATTGTAGTACCATGGGAAGCCCCCGAGCAAAAAACTCCAAACTCTTAACTTTGCCACTTTGCCCTCACTTGGCTTTCTAATGAGTAAAGGGCAAAGTGGTAAAAATAAGAGGTGCTCCGAACTGCCAGGGGTCGGGGCATACATACCATAAGGTCATTGTAGTACCATGGGAAGCCCCCGAGCAAAAAACTCCAACCTCTTAACTTTGCCACTTTGCCCTCACTTGGCTTTCTAATGAGTAAAGGGCAAAGTGGTAAAAATAAGAGGTGCTCCGAATAGCCGGGGTCGGGTCATACATACCATAAGGTCATTGTAGTACCATGGGAAGCCCCGAAAAAAAACTCCAACATCTTGACTTTGCCACTTTTCCCTGACTTGGCTTTCTAATGAGTAAAGGGCAAAGTGGTAAAAATAAGAGGTGCTCCGAATAGCCTGGGGTCGGGGCATACATACCATAAGGTCATTGTAGTACCATGGGAAGCCCCCGAGCAAAAAACTCCAAACTCATTAACTTTGCCCTCACTTGGCTTTCTAATGAGTAAAGGGCAAAGTGGTAAAAATAAGAGGTGCTCCGAATAGCCCGGGGTCGGGTCATACATACCATAAGGTCATTGTAGTACCATGGGAAGCCCCCGAGCAAAAAACTCCAACATCTTGACTTTGCCACTTTGCCCTCACTTGGCTTTCTAATGAGTAAAGGGCAAAGTGGTAAAAATAAGAGGTGCTCCGAATAGCCCGGGGTCGGGGCATACATACCATAAGGTCATTGTAGTACCATGGGAAGCCCCCGAGCAAAAAACTCCAACCTCTTAACTTTGCCACTTTGCCCTCACTTGGCTTTCTAATGAGTAAAGGGCAAAGTGGTAAAAATAAGAGGTGCTCCGAACTGCCAGGGGTCGGGGCATACATACCATAAGGTCATTGTAGTACCATGGGAAGCCCCCGAGGAAAAAACTCCAAACTCTTAACTTTGCCACTTTGCCCTCACTTGGCTTTCTAATGAGTAAAGGGCAAAGTGGTAAAAATAAGAGGTGCTCCGAATAGCCCGGGGTCGGGTCATACATACCATAAGGTCATTGTAGTACCATGGGAAGCCCCCGAGCAAAAAACTCCAACATCTTGACTTTGCCACTTTGCCCTGACTTGGCTTTCTACAAGAAAGGGCAAAGTGGTAAAAATAAGAGGTGCTCCGAAGAGCCCGGGGTCGAGGCATACATACCTTAAGGTCATTGTAGTACCATGGGAAGCCCCCGAGCAAAAAACTCCAACCTCTTAACTTTGCCACTTTGCCCTCACTTGGCTTTCTAATGAGTAAAGGGCAAAGTGGTAAAAATAAGAGGTGCTCCGAATAGCCTGGGTCGGGTCATACATACCATAAGGTCATTGTAGTACCATGGGAAGCCCCCGAGCAAAAAACTCCAACATCTTGACTTTGCCACTTTGCCCTGACTTGGCTTTCTAATGAGTAAAGGGCAAAGTGGTAAAAATAAGAGGTGCTCCGAATAGCCCAGGGTCGGGGCATACATACCATAAGGTCATTTTAGTAGCATGGGAAGCCCCCGAGCAAAAAACTCCAACCTCTTAACTTTGCCACTTTGCCCTCACTTGGCTTTCTAATGAGTAAAGGGCAAAGTGGTAAAAATAAGAGGTGCTCCGAATTGCCAGGGGTTGGGGCATACATACCATAAGGTCATTGTAGTACCTTGGGAAGCCCCGAGCAAAAAACTCCAACCTCTTAACTTTGCCACTTTGCCCTCACTTGGCTTTCTAATGAGTAAAGGGCAAAGTGGTAAAAATAAGAGGTGCTCCGAATAGCCCGGGGTCGGGCATACATACCATAAGGTCATTGTAGTACCATGGGAAGCCCCCGAGCAAAAAACTCCAACTCTTAACTTTGCCACTTTGCCCTCACTTGGCTTTCTAATGAGTAAAGGGCAAAGTGGTAAAAATAAGAGATGCTCCGAATAGCCCGGGTCGGGGCATACATACCATAAGGTCATTGTAGTACCATGGGAAGCCCCCGAGCAAAAAACTCCAACCTCTTAACTTTGCCACTTTGCCCTCACTTGGCTTTCTAATGAGTAAAGGGCAAAGTGGTAAAAATAAGAGGTGCTCCGAATAGCCCGGGGTCGGGGCATACATACCATAAGGTCATTGTAGTACCATGGGAAGCCCCCGAGCAAAAAACTCCAACCTCTTAACTTTGCCACTTTGCCCTCACTTGGCTTTCTAATGAGTAAAGGGCAAAGTGGTAAAAATAAGAGGTGCTCCGAATAGCCCGGGCTCGGGGCATACATACCATAAGGTCATTGTAGTACCATGGGAAGCCCCGAGCAAAAAACTCCAACCTCTTAACTTTGCCACTTTGCCCTCACTTGGCTTTCTAATGAGTAAAGGGCAAAGTGGTAAAAATAAGAGGTGCTCCGAATAGCCCGGGTCGGGGCATACATACCATAAGGTCATTGTAGTACCATGGGAAGCCCCCGAGCAAAAAACTCCAACCTCTTAACTTTGCCACTTTGCCCTCACTTGGCTTTCTAATGAGTAAAGGGCAAAGTGGTAAAAATAAGAGGTGCTCCGAATAGCCCGGGGTCGGGCATACATACCATAAGGTCATTCTAGTACCTTGGGAAGCCCCGAGCAAAAAACTCCAACCTCTTAACTTTGCCACTTTGCCCTCACTTGGCTTTCTAATGAGTAAAGGGCAAAGTGGTAAAAATAAGATGTGCTCCGAATAGCCCGGGTCGGGGCATACATACCATAAGGTCATTGTAGTACCATGGGAAGCCCCCGAGCAAAAAACTCCAACCTCTTAACTTTGCCACTTTGCCCTCACTTGGCTTTCTAATGAGTAAAGGGCAAAGTGGTAAAAATAAGAGGTGCTCCGAATAGCCCAGGGTCGGGGCATACATACCATAAGGTCATTGTAGTACCATGGGAAGCCCCCGAGCAAAAAACTCCAACTCTTAACTTTGCCACTTTGCCCTCACTTGGCTTTCTAATGAGTAAAGGGCAAAGTGGTAAAAATAAGAGGTGCTCCGAATAGCCCGGGGTCGGGGCATACATACCATAAGGTCATTGTAGTACCATGGGAAGCCCCCGAGCAAAAAACTCCAACCTCTTAACTTTGCCACTTTGCCCTCACTTGGCTTTCTAATGAGTAAAGGGCAAAGTGGTAAAAATAAGAGGTGCTCCGAATAGCCCGGGGTCGGGGCATACATACCATAAGGTCATTGTAGTACCATGGGAAGCCCCCGAGCAAAAAACTCCAACTCTTAACTTTGCCACTTTGCCCTCACTTGGCTTTCTAATGAGTAAAGGGCAAAGTGGTAAAAATAAGAGGTGCTCCGAATAGCCCGGGGTCGGGGCATACATACCATAAGGTCATTGTAGTACCATGGGAAGCCCCCGAGCAAAAAACTCCAACCTCTTAACTTTGCCACTTTGCCCTCACTTGGCTTTCTAATGAGTAAAGGGCAAAGTGGTAAAAATAAGAGGTGCTCCGAATAGCCAGGGTCGGGGCATACATACCATAAGGTCATTGTAGTACCATGGGAAGCCCCCGAGCAAAAAACTCCAACCTCTTAACTTTGCCACTTTGCCCTCACTTGGCTTTCTAATGAGTAAAGGGCAAAGTGGTAAAAATAAGAGGTGCTCCGAATAGCCCGGGGTCGGGGCATACATACCATAAGGTCATTGTAGTACCATGGGAAGCCCCGAGCAAAAAACTCCAACTCTTAACTTTGCCACTTTGCCCTCACTTGGCTTTCTAATGAGTAAAGGGCAAAGTGGTAAAAATAAGAGGTGCTCCGAATAGCCCGGGTCGGGGCATACATACCATAAGGTCATTGTAGTACCATGGGAAGCCCCCGAGCAAAAAACTCCAACCTCTTAACTTTGCCACTTTGCCCTCACTTGGCTTTCTAATGAGTAAAGGGCAAAGTGGTAAAAATAAGAGGTGCTCCGAATAGCCCGGGGTCGGGGCATACATACCATAAGGTCATTGTAGTACCATGGGAAGCCCCCGAGCAAAAAACTCCAACATCTTGACTTTGCCACTTTGCCCTCACTTGGCTTTCTAATGAGTAAAGGGCAAAGTGGTAAAAATAAGAGGTGCTCCGAATAGCCCAGGGTCGGGGCATACATACCATAAGGTCATTGTAGTACCATGGGAAGCCCCCGAGCAAAAAACTCCAACCTCTTAACTTTGCCACTTTGCCCTCACTTGGCTTTCTAATGAGTAAAGGGCAAAGTGGTAAAAATAAGAGGTGCTCCGAATAGCCCGGGGTCGGGGCATACATACCATAAGGTCATTGTAGTACCATGGGAAGCCCCCGAGCAAAAAACTCCAACCTCTTAACTTTGCCACTTTGCCCTCACTTGGCTTTCTAATGAGTAAAGGGCAAAGTGGTAAAAATAAGAGGTGCTCCGAATAGCCCGGGTCGGGGCATACATACCATAAGGTCATTGTAGTACCATGGGAAGCCCCCGAGCAAAAAACTCCAACCTCTTAACTTTGCCACTTTGCCCTCACTTGGCTTTCTACAAAGAAAGGGCAAAGTGGTAAAAATAAGAGGTGCTCCGAATAGCCCGGGGTCGGGGCATACATACCATAAGGTCATTGTAGTACCATGGGAAGCCCCCGAGCAAAAAACTCCAACCTCTTAACTTTGCCACTTTGCCCTCACTTGGCTTTCTAATGAGTAAAGGGCAAAGTGGTAAAAATAAGAGGTGCTCCGAATAGCCTGGGCTCGGGGCATACATACCATAAGGTCATTGTAGTACCATGGGAAGCCCCGAGCAAAAAACTCCAACATCTTAACTTTGCCACTTTGCCCTCACTTGGCTTTCTAATGAGTAAAGGGCAAAGTGGTAAAAATAAGAGGTGCTCCGAATAGCCCGAGGTCAGGGCATACATACCATAAGGTCATTGTAGTACCATGGGAAGCCCCGAGCAAAAAACTCCAACCTCTTAACTTTGCCACTTTGCCCTCACTTGGCTTTCTAATGAGTAAAGGGCAAAGTGGTAAAAATAAGAGGTGCTCCGAATTGCCAGGGGTCGGGGCATACATACCATAAGGTCATTGTAGTACCATGGGAAGCCCCCGAGCAAAAAACTCCAACCTCTTAACTTTGCCACTTTGCCCTCACTTGGCTTTCTAATGAGTAAAGGGCAAAGTGGTAAAAATAAGAGGTGCTCCGAATAGCCAGGGGTCGGGGCATACATACCATAAGGTCATTGTAGTACCATGGGAAGCCCCCGAGCAAAAAACTCCAACCTCTTAACTTTGCCACTTTGCCCTCACTTGGCTTTCTAATGAGTAAAGGGCAAAGTGGTAAAAATAAGAGGTGCTCCGAATAGCCCGGGTCGGGGCATACATACCATAAGGTCATTGTAGTACCATGGGAAGCCCCGAGCAAAAAACTCCAACATCTTAACTTTGCCACTTTGCCCTCACTTGGCTTTCTAATGAGTAAAGGGCAAAGTGGTAAAAATAAGAGGTGCTCCGAATGCCAGGGGTCGGGGCATACATACCATAAGGTCATTGTAGTACCATGGGAAGCCCCCGAGCAAAAAACTCCAACCTCTTAACTTTGCCCTCACTTGGCTTTCTAATGAGTAAAGGGCAAAGTGGTAAAAATAAGAGGTGCTCCGAATAGCCCGGGCTCGGGTCATACATACCATAAGGTCATTGTAGTACCATGGGAAGCCCCCGAGCAAAAAACTCCAACTCTTAACTTTGCCACTTTGCCCTCACTTGGCTTTCTAATGAGTAAAGGGCAAAGTGGTAAAAATAAGAGGTGCTCCGAATAGCCCAGGGTCAGGGCATACATACCATAAGGATATTGTAGTACCATGGGAAGCCCCCGAGAAAAAACTCCAACTCTTAACTTTGCCACTTTGCCCTCACTTGGCTTTCTAATGAGTAAAGGGCAAAGTGGTAAAAATAAGAGGTGCTCCGAATTGCCAGGGGTTGGGGCATACATACCATAAGGTCATTGTAGTACCTTGGGAAGCCCCGAGCAAAAAACTCCAACCTCTTAACTTTGCCACTTTGCCCTCACTTGGCTTTCTAATGAGTAAAGGGCAAAGTGGTAAAAATAAGAGGTGCTCCGAATAGCCCGGGCTCGGGTCATACATACCATAAGGTCATTGTAGTACCATGGGAAGCCCCCGAGCAAAAAACTCCAACATCTTGACTTTGCCACTTTGCCCTCACTTGGCTTTCTACAAAGAAAGGGCAAAGTGGTAAAAATAAGAGGTGCTCCGAATAGCCCGGGGTCGGGGCATACATACCATAAGGTCATTGTAGTACCATGGGAAGCCCCCGAGCAAAAAACTCCAACCTCTTAACTTTGCCACTTTGCCCTCACTTGGCTTTCTAATGAGTAAAGGGCAAAGTGGTAAAAATAAGAGGTGCTCCGAATAGCCTGGGCTCGGGTCATACATACCATAAGGTCATTGTAGTACCATGGGAAGCCCCGAGCAAAAAACTCCAACATCTTAACTTTGCCACTTTGCCCTGACTTGGCTTTCTAATGAGTAAAGGGCAAAGTGGTAAAAATAAGAGGTGCTCCGAATAGCCCAGGGTCGGGGCATACATACCATAAGGTCATTGTAGTACCATGGGAAGCCCCGAGCAAAAAACTCCAACCTCTTAACTTTGCCACTTTGCCCTCACTTGGCTTTCTAATGAGTAAAGGGCAAAGTGGTAAAAATAAGAGGTGCTCCGAATTGCCAGGGGTCGGGGCATACATACCATAAGGTCATTGTAGTACCATGGGAAGCCCCGAGCAAAAAACTCCAACATCTTAACTTTGCCACTTTGCCCTCACTTGGCTTTCTAATGAGTAAAGGGCAAAGTGGTAAAAATAAGAGGTGCTCCGAATAGCCAGGGGTCGGGGCATACATACCATAAGGTCATTGTAGTACCATGGGAAGCCCCCGAGCAAAAAACTCCAAACTCTTAACTTTGCCACTTTGCCCTCACTTGGCTTTCTAATGAGTAAAGGGCAAAGTGGTAAAAATAAGAGGTGCTCCGAATAGCCCGGGTCGGGGCATACATACCATAAGGTCATTGTAGTACCATGGGAAGCCCCCGAGCAAAAAACTCCAACCTCTTAACTTTGCCACTTTGCCCTCACTTGGCTTTCTAATGAGTAAAGGGCAAAGTGGTAAAAATAAGAGGTGCTCCGAATAGCCCGGGGTCGGGGCATACATACCATAAGGTCATTGTAGTACCATGGGAAGCCCCCGAGCAAAAAACTCCAACCTCTTAACTTTGCCACTTTGCCCTCACTTGGCTTTCTAATGAGTAAAGGGCAAAGTGGTAAAAATAAGAGGTGCTCCGAATAGCCAGGGGTCGGGGCATACATACCATAAGGTCATTGTAGTACCATGGGAAGCCCCCGAGCAAAAAACTCCAACTTCTTAACTTTGCCACTTTGCCCTCACTTGGCTTTCTAATGAGTAAAGGGCAAAGTGGTAAAAATAAGAGGTGCTCCGAATAGCCCGGGTCGGGGCATACATACCATAAGGTCATTGTAGTACCATGGGAAGCCCCCGAGCAAAAAACTCCAACCTCTTAACTTTGCCACTTTGCCCTCACTTGGCTTTCTAATGAGTAAAGGGCAAAGTGGTAAAAATAAGAGGTGCTCCGAATAGCCCGGGGTCGGGGCATACATACCATAAGGTCATTGTAGTACCATGGGAAGCCCCCGAGCAAAAAACTCCAACCTCTTAACTTTGCCACTTTGCCCTCACTTGGCTTTCTAATGAGTAAAGGGCAAAGTGGTAAAAATAAGAGGTGCTCCGAATAGCCCGGGTCGGGGCATACATACCATAAGGTCATTGTAGTACCATGGGAAGCCCCCGAGCAAAAAACTCCAACCTCTTAACTTTGCCACTTTGCCCTCACTTGGCTTTCTAATGAGTAAAGGGCAAAGTGGTAAAAATAAGAGGTGCTCCGAATAGCCCGGGGTCGGGGCATACATACCATAAGGTCATTGTAGTACCATGGGAAGCCCCCGAGCAAAAAACTCCAACCTCTTAACTTTGCCACTTTGCCCTCACTTGGCTTTCTAATGAGTAAAGGGCAAAGTGGTAAAAATAAGAGGTGCTCCGAATAGCCCGGGGTCGGGTCATACATACCATAAGGTCATTGTAGTACCTTGGGAAGCCCCGAGCAAAAAACTCCAACCTCTTAACTTTGCCACTTTGCCCTCACTCTGCTTTCTAATGAGTAAAGGGCAAAGTGGTAAAAATAAGAGGTGCTCCGAATAGCCCGAGGTCGGGCATACATACCATAAGGTCATTGTAGTACCATGGCAAGCCCCTGAGCAAAAAACTGCAACCTCTTAACTTTGCCACTTTGCCCTCACTTGGCTTTCTAATGAAGAAAGGGCAAAGTGGTAAAAATAAGAGGTGCTCCGAATAGCCGGGGTCGGGGCATACATACCATAAGGTCATTGTAGTACCATGGGAAGCCCCCGAGCAAAAAACTCCAACCTCTTAACTTTGCCACTTTGCCCTCACTTGGCTTTCTAATGAGTAAAGGGCAAAGTGGTAAAAATAAGAGGTGCTCCGAATAGCCAGGGTCGGGGCATACATACCATAAGGTCATTGTAGTACCTTGGGAAGCCCCGAGCAAAAAACTCCAACCTCTTAACTTTGCCACTTTGCCCTCACTTGGCTTTCTAATGAGTAAAGGGCAAAGTGGTAAAAATAAGAGGTGCTCCGAATAGCCCGGGGTCGGGGCATACATACCATAAGGTCATTGTAGTACCATGGGAAGCCCCCGAGCAAAAAACTCCAACCTCTTAACTTTGCCACTTTGCCCTCACTTGGCTTTCTAATGAGTAAAGGGCAAAGTGGTAAAAATAAGAGGTGCTCCGAATAGCCCGGGGTCGGGGCATACATACCATAAGGTCATTGTAGTACCATGGGAAGCCCCCGAGCAAAAAACTCCAACCTCTTAACTTTGCCACTTTGCCCTCACTTGGCTTTCTAATGAGTAAAGGGCAAAGTGGTAAAAATAAGAGGTGCTCCGAATAGCCCGGGGTCGGGTCATACATACCATAAGGTCATTGTAGTACCATGGGAAGCCCCCGAGCAAAAAACTCCAACATCTTGACTTTGCCACTTTGCCCTCACTTGGCTTTCTAATGAGTAAAGGGCAAAGTGGTAAAAATAAGAGGTGCTCCGAATAGCCCGGGGTCGGGGCATACATACCATAAGGTCATTGTAGTACCATGGGAAGCCCCGAGCAAAAAATCCAAACTCTTAACTTTGCCACTTTGCCCTCACTTGGCTTTCTAATGAGTAAAGGGCAAAGTGGTAAAAATAAGAGGTGCTCCGAATAGCCCGGGGTCGGGGCATACATACCATAAGGTCATTGTAGTACCATGGGAAGCCCCCGAGCAAAAAACTCCAACATCTTAACTTTGCCACTTTGCCCTCACTTGGCTTTCTAATGAGTAAAGGGCAAAGTGGTAAAAATAAGAGGTGCTCCGAATAGCCCGGGTCGGGGCATACATACCATAAGGTCATTGTAGTACCATGGGAAGCCCCCGAGCAAAAAACTCCAACCTCTTAACTTTGCCACTTTGCCCTCACTTGGCTTTCTACAAAGAAAGGGCAAAGTGGTAAAAATAAGAGGTGCTCCGAATAGCCAGGGTCGGGGCATACATACCATAAGGTCATTGTAGTACCATGGGAAGCCCCCGAGCAAAAAACTCCAACCTCTTAACTTTGCCACTTTGCCCTCACTTGGCTTTCTAATGAGTAAAGGGCAAAGTGGTAAAAATAAGAGGTGCTCCGAATAGCCCGGGTCGGGGCATACATACCATAAGGTCATTGTAGTACCATGGGAAGCCCCCGAGCAAAAAACTCCAACCTTTTAACTTTGCCACTTTGCCCTCACTTGGCTTTCTAATGAGTAAAGGGCAAAGTGGTAAAAATAAGAGGTGCTCCGAATAGCCCGGGTCGGGGCATACATACCATAAGGTCATTGTAGTACCATGGGAAGCCCCCGAGCAAAAAACTCCAACCTCTTAACTTTGCCACTTTGCCCTCACTTGGCTTTCTAATGAGTAAAGGGCAAAGTGGTAAAAATAAGAGGTGCTCCGAATAGCCAGGGGTCGGGGCATACATACCATAAGGTCATTGTAGTACCATGGGAAGCCCCCGAGCAAAAAACTCCAACCTCTTAACTTTGCCACTTTGCCCTCACTTGGCTTTCTAATGAGTAAAGGGCAAAGTGGTAAAAATAAGAGGTGCTCCGAATAGCCCGGGGTCGGGCATACATACCATAAGGTCATTGTAGTACCATGGGAAGCCCCCGAGCAAAAAACTCCAACCTCTTAACTTTGCCACTTTGCCCTCACTTGGCTTTCTAATGAGTAAAGGGCAAAGTGGTAAAAATAAGAGGTGCTCCGAATAGCCAGGGGTCGGGGCATACATACCATAAGGTCATTGTAGTACCATGGGAAGCCCCCGAGCAAAAAACTCCAACATCTTAACTTTGCCACTTTGCCCTCACTTGGCTTTCTAATGAGTAAAGGGCAAAGTGGTAAAAATAAGAGGTGCTCCGAATAGCCAGGGGTCGGGGCATACATACCATAAGGTCATTGTAGTACCATGGGAAGCCCCCGAGCAAAAAACTCCAACCTCTTAACTTTGCCCTCACTTGGCTTTCTAATGAGTAAAGGGCAAAGTGGTAAAAATAAGAGGTGCTCCGAATAGCCCGGGCTCGGGGCATACATACCATAAGGTCATTGTAGTACCATGGGAAGCCCCCGAGCAAAAAACTCCAACCTCTTAACTTTGCCACTTTGCCCTCACTTGGCTTTCTAATGAGTAAAGGGCAAAGTGGTAAAAATAAGAGGTGCTCCGAATAGCCCAGGGTCGGGGCATACATACCATAAGGTCATTGTAGTACCATGGGAAGCCCCGAGCAAAAAACTCCAACCTCTTAACTTTGCCACTTTGCCCTCACTTGGCTTTCTAATGAGTAAAGGGCAAAGTGGTAAAAATAAGAGGTGCTCCGAATTGCCCGGGGTCGGGGCATACATACCATAAGGTCATTGTAGTACCATGGGAAGCCCCCGAGCAAAAAACTCCAAACTCTTAACTTTGCCACTTTGCCCTCACTTGGCTTTCTAATGAGTAAAGGGCAAAGTGGTAAAAATAAGAGGTGCTCCGAATAGCCCGGGTCGGGCATACATACCATAAGGTCATTGTAGTACCATGGGAAGCCCCCGAGCAAAAAACTCCAACCTCTTAACTTTGCCACTTTGCCCTCACTTGGCTTTCTAATGAGTAAAGGGCAAAGTGGTAAAAATAAGAGGTGCTCCGAATAGCCCGGGGTCGGGCATACATACCATAAGGTCATTGTAGTACCATGGGAAGCCCCCGAGCAAAAAACTCCAACCTCTTAACTTTGCCACTTTGCCCTCACTTGGCTTTCTAATGAGTAAAGGGCAAAGTGGTAAAAATAAGAGGTGCTCCGAATAGCCCGGGTCGGGTCATACATACCATAAGGTCATTGTAGTACCATGGGAAGCCCCCGAGCAAAAAACTCCAACCTCTTAACTTTGCCACTTTGCCCTCACTTGGCTTTCTAATGAGTAAAGGGCAAAGTGGTAAAAATAAGAGGTGCTCCGAATAGCCAGGGTCGGGTCATACATACCATAAGGTCATTGTAGTACCATGGGAAGCCCCCGAGCAAAAAACTCCAACCTCTTAACTTTGCCACTTTGCCCTCACTTGGCTTTCTAATGAGTAAAGGGCAAAGTGGTAAAAATAAGAGGTGCTCCGAATAGCCAGGGTCGGGGCATACATACCATAAGGTCATTGTAGTACCATGGGAAGCCCCCGAGCAAAAAACTCCAACCTCTTAACTTTGCCACTTTGCCCTCACTTGGCTTTCTAATGAGTAAAGGGCAAAGTGGTAAAAATAAGAGGTGCTCCGAATTGCCCGGGGTCGGGCATACATACCATAAGGTCATTGTAGTACCATGGGAAGCCCCCGAGCAAAAAACTCCAACCTCTTAACTTTGCCACTTTGCCCTCACTTGGCTTTCTAATGAGTAAAGGGCAAAGTGGTAAAAATAAGAGGTGCTCCGAATAGCCCGGGTCGGGTCATACATACCATAAGGTCATTGTAGTACCATGGGAAGCCCCCGAGCAAAAAACTCCAACATCTTAACTTTGCCACTTTGCCCTCACTTGGCTTTCTAATGAGTAAAGGGCAAAGTGGTAAAAATAAGAGGTGCTCCGAATAGCCAGGGGTCGGGGCATACATACCATAAGGTCATTGTAGTACCATGGGAAGCCCCGAGCAAAAAACTCCAACCTCTTAACTTTGCCACTTTGCCCTCACTTGGCTTTCTAATGAGTAAAGGGCAAAGTGGTAAAAATAAGAGGTGCTCCGAATAGCCCGGGTCGGGGCATACATACCATAAGGTCATTGTAGTACCATGGGAAGCCCCCGAGCAAAAAACTCCAACCTCTTAACTTTGCCACTTTGCCCTCACTTGGCTTTCTAATGAGTAAAGGGCAAAGTGGTAAAAATAAGAGGTGCTCCGAATAGCCCGGGGTCGGGGCATACATACCATAAGGTCATTGTAGTACCATGGGAAGCCCCCGAGCAAAAAACTCCAACCTCTTAACTTTGCCACTTTGCCCTCACTTGGCTTTCTAATGAGTAAAGGGCAAAGTGGTAAAAATAAGAGGTGCTCCGAATAGCCAGGGATCGGGGCATACATACCATAAGGTCATTGTAGTACCATGGGAAGCCCCCGAGCAAAAAACTCCAACCTCTTAACTTTGCCACTTTGCCCTCACTTGGCTTTCTAATGAGTAAAGGGCAAAGTGGTAAAAATAAGAGGTGCTCCGAATAGCCCGGGGTCGGGGCATACATACCATAAGGTCATTGTAGTACCATGGGAAGCCCCCGAGCAAAAAACTCCAAACTCTTAACTTTGCCACTTTGCCCTCACTTGGCTTTCTAATGAGTAAAGGGCAAAGTGGTAAAAATAAGAGGTGCTCCGAATAGCCCGGGGTCGGGTCATACATACCATAAGGTCATTGTAGTACCATGGGAAGCCCCCGAGCAAAAAACTCCAACATCTTAACTTTGCCACTTTGCCCTGACTTGGCTTTCTAATGAGTAAAGGGCAAAGTGGTAAAAATAAGAGGTGCTCCGAATAGCCCGGGTCGGGGCATACATACCATAAGGTCATTGTAGTACCATGGGCAGCCCCTGAGCAAAAAACTCCAAACTTTAACTTTGCCCTCACTTGGCTTTCTAATGAGTAAAGGGCAAAGTGGTAAAAATAAGAGGTGCTCCGAATAGCCCGGGCTCGGGTCATACATACCATAAGGTCATTGTAGTACCATGGGAAGCCCCCGAGCAAAAAACTCCAACATCTTAACTTTGCCACTTTGCCCTCACTTGGCTTTCTAATGAGTAAAGGGCAAAGTGGTAAAAATAAGAGGTGCTCCGAATAGCCCAGGGTCGGGGCATACATACCATAAGGTCATTGTAGTACCATGGGAAGCCCCGAGCAAAAAACTCCAACCTCTTAACTTTGCCACTTTGCCCTCACTTGGCTTTCTAATGAGTAAAGGGCAAAGTGGTAAAAATAAGAGGTGCTCCGAATTGCCAGGGGTCGGGGCATACATACCATAAGGTCATTGTAGTACCATGGGAAGCCCCCGAGGAAAAAACTCCAAACTCATAACTTTGCCACTTTGCCCTCACTTGGCTTTCTAATGAGTAAAGGGCAAAGTGGTAAAAATAAGAGGTGCTCCGAATAGCCCGGGCTCGGGTCATACATACCATAAGGTCATTGTAGTACCATGGGAAGCCCCTGAGCAAAAAACTCCAACCTCTTAACATTGCCACTTTGCCCTCACTTGGCTTTCTACAAAGAATGGGAAAAGTGGTAAAAATAAGAGGTGCTCCGAATAGCCCGGGGTCGAGGCATACATACCTTAAGGTCATTGTAGTACCATGGGAAGCCCCCGAGAAAAAACTCCAACCTCTTAACTTTGCCACTTTGCCCTTTGCCCTCACTTGGCTTTCTAATGAGTAAAGGGCAAAGTGGTAAAAATAAGAGGCGCTCCGAATAGCCTGGGCTCGGGTCATACATACCATAAGGTCATTGTAGTACCATGGGAAGCCCCCGAGCAAAAAACTCCAACATCTTGACTTTGCCACTTCGCCCTGACTTGGCTTTCTAATGAGTAAAGGGCAAAGTGGTAAAAATAAGAGGTGCTCCGAATAGCCCAGGGTCGGGGCATACATACCATAAGGTCATTGTAGTAACATGGGAAGCCCCGAGCAAAAAACTCCAACCTCTTAACTTTGCCACTTTGCCCTCACTTGGCTTTCTAATGAGTAAAGGGCAAAGTGGTAAAAATAAGAGGTGCTCCGAATTGCCAGGGGTTGGGGCATACATACCATAAGGTCATTGTAGTACCATGGGAAGCCCCCGAGCAAAAAACTCCAAACTCTTAACTTTGCCACTTTGCCCTCACTTGGCTTTCTAATGAGTAAAGGGCAAAGTGGTAAAAATAAGAGGTGCTCCGAACTGCCAGGGGTCGGGGCATACATACCATAAGGTCATTGTAGTACCATGGGAAGCCCCCGAGCAAAAAACTCCAACCTCTTAACTTTGCCACTTTGCCCTCACTTGGCTTTCTAATGAGTAAAGGGCAAAGTGGTAAAAATAAGAGGTGCTCCGAATAGCCCGGGGTCGGGGCATACATACCATAAGGTCATTGTAGTACCATGGGAAGCCCCCGAGCAAAAAACTCCAACCTCTTAACTTTGCCACTTTGCCCTCACTTGGCTTTCTAATGAGTAAAGGGCAAAGTGGTAAAAATAAGAGGTGCTCCGAATAGCCAGGGTCGGGGCATACATACCATAAGGTCATTGTAGTACCATGGGAAGCCCCCGAGCAAAAAACTCCAACCTCTTAACTTTGCCACTTTGCCCTCACTTGGCTTTCTAATGAGTAAAGGGCAAAGTGGTAAAAATAAGAGGTGCTCCGAATAGCCCGGGTCGGGGCATACATACCATAAGGTCATTGTAGTACCATGGGAAGCCCCCGAGCAAAAAACTCCAACCTCTTAACTTTGCCACTTTGCCCTCACTTGGCTTTCTAATGAGTAAAGGGCAAAGTGGTAAAAATAAGAGGTGCTCCGAATAGCCAGGGGTCGGGGCATACATACCATAAGGTCATTGTAGTACCATGGGAAGCCCCCGAGCAAAAAACTCCAAACTCTTAACTTTGCCACTTTGCCCTCACTTGGCTTTCTAATGAGTAAAGGGCAAAGTGGTAAAAATAAGAGGTGCTCCGAATAGCCCGGGGTCGGGGCATACATACCATAAGGTCATTGTAGTACCATGGGAAGCCCCCGAGCAAAAAACTCCAACCTCTTAACTTTGCCACTTTGCCCTCACTTGGCTTTCTAATGAGTAAAGGGCAAAGTGGTAAAAATAAGAGGTGCTCCGAATAGCCCGGGGTCGGGGCATACATACCATAAGGTCATTGTAGTACCATGGGAAGCCCCCGAGCAAAAAACTCCAACATCTTAACTTTGCCACTTTGCCCTCACTTGGCTTTCTAATGAGTAAAGGGCAAAGTGGTAAAAATAAGAGGTGCTCCGAATAGCCCGGGTCGGGGCATACATACCATAAGGTCATTGTAGTACCATGGGAAGCCCCCGAGCAAAAAACTCCAACCTCTTAACTTTGCCACTTTGCCCTCACTTGGCTTTCTAATGAGTAAAGGGCAAAGTGGTAAAAATAAGAGGTGCTCCGAATAGCCCGGGTCGGGGCATACATACCATAAGGTCATTGTAGTACCATGGGAAGCCCCCGAGCAAAAAACTCCAACCTCTTAACTTTGCCACTTTGCCCTCACTTGGCTTTCTAATGAGTAAAGGGCAAAGTGGTAAAAATAAGAGGTGCTCCGAATAGCCAGGGGTCGGGGCATACATACCATAAGGTCATTGTAGTACCATGGGAAGCCCCCGAGCAAAAAACTCCAACCTCTTAACTTTGCCACTTTGCCCTCACTTGGCTTTCTAATGAGTAAAGGGCAAAGTGGTAAAAATAAGAGGTGCTCCGAATAGCCCGGGGTCGGGTCATACATACCATAAGGTCATTGTAGTACCATGGGAAGCCCCCGAGCAAAAAACTCCAACCTCTTAACTTTGCCACTTTGCCCTCACTTGGCTTTCTACAAGTTAAGGGCAAAGTGGTAAAAATAAGAGGTGCTCCGAATAGCCCGGGGTCGGGGCATACATACCATAAGGTCATTGTAGTACCATGGGAAGCCCCCGAGCAAAAAACTCCAACATCTTGACTTTGCCACTTTGCCCTGACTTGGCTTTCTAATGAGTAAAGGGCAAAGTGGTAAAAATAAGAGGTGCTCCGAATAGCCCGGGGTCGGGGCATACATACCATAAGGTCATTGTAGTACCATGGGAAGCCCCCGAGCAAAAAACTCCAACCTCTTAACTTTGCCACTTTGCCCTCACTTGGCTTTCTAATGAGTAAAGGGCAAAGTGGTAAAAATAAGAGGTGCTCCGAATAGCCAGGGTCGGGGCATACATACCATAAGGTCATTGTAGTACCATGGGAAGCCCCCGAGCAAAAAACTCCAACCTCTTAACTTTGCCACTTTGCCCTCACTTGGCTTTCTAATGAGTAAAGGGCAAAGTGGTAAAAATAAGAGGTGCTCCGAATAGCCAGGGTCGGGGCATACATACCATAAGGTCATTGTAGTACCATGGGAAGCCCCCGAGCAAAAAACTCCAACCTCTTAACTTTGCCACTTTGCCCTCACTTGGCTTTCTAATGAGTAAAGGGCAAAGTGGTAAAAATAAGAGGTGCTCCGAATTGCCAGGGGTCGGGGCATACATACCATAAGGTCATTGTAGTACCATGGGAAGCCCCCGAGCAAAAAACTCCAAACTCTTAACTTTGCCACTTTGCCCTCACTTGGCTTTCTAATGAGTAAAGGGCAAAGTGGTAAAAATAAGAGGTGCTCCGAATAGCCGGGGTCGGGTCATACATACCATAAGGTCATTGTAGTACCATGGGAAGCCCCCGAGCAAAAAACTCCAACCTCTTAACTTTGCCCTCACTTGGCTTTCTAATGAGTAAAGGGCAAAGTGGTAAAAATAAGAGGTGCTCCGAATAGCCCGGGGTCGGGGCATACATACCATAAGGTCATTGTAGTACCATGGGAAGCCCCCGAGCAAAAAACTCCAACATCTTGACTTTGCCACTTTGCCCTCACTTGGCTTTCTAAAGTAAAGGGCAAAGTGGTAAAAATAAGAGGTGCTCCGAATAGCCCGGGGTCGGGGCATACATACCATAAGGTCATTGTAGTACCATGGGAAGCCCCCGAGCAAAAAACTCCAACCTCTTAACTTTGCCACTTTGCCCTCACTTGGCTTTCTAATGAGTAAAGGGCAAAGTGGTAAAAATAAGAGGTGCTCCGAATAGCCGGGGTCAGGGCATACATACCATAAGGTCATTGTAGTACCATGGGAAGCCCCCGAGCAAAAAACTCCAAACTCTTAACTTTGCCACTTTGCCCTCACTTGGCTTTCTAATGAGTAAAGGGCAAAGTGGTAAAAATAAGAGGTGCTCCGAATAGCCCGGGTCGGGCATACATACCATAAGGTCATTGTAGTACCATGGGAAGCCCCCGAGCAAAAAACTCCAACATCTTAACTTTGCCACTTTGCCCTCACTTGGCTTTCTACAAAGAATGGGCAAAGTGGTAAAAATAAGAGGTGCTCCGAATTGCCCGGGGTCGAGGCATACATACCTTAAGGTCATTGTAGTACCATGGGAAGCCCCGAGCAAAAAACTCCAACCTCTTAACTTTGCCACTTTGCCCTCACTTGGCTTTCTAATGAGTAAAGGGCAAAGTGGTAAAAATAAGAGGTGCTCCGAATAGCCTGGGCTCGGGTCATACATACCATAAGGTCATTGTAGTACCATGGGAAGCCCCCGAGCAAAAAACTCCAACATCTTGACTTTGCCACTTTGCCCTGACTTGGCTTTCTAATGAGTAAAGGGCAATGTGGTAAAAATAAGAGGTGCTCCGAATAGCCCAGGGTCGGGGCATACATACCATAAGGTCATTGTAGTAACATGGGAAGCTCCCGAGCAAAAAACTCCAACCTCTTAACTTTGCCACGTTGCCCTCACTTGGCTTTCTAATGAGTAAAGGGCAAAGTGGTAAAAATAAGAGGTGCTCCGAATTGCCAGGGGTTGGGGCATTCATACCATAATGTCATTGTAGTACCATGGGAAGCCCCCGAGGAAAAAACTCCAAACTCATAACTTTGCCATTTTGCCCTCACTTGGCTTTCTAATGAGTAAAGGGCAAAGTGGTAAAAATAAGAGGCGCTCCGAATAGCCCGGGCTCGGGTCATACATACCATAAGGTCATTGTAGTACCATGGGAAGCCCCCGAGCAAAAAACTCCAACATCTTAACTTTGCCACTTTGCCCTGACTTGGCTTTCTACAAAGAATGGGAAAAGTGGTAAAAATAAGAGGTGCTCCGAAGAGCCCGGGGTCGAGGCATACATACCTTAAGGTCATTGTAGTACCATGGGAAGCCCCCGAGAAAAAACTCCAACCTCTTAACTTTGCCACTTTGCCACTTTGCCCTCACTTGGCTTTCTAATGAGTAAAGGGCAAAGTGGTAAAAATAAGAGGCGCTCCGAATAGCCTGGGCTCGGGTCATACATACCATAAGGTCATTGTAGTACCATGGGAAGCCCCCGAGCAAAAAACTCCAACATCTTGACTTTGCCACTTCGCCCTGACTTGGCTTTCTAATGAGTAAAGGGCAATGTGGTAAAAATAAGAGGTGCTCCGAATAGCCCAGGGTCGGGGCATACATACCATAAGGTCATTGTAGTAACATGGGAAGCTCCCGAGCAAAAACCTCCAACCTCTTAACCTTGCCACGTTGCCCTCACTTGGCTTTCTAATGAGTAAAGGGCAAAATGGTAAAAATAAGAGGTGCTCCGAATTGCCAGGGGTGGGGCATACATACCATAATGTCATTGTAGTACCATGGGAAGCCCCCGAGGAAAAAACTCCAAACTCTTAACTTTGCCATTTTGCCCTCACTTGGCTTTCTAATGAGTAAAGGGCAAAGTGGTAAAAAAAAGAGGTGCTCCGAACTGCCAGGGGTCGGGGCATACATACCATAAGGTCATTGTAGTACCATGGGAAGCCCCCGAGCAAAAAACTCCAACCTCTTAACTTTGCCACTTTGCCCTCACTTGGCTTTCTAATGAGTAAAGGGCAAAGTGGTAAAAATAAGAGGTGCTCCGAATAGCCCGGGGTCGGGTCATACATACCAAGGTCATTGTAGTACCATGGGAAGCCCCGAGCAAAAAACTCCAACTCTTAACTTTGCCACTTTGCCTTGACTTGGCTTTCTAATGAGTAAAGGGCAAAGTGGTAAAAAAAGAGGTGCTCCGAACTGCCAGGGGTCGGGGCATACATACCATAAGGTCATTGTAGTACCATGGGAAGCCCCCGAGGAAAAAACTCCAAACTCATAACTTTGCCCTCACTTGGCTTTCTAATGAGTAAAGGGCAAAGTTGTAAAAATAAGAGGTGCTCCAAATAGCCCGGGCTCGGGTCATACATACCATAAGGTCATTGTAGTACCATGGGAAGCCCCCGAGCAAAAAACTCCAACATCTTGACTTTGCCATTTTGCCCTCACTTGGCTTTCTAATGAGTAAAGGGCAAAGTGGTAAAAATAAGAGGCGCCCCGAATAGCCCAGGGTCGGGGCATACATACCATAAGGTCATTGTAGTACCATGGGAAGCCCCCGAGCAAAAAACTCCAACCTCTTAACTTTGCCACTTTGCCCTCACTTGGCTTTCTAATGAGTAAAGGGAAAAGTGGTAAAAATAAGAGGTGCTCCGAATTGCCAAGGGTCGGGGCATACATACCATAAGGTCATTGTAGTACCATGGGAAGCCCCCGAGGAAAAAACTCCAAACTCATAACTTTGCCACTTTGCCCTCACTTGGCTTTCTAATGAGTAAAGGGCAAAGTGGTAAAAATAAGAGGCGCTCCGAATAGCCCGGGCTCGGGTCATACATACCATAAGGTCATTGTAGTACCATGGGAAGCCCCCGAGCAAAAAACTCCAACATCTTGACTTTGCCACTTTGCCCTGACTTGGCTTTCTACAAAGAATGGGAAAAGTGGTAAAAATAAGAGGTGCTCCGAAGAGCCCGGGGTCGAGGCATACATACCTTAAGGTCATTGTAGTACCATGGGAAGCCCCCGAGCAAAAAACTCCAACCTCTTAACTTTGCCACTTTGCCCTCACTTGGCTTTCTAATGAGTAAAGGGCAAAGTGGTAAAAATAAGAGGTGCTCCGAATAGCCTGGGCTCGGGTCATACATACCATAAGGTCATTGTAGTACCATGGGAAGCCCCCGAGCAAAAAACTCCAACATCTTGACTTTGCCACTTTGCCCTGACTTGGCTTTCCAATGAGTAAAGGGCAATGTGGTAAAAATAAGAGGTGCTCCGAATAGCCCAGGGTCGGGGCATACATACCATAAGGTCATTGTAGTAACATGGGAAGCCCCCGAGCAAAAAACTCCAACCTCTTAACTTTGCCACTTTGCCCTCACTTGGCTTTCTAATGAGTAAAGGGCAAAGTGGTAAAAATAAGAGGTGCTCCGAATTGCCAGGGGTTGGGGCATTCATACCATAAGGTCATTGTAGTACCATGGGAAGCCCCCGAGCAAAAAACTCCAAACTCTTAACTTTGCCACTTTGCCCTCACTTGGCTTTCTAATGAGTAAAGGGCAAAGTGGTAAAAATAAGAGGTGCTCCGAATAGCCCGGGGTCGGGTCATACATACCATAAGGTCATTGTAGTACCATGGGAAGCCCCCGAGCAAAAAACTCCAACATCTTAACTTTGCCACTTTGCCCTGACTTGGCTTTCTACAAAGAAAGGCAAAGTGGTAAAAATAAGAGGTGCTCCGAATAGCCCGGGGTCGGGGCATACATACCATAAGGTCATTGTAGTACCATGGGAAGCCCCCGAGCAAAAAACTCCAACATCTTGACTTTGCCACTTTGCCCTCACTTGGCTTTCTACAAAGAAAGGGAAAAGTGGTAAAAATAAGAGGTGCTCCGAATAGCCCGGGGTCGGGCATACATACCATAAGGTCATTGTAGTACCATGGGAAGCCCCCGAGCAAAAAACTCCAACCTCTTAACTTTGCCACTTTGCCCTCACTTGGCTTTCTAATGAGTAAAGGGCAAAGTGGTAAAAATAAGAGGTGCTCCGAATAGCCTGGGCTCGGGTCATACATACCATAAGGTCATTGTAGTACCATGGGAAGCCCCCGAGCAAAAAACTCCAACATCTTGACTTTGCCACTTTGCCCTGACTTGGCTTTCAATGAGTAAAGGGCAAAGTGGTAAAAATAAGAGGTGCTCCGAATAGCCCAGGGTCGGGGCATACATACCATAAGGTCATTGTAGTAACATGGGAAGCCCCCGAGCAAAAAACTCCAACCTCTTAACTTTGCCACTTTGCCCTCACTTGGCTTTCTAATGAGTAAAGGGCAAAGTGGTAAAAATAAGAGGTGCTCCGAATTGCCAGGGGTCGGGGCATACATACCATAAGGTCATTGTAGTACCATGGGAAGCCCCCGAGCAAAAAACTCCAAACTCTTAACTTTGCCACTTTGCCCTCACTTGGCTTTCTAATGAGTAAAGGGCAAAGTGGTAAAAATAAGAGGTGCTCCGAATAGCCCGGGTCGGGTCATACATACCATAAGGTCATTGTAGTACCATGGGAAGCCCCCGAGCAAAAAACTCCAACCTCTTAACTTTGCCACTTTGCCCTCACTTGGCTTTCTACAAAGAAAGGGCAAAGTGGTAAAAATAAGAGGTGCTCCGAATAGCCCGGGGTCGGGGCATACATACCATAAGGTCATTGTAGTACCATGGGAAGCCCCCGAGCAAAAAACTCCAACATCTTAACTTTGCCACTTTGCCCTCACTTGGCTTTCTACAAAGCAAGGGCAAAGTGGTAAAAATAAGAGGTGCTCCGAATAGCCCGGGTCGGGCATACATACCATAAGGTCATTGTAGTACCATGGGAAGCCCCCGAGCAAAAAACTCCAACCTCTTAACTTTGCCACTTTGCCCTCACTTGGCTTTCTAATGAGTAAAGGGCAAAGTGGTAAAAATAAGAGGTGCTCCGAATAGCCCGGGGTCGGGTCATACATACCATAAGGTCATTGTAGTACCATGGGAAGCCCCCGAGCAAAAAACTCCAACATCTTAACTTTGCCACTTTGCCCTCACTTGGCTTTCTAATGAGTAAAGGGCAAAGTGGTAAAAATAAGAGGTGCTCCGAATAGCCCAGGGGTCGGGGCATACATACCATAAGGTCATTGTAGTACCATGGGAAGCCCCCGAGCAAAAAACTCCAACCTCTTAACTTTGCCACTTTGCCCTCACTTGGCTTTCTAATGAGTAAAGGGCAAAGTGGTAAAAATAAGAGGTGCTCCGAATTGCCAGGGGTCGGGGCATACATACCATAAGGTCATTGTAGTACCATGGGAAGCCCCCGAGGAAAAAACTCCAAACTCTTAACTTTGCCACTTTGCCCTCACTTGGCTTTCTAATGAGTAAAGGGCAAAGTGGTAAAAATAAGAGGTGCTCCGAATAGCCCGGGTCGGGTCATACATACCATAAGGTCATTGTAGTACCATGGGAAGCCCCCGAGCAAAAAACTCCAACATCTTAACTTTGCCACTTTGCCCTCACTTGGCTTTCTACAAAGTATGGGCAAAGTGGTAAAAATAAGAGGTGCTCCGAATAGCCCGGGGTCGGGGCATACATACCATAAGGTCATTGTAGTACCATGGGAAGCCCCCGAGCAAAAAACTCCAACCTCTTAACTTTGCCACTTTGCCCTCACTTGGCTTTCTAATGAGTAAAGGGCAAAGTGGTAAAAATAAGAGGTGCTCCGAATAGCCCGGGCTCGGGTCATACATACCATAAGGTCATTGTAGTACCATGGGAAGCCCCCGAGCAAAAAACTCCAACCTCTTAACTTTGCCACTTTGCCCTCACTTGGCTTTCTACAAAGTAAAGGGCAAAGTGGTAAAAATAAGAGGTGCTCCGAATAGCCCGGGGTCGGGGCATACATACCATAAGGTCATTGTAGTACCATGGGAAGCCCCCGAGCAAAAAACTCCAACATCTTAACTTTGCCACTTTGCCCTCACTTGGCTTTCTACAAAGAAAGGGCAAAGTGGTAAAAATAAGAGGTGCTCCGAATAGCCCGGGGTCGGGGCATACATACCATAAGGTCATTGTAGTACCATGGGAAGCCCCCGAGCAAAAAACTCCAACCTCTTAACTTTGCCACTTTGCCCTCACTTGGCTTTCTAATGAGTAAAGGGCAAAGTGGTAAAAATAAGAGGTGCTCCGAATAGCCTGGGGTCGGGTCATACATACCATAAGGTCATTGTAGTACCATGGGAAGCCCCCGAGCAAAAAACTCCAACATCTTGACTTTGCCACTTTGCCCTCACTTGGCTTTCTAATGAGTAAAGGGCAAAGTGGTAAAAATAAGAGGTGCTCCGAATAGCCCGGGTCGGGCATACATACCATAAGGTCATTGTAGTACCATGGGAAGCCCCGAGCAAAAAACTCCAACCTCTTAACTTTGCCACTTTGCCCTCACTTGGCTTTCTAATGAGTAAAGGGCAAAGTGGTAAAAATAAGAGGTGCTCCGAATTGCCAGGGGTCGGGGCATACATACCATAAGGTCATTGTAGTACCATGGGAAGCCCCCGAGCAAAAAACTCCAAACTCTTAACTTTGCCACTTTGCCCTCACTTGGCTTTCTAATGAGTAAAGGGCAAAGTGGTAAAAATAAGAGGTGCTCCGAATAGCCCGGGTCGGGTCATACATACCATAAGGTCATTGTAGTACCATGGGAAGCCCCCGAGCAAAAAACTCCAACATCTTAACTTTGCCACTTTGCCCTCACTTGGCTTTCTACAATGAGAAAGGGCAAAGTGGTAAAAATAAGAGGTGCTCCGAATAGCCCGGGGTCGGGGCATACATACCATAAGGTCATTGTAGTACCATGGGAAGCCCCCGAGCAAAAAACTCCAACCTCTTAACTTTGCCACTTTGCCCTCACTTGGCTTTCTAATGAGTAAAGGGCAAAGTGGTAAAAATAAGAGGTGCTCCGAATAGCCCGGGGTCGGGCATACATACCATAAGGTCATTGTAGTACCATGGGAAGCCCCCGAGCAAAAAACTCCAACCTCTTAACTTTGCCACTTTGCCCTCACTTGGCTTTCTAATGAGTAAAGGGCAAAGTGGTAAAAATAAGAGGTGCTCCGAAAGCCCGAGGTCGGGCATACATACCATAAGGTCATTGTAGTACCATGGGAAGCCCCGAGCAAAAAACTCCAACCTCTTAACTTTGCCACTTTGCCCTCACTTGGCTTTCTACAAAGAATGGGAAAAGTGGTAAAAATAAGAGGTGCTCCGAATAGCCCGGGGTCGGGCATACATACCATAAGGTCATTGTAGTACCATGGGAAGCCCCCGAGCAAAAAACTCCAACCTCTTAACTTTGCCACTTTGCCCTCACTTGGCTTTCTAATGAGTAAAGGGCAAAGTGGTAAAAATAAGAGGTGCTCCGAATAGCCCGGGGTCGGGCATACATACCATAAGGTCATTGTAGTACCATGGGAAGCCCCCGAGCAAAAAACTCCAACCTCTTAACTTTGCCACTTTGCCCTCACTTGGCTTTCTAATGAGTAAAGGGCAAAGTGGTAAAAATAAGAGGTGCTCCGAATAGCCCGGGGTCGGGGCATACATACCATAAGGTCATTGTAGTACCATGGGAAGCCCCGAGCAAAAAACTCCAACTCTTAACTTTGCCACTTTGCCCTCACTTGGCTTTCTAATGAGTAAAGGGCAAAGTGGTAAAAATAAGAGGTGCTCCGAATAGCCCGGGGTCGGGCATACATACCATAAGGTCATTGTAGTACCATGGGAAGCCCCCGAGCAAAAAACTCCAACCTCTTAACTTTGCCACTTTGCCCACTTGGCTTTCTAATGAGTAAGGGCAAAGTGGTAAAAATAAGAGGTGCTCCGAATAGCCCGGGGTGGGGCATACATACCATAAGGTCATTGTAGTACCATGGGAAGCCCCCGAGCAAAAAACTCCAAACTCTTAACTTTGCCACTTTGCCCTCACTTGGCTTTCTAATAGTAAAGGGCAAAGTGGTAAAAATAAGAGGCGCTCCGAATAGCCCGGGCTCGGGTCATACATACCATAAGGTCATTGTAGTACCATGGGAAGCCCCCGAGCAAAAAACTCCAACATCTTGACTTTGCCACTTTGCCCTGACTTGGCTTTCTAAAAAGTAAAGGGCAAAGTGGTAAAAATAAGAGGTGCTCCGAATAGCCCGGGTCGGGGCATACATACCATAAGGTCATTGTAGTACCATGAAAGCCCCCGAGCAAAAAACTCCAACCTCTTAACTTTGCCACTTTGCCCTCACTTGGTTTCTAATGAGTAAAGGCAAAGTGGTAAAAATAAGAGGTGCTCCGAATAGCCCGGGGTCAGGTCATACATACCCTAAGGTCATTGTAGTACCATGGGAAGCCCCGAGCAAAAAACTCCAACATCTTGACTTTGCCACTTTGCCCTGACTTGGCTTTCTAATGAGTAAAGGGCAAAGTGGTAAAAATATAGTGGTGCTCTCCGAACTGCCTGGGTCGGGGCATACATACCATAAGGTCATTGTAGTACAATGGGAAGCCCCGAGCAAAAAACTCCAACCTCTTAACTTTGCCACTTTTCCCTCACTTGGCTTTCTACAAAGAATGGAAAAGTGGTAAAAATAAGAGGTGCTCCGAATTGTCCGGGGTCGGGCATACATACCTAAAGGTCATTGTAGTACCATGGGAAGCCCCCGAGAAAAAAACTCCAACTTCTAACTTTGCCACTTTGCCGTCACTTGGCTTTCTAATGAGTAATAGGGCAAAGTGGTAAAAATAAAAGGTCTCCGAATAGCCCGGGCTCGGGTCATACATACCATAAGGTCATTGTAGTACCATGGGAAGCCCCGAGCAAAAACTCCAACATCTGACATTTGCCACTTTTCCCCGACTTGGCTTCTAATGAGTAAGGGAAAAGTGGTAAAAATAAGAGGTGCTCCGAAGAGCCCGGGGTCGGGGCATACATACCATTAGGTCATTCAGTACCATGGGAAGCCCCCGAGAAAAAAACTCCAACTTCTTAACTTTGCCACTTTGCCCTCATTTGGCTTTCTAATGAGTAAAGGCAAAGTGGTAAAAATAAGAGGGCCTCCGAATAGCCCGGCTCGGGTCATACATACCATAAGGTCATTGTAGTACCATGGAAGCCCCCGAGCAAAAAACTCCAACATCTTGACTTTGCCACTTTGCCCCGACTTGGCTTCTAATGAGTAAAGGGCAAAGTGGTAAAAATAAGAGTGCTCCGAATAGCCCGGGGTCGGGGCATACATACCATAAGGTCATTGTAGTACCATGGGAAGCCCCGAGCAAAAAACTCCAACCTCTTAACTTGGCCACTTTGCCCTCACTTGGCTTTCTAATGAGTAAAGGGCAAAGTGGTAAAAATAAGAGGCTCTCCGAATAGCCCGGCTCGGTCATACATACCATAAGGTCATTGTAGTACCATGGGAAGCCCCCGAGCAAAAAACTCCAACATCTTGACTTTGCCACTTTGCCCTGACTTGGCTTTATAAT
>JARVXP010000381.1:0-12425 GCA_029856935.1 Cyclocarya paliurus
GACCTCGGGCAATTTGGCGCACCTCTTATTTTTACCACTTTGCCCATGCTTAGTAGAAAGCCAAGTGAGGGCAAAGTGGCAAAGTTAAGAGGTTGGAATTTTTTACTCGCAGGCTTCCCATGGTACTACAATGACCTTATGGTATGTATGCCCCGACCCCGGGCAATTCGGAGCACCTCTTATTTTTTCCACTTTGCCCTTGCTTTGTTGAACGCATAGGGAGGGCAAAGTGGCAAAGTTAAGAGGTTGGAGTTTTTTGCTCCCGGGCTTCCCATGGTACTACAATGACCTTATGGTATGTATGCCCCGACCCCGGGCAATTCGGAGCACCTCTGATTTTTACTACTTTTCTCTTGCTTTGTTGAAAGCATAGGGAGGGCAAAGTGGCAAAGTGGCAAAGTTAAGAGGTTGGAGTCTTTTGCTCGTGGACTTCCCATGGTACTACAATGACTGATATGAACCCGTAGGAAGGGAATCCTTTGAACCCACAATCAATTTGAAAATGCACCCAAGAAAGCCAAAAATCAAGTCAATGGATGGAGAATCTAGACCCGATGAGAACTCGTTTCGAGAACCTAGATTATATTAAAATCTAGACCCGATGAATAACCCGTCTCAAGAACCCTGATTACCAGGAGGAACGCCACAAAGGTTGTGATTTGCCTTTGATAAGTTCAAAAGTTCAATGAAGAACAAGAGGAGCAAACTCACTCACAAATAACATTCAAAATTGTCTAATCTTTCAAATGAGGCTACCATGAGTGTTTTAACCAAAACCCTATTGAAACCCTAACCCAATATAAACCCTACTTCCAAAACTACCCTCGGATGAACAGTACCCGCGGCTACTGTACGGCGCTACAGTGATTCGGACGTGAACAGTGCCGAGCTACAGTAACTCTTGAAACCCTAGTTTCTAAAATGTAACTTTTCCAAATAAGCCCTTGGCCAAAGTACAAGGCCTTCCCAAAAACCCTAATTCATAATAAATAGGACATATGTGGGCCAAGTATCATCTAGCCCACTTATTCTAAATGAAATAAATCTTTTAACTAAATTAAAAGCTTCTAATAACAATAGAGCCTATCTCTATGTCTTGTCTTCCACTGCTTGAATCAAATGGATCATAACTGGTTCTTCTTCTTTCAAGCCCATATTGAATGTTGGGCTCTTGCTAGCTTCATTCCAAGTGGATTGGACCAATCCTTGCATTGCTTCCTTAATCTTCTTGGCTCTTGATCTTGAAATTGGTCCATCTCGAACTTGCAAATGATCTAGAAAACTAGGCCCACCTTGGTTCCCATCATTCCCCCTCTCCTCAAAAGGATTCGACCTCGAATCATCACCTACATCAAAAGGAGAAAGATCAGAAACATTGAACGTAGCTGAAACATTATACTCACCTGGAAGGTCCACTTTATATGCATTGTCATTAATTTTCTCAAGAATTTGGAAAGGTCCATCTCCTCGAGGATGCAGCTTGGTCCTTCTATGGGCGGGGAATCTTTCTTTGCGGATGTGAACCCAAACCCAATCTCCTGATTCAAAGATGACACGCCTTCGCCCTTTATTAGCTTGGGAAGCAACTCTTTCATTCTTTTGGGCAATTTGAAGCCGTACCCTCTCATGAAGTGACTTTACCATCTCTGCCTTCTTTTGTCCATCCAAACTACTCCTTCGGGATAAAGCATCAGCAACAATGTTTTCCTTATCTTGCTTGTAACGGATGACATATGGAAAGATCTCAATGTATTCCATCCATCTAGCATGCCTTTTATTCAACTTACCTTGACCCTTGAGATGCTTCAACGATTCATGATCGGTGTGGATCACAAATTCCCTAGGCCATAGATAATGCTGCCAAATCTCTAATGCACGAACTAGAGCATAAAGCTCTTTGTCATAAGTAGGGTACTTCAGGGACGCCCCACAGGCAAAGTGGCAAAGTGAAGAGGTTGGAGTTTTTTCCTCGCGGCTTCCCATGGAACTACAATGACCTTTTGGTATGTATGCCCCGACCCCGGGCAATTCGGAGCACCTCTTATTTTTACCACTTTGCCCTTGCTTTGTTGAATGCATAGGGAGGGCAAAGTGGCAAAGTTAAGAGGCTCAAGTTTTTTGCTCGCGGGCTTCCCATGGTACTACAATGACCTTATGGTATGTATGCCCCGACCCCGGACAATTCGGAGCACCTCTTATTTTTACCACTTTGCCCTTGCTTAGTAGAAAGCCAAGTGAGGGCAACGTGGCAAAGTTAAGAGGTTGGAGTTTTTTGCTCGCGGGCTTCCCAGGGTACTACAATGACCTTATGGCATGTTTACCCCGACCCCGGGCAATTCGGAGCACATCTTATTTTTACCACTTTGCCCTTGCTTAGTAGAAAGCCAAGTGAGGGCAACGTGGCAAAGTTAAGAGGTTGGAGGTTTTTGCTCGCGAACTTCCCATGGTACTACAATGACCTTATGGTATGTATGCCCCGACCCAGGCAATTCGGAGCACCTCTTATTTTTACCACTTTGCCCTTGCTTAGTAGAAAGCCAATTGAGGGCAAAGTGGCAAAGTTAAGAGGTTGGAGTTTTTTGCTCGTGAGCTTCCCATGGTACTACAATGACCTTATGGTATGTATGCCCCGACCACGGGCAATTCGGAGCACCTCTTATTTTTACCACTTTGCCCTTGCTTTGTTGAAACATAGGGAGGGCAAAGTGGCAAAGTTAAGAGGTTGGAGTTTTTTGCTCGCGGGTTCCCATGGTACTACAATGACCTTATGGTATGTATGCCCCGACCCCGGGCAATTCGGAGCACCTCTTATTTTTACCACTTTGCCCTTGCTTAGTAGAAAGCCAAGTGAGGGCAAAGTGGCAAAGTTAAGAGGTTGGAGTTTTTTGCTCGCGGGCTTCCCATGGTACTACAATGACCTTATGGTATGTATGCCCCGACCCCGGGCAATTCGGAGCACCTCTTATTTTTACCACTTTGCCCTTGCTTAGTAGAAAGCCAAGTGAGGGCAAAGTGGCAAAGTTAAGAGGTTGGAGTTTTTTGCTCGCGGGCTTCCCATGGTACTACAATGACCTTATGGTATGTATGCCCCGACCCCGGGCAATTCGGAGCACCTCTTATTTTTACCACTTTGCCCTTGCTTAGTAGAAAGCCAAGTGAGGGCAAAGTGGCAAAGTTAAGAGGTTGGAGTTTTTTGCTCGCGGGCTTCCCATGGTACTACAATGACCTTATGGTATGTATGCCCCGACCCCGGGCAATTCGGAGCACCTCTTATTTTTACCACTTTGCCCTTGCTTTGTTGAAAGCAAGGGAGGGCAAAGTGGCAAAGTTAAGAGGTTGGAGTTTTTTGCTCGCGGGCTTCCCATGGTACTACAATGACCTTATGGTATGTATGCCCCGACCCCGGGCAATTCGGAGCACCTCTTATTTTTACCACTTTGCCCTTGCTTTGTTGAAAGCATAGGGAGGGCAAAGTGGCAAAGTTAAGAGGTTGGAGTTTTTTGCTCGCGGGCTTCCCATGGTACTACAATGACCTTATGGTATGTATGCCCCGACCCCGGGCAATTCGGAGCACCTCTTATTTTTACCACTTTGCCCTTGCTTAGTAGAAAGCCAAGTGAGGGCAAAGTGGCAAAGTTAAGAGGTTGGAGTTTTTTGCTCGCGGGCTTCCCATGGTACTACAATGACCTTATGGTATGTATGCCCCGACCCCGGGCAATTCGGAGCACCTCTTATTTTTACCACTTTGCCCTTGCTTAGTAGAAAGCCAAGTGAGGGCAAAGTGGCAAAGTTAAGAGGTTGGAGTTTTTTGCTCGCGGGCTTCCCATGGTACTACAATGACCTTATGGTATGTATGCCCCGACCCCGGGCAATTCGGAGCACCTCTTATTTTTACCACTTTGCCCTTGCTTTGTTGAAAGCATAGGGAGGGCAAAGTGGCAAAGTTAAGAGGTTGGAGTTTTTTGCTCGCGGGCTTCCCATGGTACTACAATGACCTTATGGTATGTATGCCCCGACCCCGGGCAATTCGGAGCACCTCTTATTTTTACCACTTTGCCCTTGCTTAGTAGAAAGCCAAGTGAGGGCAAAGTGGCAAAGTTAAGAGGTTGGAGTTTTTTGCTCGCGGGCTTCCCATGGTACTACAATGACCTTATGGTATGTATGCCCCGACCCCGGGCAATTCGGAGCACCTCTTATTTTTACCACTTTGCCCTTGCTTTGTTGAAAGCAAGGGGGGCAAAGTGGCAAAGTTAAGAGGTTGGAGTTTTTTGCTCGCGGGTTTCCCATGGTACTACAATGACCTTATGGTATGTATGCCCCGACCCCGGGCAATTCGGAGCACCTCTTATTTTTACCACTTTGCCCTTGCTTTGTAGAAAGCCAAGTGAGGGCAAAGTGGCAAAGTTAAGAGGTTGGAGTTTTTTGCTCGCGGGCTTCCCATGGTACTACAATGACCTTATGGTATGTATGCCCCGACCCCGGGCAATTCGGAGCACCTCTTATTTTTACCACTTTGCCCTTGCTTTGTTGAAAGCATAGTGAGGGCAAAGTGGCAAAGTTAAGAGGTTGGAGTTTTTTGCTCGCGGGCTTCCCATGGTACTACAATGACCTTATGGTATGTATGCCCCGACCCCGGGCAATTCGGAGCACCTCTTATTTTTACCACTTTGCCCTTGCTTTGTAGAAAGCCAAGTGAGGGCAAAGTGGCAAAGTTAAGAGGTTGGAGTTTTTTGCTCGCGGGCTTCCCATGGTACTACAATGACCTTATGGTATGTATGCCCCGACCCCGGGCAATTCGGAGCACCTCTTATTTTTACCACTTTGCCCTTGCTTTAGAAAGCCAAGTGAGGGCAAAGTGGCAAAGTTAAGAGGTTGGAGTTTTTTGCTCGCGGGCTTCCCATGGTACTACAATGACCTTATGGTATGTATGCCCCGACCCCGGGCAATTCGGAGCACCTCTTATTTTTACCACTTTGCCCTTGCTTTGTTGAAAGCATAGGGAGGGCAAAGTGGCAAAGTTAAGAGGTTGGAGTTTTTTGCTCGCGGGCTTCCCATGGTACTACAATGACCTTATGGTATGTATGCCCCGACCCCGGGCAATTCGGAGCACCTCTTATTTTTACCACTTTGCCCTTGCTTAGTAGAAAGCCAAGTGAGGGCAAAGTGGCAAAGTTAAGAGGTTGGAGTTTTTTGCTCGCGGGCTTCCCATGGTACTACAATGACCTTATGGTATGTATGCCCCGACCCCGGGCAATTCGGAGCACCTCTTATTTTTACCACTTTGCCCTTGCTTAGTAGAAAGCCAAGTGAGGGCAAAGTGGCAAAGTTAAGAGGTTGGAGTTTTTTGCTCGCGGGCTTCCCATGGTACTACAATGACCTTATGGTATGTATGCCCCGACCCCGGGCAATTCGGAGCACCTCTTATTTTTACCACTTTGCCCTTGCTTTGTTGAAAGCATAGTGAGGGCAAAGTGGCAAAGTTAAGAGGTTGGAGTTTTTTGCTCGCGGGCTTCCCATGGTACTACAATGACCTTATGGTATGTATGCCCCGACCCCGGGCAATTCGGAGCACCTCTTATTTTTACCACTTTGCCCTTGCTTAGTAGAAAGCCAAGTGAGGGCAAAGTGGCAAAGTTAAGAGGTTGGAGTTTTTTGCTCGCGGGCTTCCCATGGTACTAAAATGACCTTATGGTATGTATGCCCCGACCCCGGGCAATTCGGAGCACCTCTTATTTTTACCACTTTGCCCTTGCTTAGTAGAAAGCCAAGTGAGGGCAAAGTGGCAAAGTTAAGAGGTTGGAGTTTTTTGCTCGCGGGCTTCCCATGGTACTACAATGACCTTATGGTATGTATGCCCCGACCCCGGGCAATTCGGAGCACCTCTTATTTTTACCACTTTGCCCTTGCTTTGTTGAAAGCATAGTGAGGGCAAAGTGGCAAAGTTAAGAGGTTGGAGTTTTTTGCTCGCGGGCTTCCCATGGTACTACAATGACCTTATGGTATGTATGCCCCGACCCCGGGCAATTCGGAGCACCTCTTATTTTTACCACTTTGCCCTTGCTTAGTAGAAAGCCAAGTGAGGGCAAAGTGGCAAAGTTAAGAGGTTGGAGTTTTTTGCTCGCGGGCTTCCCATGGTACTACAATGACCTTATGGTATGTATGCCCCGACCCCGGGCAATTCGGAGCACCTCTTATTTTTACCACTTTGCCCTTGCTTTGTTGAAAGCCATAGTGAGGGGCAAAGTGGCAAAGTTAAGAGGTTGGAGTTTTTTGCTCGCGGGTTTCCCATGGTACTACAATGACCTTATGGTATGTATGCCCCGACCCCGGGCAATTCGGAGCACCTCTTATTTTTACCACTTTGCCCTTGCTTTGTAGAAAGCCAAGTGAGGGCAAAGTGGCAAAGTTAAGAGGTTGGAGTTTTTTGCTCGTGGGCTTCCCATGGTACTACAATGACCTTATGGTATGTATGCCCCGACCCCGGGCAATTCGGAGCACCTCTTATTTTTACCACTTTGCCCTTGCTTTGTTGAAAGCATAGGGAGGGCAAAGTGGCAAAGTTAAGAGGTTGGAGTTTTTTGCTCGCGGGCTTCCCATGGTACTACAATGACCTTATGGTATGTATGCCCCGACCCCGGGCAATTCGGAGCACCTCTTATTTTTACCACTTTGCCCTTGCTTAGTAGAAAGCCAAGTGAGGGCAAAGTGGCAAAGTTAAGAGGTTGGAGTTTTTTGCTCGCGGGCTTCCCATGGTACTACAATGACCTTATGGTATGTATGCCCCGACCCCGAGCAATTCGGAGCACCTCTTATTTTTACCACTTTGCCCTTGCTTAGTAGAAAGCCAAGTGGGGGCAAAGTGGCAAAGTTAAGAGGTTGGAGTTTTTTGCTCGCGGGCTTCCCATGGTACTACAATGACCTTATGGTATGTATGCCCCGACCCCGGGCAATTCGGAGCACCTCTTATTTTTACCACTTTGCCCTTGCTTTGTTGAAAGCATAGTGAGGGCAAAGTGGCAAAGTTAAGAGGTTGGAGTTTTTTGCTCGCGGGCTTCCCATGGTACTACAATGACCTTATGGTATGTATGCCCCGACCCCGGGCAATTCGGAGCACCTCTTATTTTTACCACTTTGCCCTTGCTTAGTAGAAAGCCAAGTGAGGGCAAAGTGGCAAAGTTAAGAGGTTGGAGTTTTTTGCTCGCGGGCTTCCCATGGTACTACAATGACCTTATGGTATGTATGCCCCGACCCCGGGCAATTCGGAGCACCTCTTATTTTTACCACTTTGCCCTTGCTTAGTAGAAAGCCAAGTGAGGGCAAAGTGGCAAAGTTAAGAGGTTGGAGTTTTTTGCTCGCGGGCTTCCCATGGTACTACAATGACCTTATGGTATGTATGCCCCGACCCCGGGCAATTCGGAGCACCTCTTATTTTTACCACTTTGCCCTTGCTTTGTCGAAAGCATAGGGAGGGCAAAGTGGCAAAGTTAAGAGGTTGGAGTTTTTTGCTCGCGGGCTTCCCATGGTACTACAATGACCTTATGGTATGTATGCCCCGACCCCGGGCAATTCGGAGCACCTCTTATTTTTACCACTTTGCCCTTGCTTAGTAGAAAGCCAAGTGAGGGCAAAGTGGCAAAGTTAAGAGGTTGGAGTTTTTTGCTCGCGGGCTTCCCATGGTACTACAATGACCTTATGGTATGTATGCCCCGACCCCGGGCAATTCGGAGCACCTCTTATTTTTACCACTTTGCCCTTGCTTAGTAGAAAGCCAAGTGGGGGCAAAGTGGCAAAGTTAAGAGGTTGGAGTTTTTTGCTCGCGGGCTTCCCATGGTACTACAATGACCTTATGGTATGTATGCCCCGACCCCGGGCAATTCGGAGCACCTCTTATTTTTACCACTTTGCCTTGCTTTGTTGAAAGCATAGGGAGGGCAAAGTGGCAAAGTTAAGAGGTTGGAGTTTTTTGCTCGCGGGCTTCCCATGGTACTAAAATGACCTTATGGTATGTATGCCCCGACCCCGGGCAATTCGGAGCACCTCTTATTTTTACCACTTTGCCCTTGCTTAGTAGAAAGCCAAGTGAGGGCAAAGTGGCAAAGTTAAGAGGTTGGAGTTTTTTGCTCGCGGGCTTCCCATGGTAATACAATGACCTTATGGTATGTATGCCCGGACCCCGGGCAATTCGGAGCATCTCTTATTTTTACCACTTTGCACTTGCTTTGTTGAACGCATAGGGGGGCAAAGTGGCAAAGTTAAGAGGTTGGAGTTTTTTGCTCGCGGGTTTCCCATGGTACTACAATGACCTTATGGTATGTATGCCCCGACCTCGGGCAATTCGGAGCACCTCTTATTTTTACCACTCTGCCATTGCTTTGTAGAAAGCCAAGTGAGGGCACAGTGGCAAAGTTAAGAGGTTGGAGTTTTTTGCTCGTGGGCTTCCCATGGTACAAAATGACCTTATGGTATGTATGCCCCGACCCCGGGCAATTCGGGGCACCTCTTATTTTTACCACTTTTCTCTTGCTTTGTTGAAAGCATAGGGAGGGCAAAGTGGCAAAGTTAAGAGGTTGAAGTTTTTTGCTCGCGGGCGTCCCATGGTACTACAATGACCTTATGGTATGTATGCCCCGACCCCGGGCAATTCGGAGCACCTCTTATTTTTACCACTTTGCCCTTGCTTAGTAGAAAGCCAAGTGAGGGCAACATGGCAAAGTTAAGAGGTTGGAGTTTTTTGCTCGCGGGCTTCCCATGGTACTAAAATGACCTTATGGCATGTATGCCCCGACCCCGGGCAATTCGGAGCACTTCTTATTTTTACCCCTCTGCCCTTGCTTAGTAGAAAGCCAAGTGGGGGCAAAGTGGCAAAGTTAAGAGGTTGGAGTTTTTTGCTCGCGGGCTTCCCATGGTACTACAATGACCTTATGGTATGTATGCCCCGACCCCGGGCAATTCGGAGCACCTCTTATTTTTACCACTTTGCCCTTGCTTTGTTGAAAGCATAGGGAGGGCAAAGTGGCAAAGTTAAGAGGTTGGAGTTTTTTGCTCGCGGGCTTCCCATGGTACTACAATGACCTTATGGTATGTATGCCCCGACCCCGGCAATTCGGAGCACTCTTATTTTTACCACTTTGCCCTTGCTTAGTAGAAAACCAAGTGAGGGCAACGTGGCAAAGTTAAGAGGTTGGAGTTTTTTGCTCGCGGGCTTCCCATGGTACTACAATGACCTTATGGTATGTATGCCCCGACCCCGGGCAATTCGGAGCACCTCTTATTTTTACCACTTTGCCCATGCTTAGTAGAAAGCCAAGTGAGGGCAAAGTGGCAAAGTTAAGAGGTTGGAATTTTTTGCTCGCAGGCTTCCCATGGTACTACAATGACCTTATGGTATGTATGCCCCGACCCCGGGCAATTCGGAGCACCTCTTATTTTTACCACTTTTCTCTTGCTTTGTTGAAAGCATAGGGAGGGCAAAGTGGCAAAGTTAAGAGGTTGGAGTTTTTTGCTCGCGGGCTTCCCATGGTACTACAATGACCTTATGGTATGTATGCCCCGACACCGGGCAATTCGGAGCACCTCTTATTTTTTCCACTTTGCCCTTGCTTTGTTGAAAGCATAGGGAGGGCAAAGTGGCAAAGTTAAGAGGTTGGAGTTTTTTGCTCGCGGGCTTCCCATGGTACTACAATGACCTTATGGTATGTATGCCCCGACCCCGGGCAATTCGGAGCACCTCTGATTTTTACTACTTTTCTCTTGCTTTGTTGAAAGCATAGGGAGGGCAAAGTGGCAAAGTGGCAAAGTTAAGAGGTTGGAGTCTTTTGCTCGCGGACTTCCCATGGTACTACAATGACTGATATGAACCCGTAGGAAGGGAATCCTTTGAACCCACAATCAATTTGAAAACGCACCCAAGAAAGCCAAAAATCAAGTCAATGGATGGAGAATCTAGACCCGATGAGAACTCGTTTCGAGAACCTAGATTATATTAAAATCTAGACCCGATGAATAACCCGTCTCAAGAACCCTGATTACCAGGAGGAACGCCACAAAGGTTGTGATTTGCCTTTGATAAGTTCAAAAGTTCAATGAAGAACAAGAGGAGCAAACTCACTCACAAATAACATTCAAAATTGTCTAATCTTTCAAATGAGGCTACCATGAGTGTTTTAACCAAAACCCTATTGAAACCCTAACCCAATATAAACCCTACTTCCAAAACTACCCTCGGATGAACAGTACCCGCGGCTACTGTACGGCGCTACAGTGATTCGGACGTGAACAGTGCCGAGCTACAGTAACTCTTGAAACCCTAGTTTCTAAAATGTAACTTTTCCAAATAAGCCCTTGGCCAAAGTACAAGGCCTTCCCAAAAACCCTAATTCATAATAAATAGGACATATGTGGGCCAAGTATCATCTAGCCCACTTATTCTAAATGAAATAAATCTTTTAACTAAATTAAAAGCTTCTAATAACAATAGAGCCTATCTCTATGTCTTGTCTTCCACTGCTTGAATCAAATGGATCATAACTGGTTCTTCTTCTTTCAAGCCCATATTGAATGTTGGGCTCTTGCTAGCTTCATTCCAAGTGGATTGGACCAATCCTTGCATTGCTTCCTTAATCTTCTTGGCTCTTGATCTTGAAATTGGTCCATCTGGAACTTGCAAATGATCTAGAAAACTAGGCCCACCTTGGTTCCCATCATTCCCCCTCTCCTCAAAAGGATTCGACCTCGAATCATCACCTACATCAAAAGGAGAAAGATCAGAAACATTGAACGTAGCTGAAACATTATACTCACCTGGAAGGTCCACTTTATATGCATTGTCATTAATTTTCTCAAGAATTTGGAAAGGTCCATCTCCTCGAGGATGCAGCTTGGTCCTTCTATGGGCGGGGAATCTTTCTTTGCGCATGTGAACCCAAACCCAATCTCCTGGTTCAAAGATGACACGCCTTCGCCCTTTATTAGCTTGGGAAGCAACTCTTTCATTCTTTTGGGCAATTTGAAGCCGTACCCTCTCATGAAGTGACTTTACCATCTCTGCCTTCTTTTGTCCATCCAAACTACTCCTTCGGGATAAAGCATCAGCAACAATGTTTTCCTTATCTTGCTTGTAACGGATGACATATGGAAAGATCTCAATGTATTCCATCCATCTAGCATGCCTTTTATTCAACTTACCTTGACCCTTGAGATGCTTCAACGATTCATGATCGGTGTGGATCACAAATTCCCTAGGCCATAGATAATGCTGCCAAATCTCTAATGCACGAACTAGAGCATAAAGCTCTTTGTCATAAGTAGGGTACTTCAGGGACGCCCCACAGGCAAAGTGGCAAAGTGAAGAGGTTGGAGTTTTTTCCTCGCGGGCTTCCCATGGTCCTACAATGACCTTTTGGTATGTATGCCCCGACCCCGGGCAATTCGGAGCACCTCTTATTTTTACCACTTTGCCCTTGCTTTGTTGAATGCATAGGGAGGGCAAAGTGGCAAAGTTAAGAGGCTCAAGTTTTTTGCTCGCGGGCTTCCCATGGTACTACAATGACCTTATGGTATGTATGCCCCGACCCTGGACAATTCGGAGCACCTCTTATTTTTACCACTTTGCCCTTACTTAGTAGAAAGCCAAGTGAGGGCAACGTGGCAAAGTTAAGAGGTTGGAGTTTTTTGCTCGCGGGCTTCCCAGGGTACTACAATGACCTTATGGCATGTTTACCCCGACCCCGGGCAATTCGGAGCACATCTTATTTTTACCACTTTTCCCTTGCTTAGTAGAAAGCCAAGTGAGGGCAACGTGGCAAAGTTAAGAGGTTGGAGTTTTTTGCTCGCGAACTTCCCATGGTACTACAATGACCTTATGGTATGTATGCCCCGACCCCGGGCAATTCGGAGCACCTCTTATTTTTACCACTTTGCCCTTGCTTAGTAGAAAGCCAATTGAGGGCAACGTGGCAAAGCTAAGAGGTTGGAGTTTTTTGCTCGTGAGCTTCCCATGGTAATACAATGACCTTATGGTATGTATGCCCGGACCACGGGCAATTCGGAGCACCTCTTATTTTTACCACTTTGCCCTTGCTTTGTTGAACACATAGGGAGGGCAAAGTGGCAAAGTTAAGAGGTTGGAGTATTTTGCTCGCGGGTTTCCCATGGTACTACAATGACCTTATGGTATGTATGCCCTGACCACGGGCAATTCGGAGCACCTCTTATTTTTACCACTTTGCCCTTGCTTAGTAGAAAGCCAAGTGAGGGCAAAGAGGCAAAGTTAAGAGATTGGAGTTTTTTGCTCGCGGGCTTCCCATGGTACTACAATGACTTATGGTATGTATGCCCGGACCCCGGGTAATTTGGAGCACCTCTTATTTTTACCACTTTGCCCTTGCTTAGTAGAAAGCCAAGTGAGGGCAAAGTGGCAAAGTTAA
>JARVXP010000389.1:0-27554 GCA_029856935.1 Cyclocarya paliurus
AAAATGGAAAAGTTAAGAGGTTGGAGTGTTTTTGCTTGCGGGCTACCCATGGTACTAGCATGACCTTGTGTTATGTATGCCCCAACCCCGGCAATTCGGAGCACCTCTTATTTTTACCACTTTGCCCTTGCTTTGTAGAAAGCCAAGTGAGGGCAAAATGACAAAGTTAAGAGGTTGGAGTTTTTTGCTCGCGGGCTACCCATGGTACTACAATGACCTTGTGGTATGTATGCCCCGACCCCAGGCAATTCGGAGCACCTCTTATTTTTACCACTTTGCCCTTGCTTTGTAGAAAGCCAAGTGAGGGCAAAATGGCAAAGTTAAGAGGTTGGAGTTTTTTGCTCGCGGGCTACCCATGGTACTACAATGACCTTGTGGTTTCTATGCCCCGACCCCGGGCAATTCGAGCACTCCTTATTTTTACCACTTTGCCCATGATTAGTAGAAAGCTAGGAGGGCAAAATGGAAAAGTTAAGAGGTTGGAGTTTTTTGCTCGCGGGCTACCCATGGTACTACAATGACCTTGTGGTTTGTATGCCCCGACCCCGGGCAATTCGGAGCACCTCTTATTTTTACCACTTTGCCCTTGCTTTGTAGAAAGCCAAGTGAGGGCAAAATGGCAAAGTTAAGAGGTTGGAGTTTTTTGCTCGCGGGCTACCCATGGTACTACATGACCTTGTTGTATGTATGCCCCGACCCCGGGCAATTCGGAGCACCTCTTATTTTTACCACTTTGCCCTTGCTTTGTAGAAAGCCAAGTGAGGGCAAAATGGCAAAGTTAAGAGGTTGGAGTTTTTTGCTCGCGGCTACCCATGGTACTACAATGACCTTGTGGTTTGTATGCCCCGACCCCGGGCAATTCGGAGCACCTCTTATTTTTACCACTTTGCCCTTGCTTTGTAGAAAGCAAAGTGAGGGCAAAATGGCAAAGTTAAGAGGTTGGAGTTTTTTGCTCGCGGGCTACCCATGGTACTAGCATGACCTTGTGGTATGTATGCCCCGACCCCGGGCAATTCGGAGCACCTCTTATTTTACCACTTTGCCCATGCTTTGTAGAAAGCCAAGTGAGGGCAAAATGGCAAAGTTAAGAGGTTGGAGTTTTTTGCTCGCGGGCTACCCATGGTACTAGCATGACCTTGTGGTATGTATGCCCGACCCCGGGCAATTCGGAGCACCTCCTTTATTTTTACCACTTTGCCCTTGATTAGTAGAAAGCCAAGGGAGGGCAAAATGGCAAAGTTAAGAGGTTGGAGTTTTTTGCTCGCCTATGGTTCTACAATGACCTTGTGGTTTGTATGCCCCGACCCCGGCAATTCGAGCACCTCTTATTTTTACCACTTTGCCCTTGCTTTGTAGAAAGCCAAGTGAGGGCAAAATGGCAAAGTTAAGAGGTTGGAGTTTTTTGCTCGCGGGCTACCCATGGTACTAGCATGACCTTGTGGTATGTATGCCCCGACCCCGGGCAATCGGAGCACCTCTTATTTTTACCACTTTCCCTTGCTTTGTAGAAAGCCAAGTGAGGGCAAAATGGCAAAGTTAAGAGGTTGGAGTTTTTTGCTCGCGGGCTACCCATATACTACAACGACCTTGGGGTTTGTATGCCCCGACCCCGGGCAATTCGGAGCACTCCTTATTTTTACCACTTTGCCCATGCTTAGTAGAAAGCTAAGGGAGGGCAAAATGGCAAAGTTAAGAGGTTGGAGTTTTTTGCTCGCGGACTACCCATGGTACTACATGACCTTTGGGTATGTATGCCCCGACCCCGGCAATTCGGAGCACCTCTTTTTTTACCACTTTGCCCATGCTTAGTAGAAAGCCATGGGAGGGCAAAATGGCAAAGTTAAGAGGTTGGAGTTTTTTGCTCGCGGGCTACCCATGGTACTAACATGACCTTGTGGTATGTATGCCCCGACCCGGGCAATTCGGAGCACCTCTTATTTTTACCACTTTGCCCTTGCTTTATAGAAAGCCAGTGAGGGCAAAATGGCAAAGTTAAAGGTTGGAGTTTTTTGCTCGCGGGCTACCCATGGTACTAGCATGACCTTGTGGTATGTATGCCCCGACCCCGGGCAATTCGGAGCACCTCTTATTTTTACCACTTTGCCCTTGCTTTGTAGAAAGCCAAGTGAGGGCAAAATGGCAAAGTTAAGAGGTTGGAGTTTTTTGCTCGCGGGCTACCCATGGTACTACAACGACCTTGTGGTTTGTATGCCCCGACCCCGGGCAATTCGGAGCACTCCTTATTTTTACCACTTTGCCCATGATTAGTAGAAAGCCAAGGGAGGGCAAAATGGCAAAGTTAAGAGGTTGGAGTTTTTTGCTCGCGGGCTACCCATGGTACTACAATGACCTTGTGGTTTGTATGCCCCGACCCCGGCAATTCGGAGCACCTCTTATTTTTACCACTTTGCCCTTGCTTTGTAGAAAGCCAAGTGAGGGCAAAATGGCAAAGTTAAGAGGTTGGAGTTTTTTGCTCGCGGGCTACCCATGGTACTACATGACCTTGTGGTATGTATGCCCCGACCCCGGGCAATTCGGGGCACCTCTTATTTTTACCACTTTCCCTTGCTTTGTAGAAAGCCAAGTGAGGGCAAAATGGCAAAGTTAAGAGTTGGAGTTTTTTTGCTCGCGGGGCTACCCATGGTACTACAACGACCTTGTGGTTTGTATGCCCCGACCCCGGGCAATTCGGAGCACTCCTTATTTTTTACCACTTTGCCATGCTTAGTAGAAAGCCAAGTGAGGGCAAAATGGCAAAGTTAAGAGGTTGGAGTTTTTTGCTCGCGGGCTACCCATGGTACTAGCATGACCTTGTGGTATGTATGCCCCGACCCCGGGCAATTCGGAGCACCTCTTATTTTTACCACTTTCCCATGCTTAGTAGAAAGCCAAGGAGGGCAAAATGGCAAAGTTAAGAGGTTGGAGTTTTGCTTACGTCGGCTACCCATGGTACTACATGACCTTGTGGTATGTATGCCCCGACCCTGGGCAATTCGGAGCACCTCTTATTTTTACCACTTTCCCATCTTTAGAAAGCCAAGTGAGGGCAAAATGGCAAAGTTAAGAGGTTGGAGTTTTTTGCTCGCAGGGCTACCCATGGTACTTGCATGACTTGTGGTATGTATGCCCCGACCCCGGGCAATTCGGAGCACCTCTTATTTTTACCACTTTGCCCTTGCTTTGTAGAAAGCCAAGTGAGGGCAAAATGGCAAAGTTAAGAGGTTGGAGTTTTTTGCTCGCGGGCTACCCATGGTACTACAACAACGACCTTGTGGTTTGTATGCCCCGACCCCGGGCAATTCGGAGCACTCCTTATTTTTACCACTTTGCCCATGCTTAGTAGAAAGCTAAGGGAGGGCAAAATGTAAAGTTAAGAGGTTGGAGTTTTTTGCTCGCGGGCTACCCATGGTTCTACAATGACCTTGTGGTTTGTATGCCCCGACCCCGGGCAATTCGGAGCACCTCTTATTTTTACCACTTTGCCCTTGCTTTGTAGAAAGCCAAGTGAGGGCAAAATGGCAAAGTTAAGAGGTTGGAGTTTTTTTGCTCGCGGGCTACCCATGGTACTAGCATGACCTTGTGGTATGTATGCCCCGACCCCGGGCAATTCGGAGCACCTCTTATTTTTACCACTTTGCCCTTGCTTTGTAGAAAGCCAAGTGAGGGCAAAATGGCAAAGTTAAGAGGTTGGAGTTTTTTGCTCGCGGGCTACCCATGGTACTACATGACCTTGTGGTATGTATGCCCCGACCCCGGGCAATTCGGAGCACCTCTTATTTTTACCACTTTGCCCTTGCTTTGTAGAAAGCCAAGTGAGGGCAAAATGGCAAAGTTAAGAGGTTGGAGTTTTTTGCTCGCGGGCTACCCATGGTACTACAACGACCTTGTGGTTTCTATGCCCCGACCCCGGGCAATTCGGAGCACCTCTTATTTTTACCACTTTGCCCATGCTTAGTAGAAAGCCAAGTGAGGGCAAAATGGCAAAGTTAAGAGGTTGGAGTTTTTTGCTCGCGGGCTACCCATGGTACTACAATGACCTTGTGGTTTGTATGCCCCGACCCCGGGCAATTCGGAGCACCTCTTATTTTTACCACTTTGCCCTGCTTTGTAGAAAGCCAAGTGAGGGCAAAATGGCAAAGTTAAGAGGTTGGAGTTTTTTGCTCGCGGGCTACCCATGGTACTAGCATGACCTTGTGATGTATGCCCCCCCCGGGCAATTCGAGCACCTCTTACTTTTACCACTTTGCCCTTGCTTTGTTGAAAGCCAAGTGAGGGCAAAATGGCAAAGTTAAGAGGTGGAGTTTTTTGCTCGCGGGCTACCCATGGTACTACAATGACCTTGTGGTTTGTATGCCCCGACCCCGGGCAATTCGGAGCACTCCTTATTTTTACCACTTTGCCCATGATTAGTAGAAAGCCAAGGGAGGGCAAAATGGCAAAGTTAAGAGGTTGGAGTTTTTTGCTCGCGGCTACCCATGGTACTACAATGACCTTGTGGTTTGTATGCCCCGACCCCGGGCAATTCGGAGCACCTCTTATTTTTACCACTTTGCCCATGCTTTGTAGAAAGCCAAGTGAGGGCAAAATGGCAAAGTTAAGAGGTTGGAGTTTTTTGCTCGTGGGCTACCCATGGTACTAGCATGACCTTGTGGTATGTATGCCCCGACCCCGGGCAATTCGGAGCACTCCTTATTTTACCACTTTGCCCATGCTTAGTAGAAAGCTAAGGGAGGGCAAAATGGTAAAGTTAAGAGGTTGGAGTTTTTTGCTCGCCATGTTCTACAATGACCTTTGTGGTTTGTATGCCCCGACCCCGGGCAATTCGAGCACCTCTTATTTTTACCACTTTGCCCTTGCTTTGTAGAAAGGCCAAGTGAGGGCAAAATGGCAAAGTTAAGAGGTTGGAGTTTTTTGCTCGCGGGCTACCCATGGTACTAGCATGACCTTGTGGTATGTATGCCCCGACCCCGGCCAATCGGGGCACCTCTTATTTTTACCACTTTCCCTTGCTTTGTAGAAAGCCAAGTGAGGGCAAAATGGAAAAGTTAAGAGGTTGGAGTTTTTTGCTCGCGGGCTACCCATGGTACTACAACGACCTTGTGGTTTCTATGCCCGACCCCGGGCAATTCGGAGCACTCCTTATTTTTACCACTTTGCCCATGATTAGTAGAAAGCTAAGGGAGGGCAAAATGGCAAAGTTAAGAGGTTGGAGTTTTTTGCTCGCGGGCTACCAATGGTACTCTAGCAATGACCTTGTGGGTATGTATGCCCCGACCCCGGGCAATTCGGAGCACCTCTTATTTTTACCACTTTGCCCTTGCTTAGTAGAAAGCCATGGGAGGGCAAAATGGCAAAGTTAAGAGGTTGGAGTTTTTTGCTCGCGGGCTACCCATGGTACTAACATCACCTTGTGGAATGTATGCCCCGACCCTGGGAAAATCGGAGCACCTCTTATTTTTACCACTTTCCCTTGCTTTATTGAAAGCCAAGTGAGGGCAAAATGGCAAAGTTAAGAGGTTGGAGTTTTTTGCTCGCGGGCTACCCATGGTACTAGCATGACCTTGTGGTATGTATGCCCCGACCCCGGGCAATTCGGAGCACCTCTTATTTTTACCACTTTGCCCTTGCTTTGTAGAAAGCCAAGTGAGGGCAAAATGGCAAAGTTAAGAGGTTGGAGTTTTTTTGCTCGCGGGCTACCCATGGTACTAAAATGACCTTGTGGTTTCTTTGCCCCGACCCCGGGCAATTCGGAGCACCTCTTATTTTTACCACTTTGCCCATGCTTAGTAGAAAGCCATGGGAGGGCAAAATGGTAAAGTTAAGAGGTTGGAGTTTTTTGCTCGCGGGCAACACATGGTACTACAATCACCTTGTGGTTTGTATGCCCCCGACCCCGGGCAATTCGGAGCACCTCTTATTTTTACCACTTTGCCCTTGCTTTGTAGAAAGCCAAGTGAGGGCAAAATGGCAAAGTTAAGAGGTTGGAGTTTTTTGCTCGCGGGCTACCCATGGTACTACATTGACCTTGTGGTATGTATGCCCGACCCCGGGCAATCGGAGCACCTCTTATTTTTACCACTTTGCCCTTGCTTTGTAGAAAGCCAAGTGAGGGCAAAATGGCAAAGTTAAGAGGTTGGAGTTTTTTGCTCGCGGGCTACCCATGGTACTACAACGACCTTGTGGTTTGTATGCCCCGACCCCGGGCAATTCGGAGCACTCCTTATTTTTACCACTTTGCCCATGATTAGTAGAAAGCCAAGGGAGGGCAAAATGGCAAAGTTAAGAGGTTGGAGTTTTTTGCTCGCGGGCTACCCATGGTACTAGCATGACCTTGTGGTATGTATATGCCCCGACCCCGGGCAATTCGGAGCACCTCTTATTTTTACCACTTTGCCCATGCTTAGTAGAAAGCCAAGGGAGGGCAAAATGGCAAAGTTAAGAGGTTGGAGTTTTTTGCTCGCGGGCTACCCATGGTACTACATTGACCTGTGGTATGTATGCCCCGACCCCGGGCAAATCGGAGCACCTCTTATTTTTTACCACCACTCCTTGCTTTGTAGAAAGCCAAGTGAGGGCAAAATGGCAAAGTTAAGAGGTTGGAGTTTTTTGCTCGCGGGCTACCCATGGTACTTGCATGACCTTGTGGTATGTATGCCCCGACCCCGGGCAATTCGGGCACCTCTTATTTTTAACCACTTTCCCTTGCTTTGTAGAAAGCCAAGTGAGGGCAAAATGGCAAAGTTAAGAGGTTGGAGTTTTTTGCTCGCGGGCTACCCATGGTACTACAACGACCTTGTGTTTCTATGCCCCGACCCCGGCAATTCGGAGCACTCCTTATTTTTACCACTTTGCCCATGATTAGTAGAAAGCTAAGGGAGGGCAAAATGGTAAAGTTAAGAGGTTGGAGTTTTTTGCTCGCGGGCTACCCATGGTACTACAATGACCTTGTGGTTTGTATGCCCCGACCCCGGGCAATTCGGAGCACCTCTTATTTTTACCACTTTGCCCTTGCTTTGTAGAAAGCCAAGTGAGGGCAAAATGGCAAAGTTAAGAGGTTGGAGTTTTTTGCTCCGGGCTACCCATGGTACTAGCATGACCTTGTGGTATGTATGCCCCGACCCCGGGCAATTCGGAGCACCTCTTATTTTTACCACTTTGCCCTTGCTTTGTAGAAAGCCAAGTGAGGGCAAAATGGCAAAGTTAAGAGGTTGGAGTTTTTTGCTCGCGGGCTAACCATGGTACTAGCATGACCTTGTGGTATGTATGCCCCGACCCCAGGCCAATCGGGGCACCTCTTATTTTTACCACTTTGCCCTTGCTTTGTAGAAAGCCAAGTGAGGGCAAAATGGCAAAGTTAAGAGGTTGGAGTTTTTTGCTCGCGGGCTACCCATGGTACTACAACGACCTTGTGGTTTCTATGCCCCGACCCCGGGCAATTCGGAGCACTCCTTATTTTTACCACTTTGCCCATGATTAGTAGAAAGCTAAGGGAGGGCAAAATGGTAAAGTTAAGAGGTTGGAGTTTTTTGCTCGCGGGCTACCCATGGTTCTACAATGACCTTGTGGTTTGTATGCCCCGACCCCGGGCAATTCGGAGCACCTCTTATTTTTACCACTTTGCCCTTGCTTTGTATAAATCCAAGTGAGGGCAAAATGGCAAAGTTAAGAGGTTGGAGTTTTTTGCTCGCGGGCTACCCATGGTACTAGCATGACCTTGTGGTATGTATGCCCCGACCCCGGGCAATTCAGAGCACCTCTTATTTTTACCACTTTGCCCTTGTTTTGTTGAAAGCCAAGTGAGGGCAAAATGACAAAGTTAAGAGGTGGGAGTTTTTTGCTCGCGGGCTACCCAAGGTACTACAACGACCTTGTGGTTTCTATGCCCCGACCCCGGGCAATTCGGAGCACTCCTTATTTTTACCACTTTGCCCATGATTAGTAGAAAGCTAAGGGAGGGCAAAATGGTAAAGTTAAGAGGTTGGAGTTTTTTGCTTGTGGGCTACCCGTGGTTCTACAATGACCTTGTGGTTTGTATGCCCCGACCCCGGGCAATTCGGAGCACCTCTTATTTTTACCACTTTGCCCATGCTTAGTAGAAAGCCAAGTGAGGGTAAAATGGCAAAGTTAAGAGTTTGGAGTTTTTTGCTCGTGGGCTACCCATGGTACTAGCATGACCTTGTGGTATGTATGCCCCGACCCCGGGCAATTCTGAGCACTCCTTATTTTAACCTCTTTGCCCATGATTAGTAGAAAGCTAAGGGAGGGCAAAATGGTAAAGTTAAGAGGTTGGAGTTTTTTGCTCGCCATGGTTCTACAATGACCTTGTGGTTTGTATGCCCCGACCCCGGGCAATTCGGAGCACCTCTTATTTTTACCACTTTGTCCTTGCTTTGTAGAAAGCCAAGTGAGGGCAAAATGGCAAAGTTAAGAGGTTGGAGTTTTTTGCTCGCGGGCTACCCATGGTACTAGCATGACCTTGTGGTATGTATGCCCCGACCCCGGGCCAATCGGGGCACCTCTTATTTTTACCACTTTCCCTTACTTTGTAGAAAGCCAAGTGAGGGCAAAATGGAAAAGTTAAGAGGTGGGAGTTTTTTGCTCGCGGGCTACCCATAGTACTACAACGACCTCGTGGTTTCTATGCTCCGACCCCGGGCAATTCGGCGCACTCCTTATTTTTACCACTTTGCCCATGATTAGTAGAAAGCTAAGGGAGGGCAAAATGGCAAAGTTAAGAGGTTGGAGTTTTTTGCACGCGGGCTACCAATGGTACTAGCATGACCTTTTGGGTATGTATGCCCCGACCCCAGGCATTTCGGAGCACCTCTTATTTTTACCACTTTGCCCATGCTTAGTAGAAAGCCATGGGAGGGCAAAATGGCAAAGTTAAGAGGTTGGAGTTTTTTGCTCGCGGGCTACCCATGGTACTAACATCACCATGTGGTATGTATGCCCCGACCCTGGGCAAATCGGAGCACCTCTTATTTTTACCACTTTCCCTTGCTTTATTGAAAGCCAAGTTAGGGCAAAATGGCAGAGTTAAGAGGTTGGAGTTTTTTGCTCGCAGGCTACCCATGGTACTAGCATGACCTTGTGGTATGTATGCCCCGACCCCTGGCCAATCGGGGCACATCTTATTTTTACCACTTTCCCTTGCTTTCTAGAAAGCCAAGTGAGGGCAAAATGGCAAAGTTAAGAGGTTGGAGTTTTTTGCTCGCGGGCTACCCATGGTACTACAACGACCTTGTGGTTTCTATGCCCCGACCCCGGGCAATTCGGAGCACTCCTTATTTTTACCACTTTGCCCATGATTAGTAGAAAGCTAAGGGAGGGCAAAATGGTAAAGTTAAGAGGATGGAGTTTTTTGCTCGCGGGCTACCCATGGTTCTACAATGACCTTGTGGTTTGCATGCCCCGACCCCGGGCAATTCGGAGCACCTCTTATTTTTACCACTTTGCCCTTGCTTTCTAGAAAGCCAAGTGAGGGCAAAATGGCAAAGTTAAGAGGTTCGAGTTTTTTGCTCGCGCGCTACCCATGGTACTAGCATGACCTTGTGGTATGTATGCCCCGACCCCGGGCCAATCGGGGCACCTCTTATTTTTACCACTTTCCCTTGCTTTGTAGAAAGCCAAGTGAGGGCAAAATGGCAAAGTTAAGAGGTTGGAGTTTTTTGCTCGCGGGCTACACATAGTACAACAACGACCTCGTGGTTTCTATGCCCCGACCCCGGGCAATTCGTAGCACTCCTTATTTTTACCACTTTGCCCATGATTAGTAGAAAGCTAAGGGAGGGCTAAATGGCAAAGGTAAGAGGTTGGAGTTTTTTGCTCGCGGGCTACCCATGGTACTAGCATGACCTTGTGGTATGTATGCCCCGACCCCAGGCAATTCGGAGCACCTCTTATTTTTACCACTTTGCCCATGCTTAGTAGAAAGCCATGGGAGGGCAAAATGGCAAAGTTAAGAGGTTGGAGTTTTTTGCTCGCGGGCTACCCATGCTACTAGCATCACCATGTGGTATGTAAGCCCCGACCCTGGGCAAATCGGAGCACCTCTTATTTTTACCACTTTCCCTTGCTTTATTGAAAGCCAAGTGAGGGCAAAATGGCAGAGTTAAGAGGTTGGAGTTTTTTGCTCACAGGCTACCCATGGTACTTGCATGACCTTGTGGTATGTATGCCCCGACCCCTGGCCAATCGGGGCACATCTTATTTTTACCACTTTCCCTTGCTTTGTAGAAAGCCAAGTGAGGGCAAAATGGCAAAGTTAAGAGGTTGGAGTTTTTTGCTCGCGGGCTACCCATGGTACTACAACGACCTTGTGGTTTCTATGCCCCGACCCCGGGCAATTCGGAGCACTCCTTATTTTTACCACTTTGCCCATGATTAGTAGAAAGCTAAGGGAGGGCAAAATGGTAAAGTTAAGAGGATGGAGTTTTTTGCTCGCGGGCTACCCATGGTTCTACAATGACCTTGTGGTTTGCATGCCCCGACCCCGGGCAATTCGGAGCACCTCTTATTTTTAACACTTTGCCCTTGCTTTCTAGAAAGCCAAGTGAGGGTAAAATGGCAAAGTTAAGAGGTTGGAGTTTTTTGCCCCGGGCTACCCATGGTACTAGAGCATGACCTTGTGGTATGTATGCCACGACCCCGGGGCAATCGGGGCACCTATTATTTTTACCACTTTCCCTTACTTTGTAGAAAGCCAAGTGAGGGCAAAATGGCAAAATTAAGAGGTTGGAGTTTTTTGCTCGCAGGCTACCCATGGTACTAGCATGACCTTGTGGTATGTATGCCCCGACCCCTGGCCAATCGGGGCACATCTTATTTTTACCACTTTCCCTTGCTTTGTAGAAAGCCAAGTGAGGGCAAAATGGCAAAGTTAAGAGGTTGGAGTTTTTTGCTCGCGGGCTACCCATGGTACTACAACGACCTTGTGGTTTCTATGCCCCGACCCCGGGCAATTCGGAGCACTCCTTATTTTTACCACTTTGCCCATGATTAGTAGAAAGCTAAGGGAGGGCAAAATGGTAAAGTTAAGAGGATGGAGTTTTTTGCTCGCGGGCTACCCATGGTTCTACAATGACCTTGTGGTTTGCATGCCCTGACCCCGGGCAATTCGGAGCACCTCTTATTTTTAACACTTTGCCCTTGCTTTCTAGAAAGCCAAGTGAGGGCAAAATGGCAAAGTTAAGAGGTTGGAGTTTTTTGCCCCGGGCTACCCAAGGTACTAGAGCATGACCTTGTGGTATGTATGCCACGACCCCGGGCCAATCGGGGCACCTATTATTTTTACCACTTTCCCTTACTTTGTAGAAAGCCAAGTGAGGGCAAAATGGCAAAATTAAGAGGTTGGAGTTTTTTGCTCGCAGGCTACCCATGGTACTAGCATGACCTTGTGGTATGTATGCCCCGACCCCTGGCCAATCGGGGCACCTCTTATTTTTACCACTTTCCCTTGCTTTGTAGAAAGCCAAGTGAGGGCGAAATGGCAAAGTTAAGAGGTTGGAGTTTTTTGCTCGCGGGCTACCCATGGTACTACAACGACCTTGTGGTTTGTATGCCCCGACCCCGGGCAATTCGGAGCACCTCTTATTTTTACCACTTTGCCCTTGCTTTGTAGAAAGCCAAGTGAGGGCAAAATGGCAAAGTTAAGAGGCTGGAGTTTTTTGCTCGCGGGCTCCCCATGGTACTACAACGACCTTGTGGTTTCTATGCCCCGACCCCGGGCAATTCGGAGCACTCCTTATTTTTACCACTTTGCCCATGATTAGTAGAAAGCTAAGGGAGGGCAAAATGGTAAAGTTAAGAGGTTGGAGTTTTTTGCTCGCGGGCTACCCATGGTTCTACAATGACCTTGTGGTTTGTATGCCCCGACCCCGGGCAATTCGAAGCACCTCTTATTTTTACCACTTTGCCCATGCTTAGTAGAAAGCCAAGTGAGGGTAAAATGGAAAAGTTAAGAGTTTGGAGTTTTTTGCTCGTGGGCTACCCATGGTACTAGCATGACCTTGTGGTATGTATGCCCCGACCCCGGGCAATTCTGAGCACTCCTTATTTTTACCTCTTTGCCCATGATTAGTAGAAAGCTAAGGGAGGGCAAAATGGTAAAGTTAAGAGGTTGGAGTTTTTTGCTCGCCATGGTTCTACAATGACCTTCTGGTTTGTATGCCCCGACCCCGGGCAATTCGGAGCACCTCTTATTTTTACCACTTTGTCCTTGCTTTGTAGAAAGCCAAGTGAGGGCAAAATGGCAAAGTTAAGAGGTTGGAGTTTTTTGCTCGCGGGCTACCCATGATACTAGCATGACCTTGTGGTATGTATGCCCCGACCCCGGGCCAATCGGGGCACCTCTTATTTTTACCACTTTCCCTTACTTTGTAGAAAGCCAAGTGAGGGCAAAATTTAAGAGGTTGGAGTTTTTTGCTCGCGGGCTACCCATAGTACTACAACGACCTCGTGGTTTCTATGCTCCGACCCCGGGCAATTCGGCGCACTCCTTATTTTTACCACTTTGCCCATGATTAGTAGAAAGCTAAGGGAGGGCAAAATGGTAAAGTTAAGAGGTTGGAGTTTTTTGCTCGTGGGCTACCCATGGTTCTACAATGACCTTGTGGTTTGTATGCCCCGACCCCGGGCAATTCGGAGCACTCCTTATTTTTACCACTTTGCCCATGATTAGTAGAAAGCTAAGGGAGGGCAAAATGGTAAAGTTAAGAGGTTGGAGTTTTTTGCTCGCGGGCTACCCATGGTACTACAACGACCTTGTGGTTTCTATGCCCCGACCCCGGGCAATTCGGAGCACTCCTTATTTTTACCACTTTGCCCATGATTAGTAGAAAGCTAAGGGAGGGCAAAATGGCAAAGTTAAGAGGTTGGAGTTTTTTGCTCGCGGGCTACCCATGGTACTAGCATGACCTTGTGGTATGTATGCCCCGACCCCGGGCCAATCGGGGCACCTCTTATTTTTACCACTTTCCCTTGCTTTGTAGAAAGCCAAGTGAGGGCAAAATGGCAAAGTTAAGAGGTTGGAGTTTTTTGCTCGCGGGCTACCCATGGTACTAGCATGACCTTGTGGTATGTATGCCCCGACCCCAGGGTATTCGGAGCACCTCTTATTTTTACCACTTTGCCCATGCTTAGTAGAAAGCCATGGGAGGGCAAAATGGCAAAGTTAAGAGGTTGGAGTTTTTTGCTCGCGGGCTACCCATGGTACTAGCATCACCTTGTGGTATGTATGCCCCGACCCTGGGCAAATCGGAGCACCTCTTATTTTTACCACTTTCCCTTGCTTTATAGAAAGCCAAGTGAGGGCAAAATGGCAAAGTTAAGATGTTGGAGTTTTTTGCTCGCAGGCTACCCATGGTACTAGCATGACCTTGTGGTATGTATGCCCCGACCCCTGGCCAATCGGGGCACCTCTTATTTTTACCACTTTCCCTTGCTTTGTAGAAAGCCAAGTGAGGGCAAAATGGCAAAGTTAAGTGGTTGGAGTTTTTTGTTCGCGGGCTACCTATAGTACTACAACGACCTCGTGGTTTCTATGCCCCGACCCCGGGCAATTCGGAGCACTCCTTATTTTTACAACTTTGCCCATGATTAGAAGAAGGCTAAGGGAGGGCAAAATGGTAAAGTTAAGAGGTTGGAGTTTTTTGCTCGCGGGCTACCCATATTACTACAACGAGCTCGTGGTTTCTATGGCCCCACCCCGGGCAATTCGGCGCACTCCTTATTTTTACCACTTTGCCCATGATTAGTAGATAGCTAAGGGAGGGTAAAATGGCAAAGTTAAGAGGTTGGAGTTTTTTGCTCGTGGGCTACCCATGGTACTAGCATGACCTTGTGGTATGTATGTCCTGACCCCAGGCAATTCGGAGCACCTCTTATTTTTACCACTTTGCCCATGATTAGTATAAAGCGAAGGGAGGGCAAAATGGTAAAGTTAAGAGGTTGGAGTTTTTTGCTCGCGGGCTACCCATGGTTCTACAATGGAGTTATGACAGGATCCGATGCATTAGTGCGGCTATGATCGCACCCATAAGCCTGCATGCAGAAAATTCAAATCATCATTAAAAATGAAGGGTGCAACATGAGGGCTTCCCTAGACGTCACCCATTCTAGTACTACTCTCGCCAAGCTCCCTTAACTGCTGAGTTCTGATGGGATCCGGCACATTAGTGCTGGTATGATCGCACCCATAAGGCTTCTTGCAGAAAATTCAAATATTTAATAAAAAAGATGTGTGCAAGACGATGACTTCCGAGGAGGTCACCCATCCTAGTACTACTCTCGCCCAAGCAAGCTTAACAACGTTGTTCTGATGGGATCCGATGCATTAGTGCTGCTATGATCGCACCCAAAAGGCTGCATGTAGAAAATTGAAATCAACATTACAAACGAGGGGTGCAACACGAGGACTTCCTAGGAGGTCACCTATCCTAGCACTACTCTCGCCCAGGCACGCTTAACTATGGAGTTCTGATGGGATCCGGTGCACTAGTGCAGGTATGATCGCACCCATTAGGCATGCAGCAAAAAATTCAGTTATTAAAAAAAAAACGATGGGTGCAACACGAGGATCTCCCGGTGGTCAACCATCGTAGTACTACTCTCGCCCATGGAAGCTTAACAACGAAGTTCTGTCGGGATCCGGTGCATTGGTGTTGGTATGATTGCACCCATAAGGCTTCTTGCAGAAAATTCAAATATTCAATAAAAACAATGGGTGGAACACCAGAACCTCCCAGGAGGTCACCCATCCAAGTACTAGTCTCGCCCAAGCAACCTTAACAACGGAGTTCTGACGTGATCTGATGCATTGGTGCTTCTATGATCGCACCGAAAAGGCTGGACGTAGAAAATTCAAATGAACATTAGAAACGAGGGGTGCAACACGAGGACTTCCCAGGAGGTCAGCCATCCTGGTACAACTCTCGCCGAAGCTCGATTAACTACGGAGTTCTAATTGGATCCGGCACATTAGTGCTGGTATGATCGCACCCATAAGGCTTCTTGCAGAAAATTCAAATATTCAATAAAAACGATGGGTGAACACGAGGAATTCCCAAGAGCTCACCCATCCTAGTACTACTCTCACCCAAGCAAGCTTAATAACGTTGTTCTGACGGGATCCGATGCATTAGTGCCGCTATGATCGCACCCAAAAGGCGGCCTGTAGAAAATTCGAATTAACACTAAAAACAAGGGGGGCAAGACGAGGACCTCTCAGGAGGTCACCCATCCTATTACTACTCTCGCTCGAGCACACTTAACAACAGAGTTCTAACGGGATCCGATGCATCAGTCCGGCTATGATTGCACCCTAAAGGCTGCATGCAGAAAATTCAAATCAACGTTAAAAACGAGGGGTGCAACACGAGGACTTCCCAGGAGGTCACCCATCCAAGTACTACTCTCGCCCAAGCACGCTTACCTGCGAAGTTCTGGTGGGATCCGATCCACTAGTGCAGGTATGATCGCACCCATAAGGCTAGTTGCAGAAAATTCAATTATTCAAAAAAAAAGACGATTGGCGCAACACGAGGACATCCCAGCAGGTCACCTATCCTAGTTCTTGTCTCGTCCAAGAACGCTTAACTGCGGAGTTCTGATGGGATCTGGCACATTAGTGTTGGTATATTGTACCCATAAGGCTTCTTGCAGAAAATTCAAATATTCAACAAAAACGATTTTTGTAACCCGAGGAATTCCCAAGAGCTCACCCATCCTAGTACTACTCTCGCCCAAGCAAGCTTAGCAACGGAGGTCTGACGGGAGCCGATGCAATTGTACGGCTATGATCGCACCCGAAACGCTGCTTGCAGAATACTGAAATCAACATTAGAAACGTGGGGTGCAACACGAGGACTTCCCAAGAGGTCACCTATCCTGGTACAACTCTCACCCGAGCAAGCTTAACTGTGGAGGTCTGATGGGATCTGATGCAGTAGTGCTGGTATGATCACACCCATAAGGCTTGTTGCAGAAAATTGAAATATTAAAAAAAAAATGATGGTTGTAACACAAGGACTTCCCAGAAGGTCCCCATCCTAGTACTACTCTCGCCCACGGAAGCTTAACGACGGACTTCTGCCAGGATCCAGTGCATTGGTGCTGGTATGATTGCACCCATAAGGCTTCTTGCAGAAAATTCAAATATTCAATAAAAACGATGGGTGTAACACGAGGACTTCCCAGGAGGTCACCCATCCAAGTACTAGTCTCGCCCAAGCAAGCTTAACAACGGAGTTCTGACGTGATTTGATGCATTGGTGCGTCTATGATCGCACCCAAAAGGCTGCACATAGAAAATTCAAATCAACATTAAAACCGAAGGGTGCAACACGAGGACTTCCCAAGAGGTCACCCATCCTAGTACTACTCTCGCCCAAGCTAGCTAAACTGCGGAGTTCTGATTTGATCTGGCACATTAGTGCTAGTATGATCACACCTAAATTGCTACTTGTAGAAAATTCAAATACTCAATAAATAAAATGTGTGCAACACGATGACTTCCCAGGAGGTCACCCGTCCTAGTACTACTCTCGCCGAAGCAAGCTTAACAACGTTGTTCTGACGGGATCCGTTGCATTGGTGATGGTATGATTGCACCCATAAGGCTTCTTGCAGAAAATTCAAATATTCAATAAAAATGATGGGCGCAACACGAGAAAGTCCCAAGAGGTCACCCATCCTAGTACTACTCTCGCCAAGCTCACTTAACTGCGGAGTTCTGATTGGATCCGGCACATTAGTGTTGGTATGATCGCACCCATAAGGCTTGTTGCAGAAAATTCAAATATTCAATAAAAAAGATGTGTGCAACACAATGACTTCCTAGGAGGTCACCCATCCTAGTCCTACTCTTGGACAAGCAAGCTTAACAACGTTGTTCTGACAGGATTCGATGCATTAGTGCTGCTATGATCGCACCCAAAATGCTGCATGTAGAAAATTCAAATCAACATTAAAAACGAGGGGTGCTACACGAGGACTTCCCAGGAGGTCACCCATCCTAGCACTACTCTCGCCCAACCTCTTTTAATTGTGGAGTTCTGATGGGATCCAGTGCACTAGTGCAGGTATGATCGCTCCCATAAGGCTTGTCGTCGAAAATTCAATTAGTAAAAAAAAAACGATGGGTGCAACACGAGGAGTTCCCAGGAGGTCACCCATCCTAGAACTACTCTCGCCCAAGCACGCTTAACTGTGGAGTTCCAATGGGATCCGGTGCACTAGTGCAGGTATGGTCGCACCCATAAGGCTTGTCGCAGAAAGTTCAATTATTAAAAAAAACGATGGGTTGAACACGAGGACTTCCCAGAAGGTCACCCATCCTAGTACTTGTCTCGCCCAAGCACGCTTATCTGCAGAGTTCTGATGGGATCCGGCACATTCGTGCTAGTACGATCGCACCCATAAGGCTTCTTGCAGAAAATTCAAATATTCAACAAAAACGATGGGTGCAAAACAAGGACTTCCCAGGAGGTCACCCATCCAAGTGCTACTCTCGCCCAAGCAAGCTAAACATCGTTGTTTTGACGAGATTCGATGCATTAGTGCTGCTACAATTGCACCCAAAAAGCTACTTGTAGAAAATTCAAATCAACATTGAAAATGAGGGGGGCAACATGTGGACTTCCCAGGAGGTCACCCATCCTAGTACTACTCTCGCCCAAGCAAGCTTAACAACGGAGTTGTGACGGTATCCGATGCATTAGTGCTGCTATGATCGCACCCAAAAAGCTACTTGCAGAAAATTCAAATCAACATTGAAAACGAGGGGGGCAACACGTGGACTTCCCAGGAGGTCACCCATCCTAGTACTACTCTCGCCCAAGCAAGCTTAACAACGGAGGCCTGACGGGATCCGGTGCATTTGTGCTGCTATGATTGCACCCAAAAAGCTAGTTGCAGAAAATTCAAATCAACAATAAAAACGAGGGGCGAAACACGAGGACCTCCCAAGAGGTCACCCATCCTAGTACTAGTCTATCCCAAGCAAGCTTAACAACGGAGTTCTGACGGGATTCGATGCATTAGTGCGGCTATGATCGCACCCATAAGGTTGCATGCAGAAAATTCAAATGATCATTAAAAATGATGGGTGCAACACGAGGACTTCCCAGGAGGTCACCCATCCCATTACTATTCTCGCCAAGCTCGCTTAACTACGGAGTTCTGATGGGATCCGGCACATTAGTGCTGGTATGACCGCACCCATAAGGCTTCTAGCAGAAAATTCAAATATTTAAAAAAAAAAGATGAGTGCAACACGATGACATCCTAGGAGGTCACCCATCCTAGTACTACTCTCGCCCAAGCAAGCTTAACAACGTTGTTCTGACGGGATCCGATGCATTAGTGCTGCTACGATCGTACCCTAAAGGCTACACGTAGGAAATTCAAATCAACATTAAAAAGGAGGGCTGCAACACAAGTACTTCCCAGGAGGTCACCCATTCTGGCACTACTCTCGCCCAAGCACGCTGAACTGTGGAGTTCTGATGGGATCTGGTGCACTAGTGCTGGTATGATCGCACCCATAAGGCTTCTAGCAGTAAATTCAAATATTTAAAACAAAAGATGTGTGCAACACGATGACTTCCTTGGAGGTCACCCATCCTAGTACTACTCTCGGACAAGCAATCTTAACAACGTTGTTCGGACAGGATCCGATGCATTAGTGCTGCTATAATCGCACCCAAAAGGCTGCATGTAGAAAATTCAAATCAACATTAAAAACGAGGGGTGCAAAACAAGGACTTCCCATGAGGTCACCCTGCCTAGCACTACTCTCGACCAAGCACGCTTAACTGTGGAGTTCTGATGGGATCCGATGCACTAGTGTTGGTATGATCGCACCCATAAGGCTTCTTGTTGAAAATTGAAATATTCAACAAAAACGATGGGTGTAAAACAAGGAATTCCCAGGAGGTCACCCATCCTAGTATTACTCTCGCCCAAGCAAACTTAAAAATAGAGTTCTGATGGGATCCGGTGCCTTAGTGCTGCTATGATCGCACCCAAAAGGCTACTTGCAAAAAATTCAAACCAACGTTGAAAACAAGGGGGGCAACACGTGGACTTCCCAGGAGGTCACCCATCCTAGTACTAGTGTCTCCCAAGCAAGCTTAACAACGAAATTCTGAAGGGATCCGATGCATTAGTGCGGCTATGATCGCACCCAAAAGGCTGCATGCAGAAAATTACAATCAACATTAGAAATGAGGGGTGCAACACGAGTACGTCCCAGGAGGTCACCCATCCTAGAACTAGTCTCGCCCAAGCACTCTTAACTGCGGAGTTCTGGTGGGATCTGGTGCATTAGTGCTGGTATGATCGCACCCATAAGGCTTGTTGCAGAAAATTCACATATTCAATAAAAAAGCTGGATGCAACACGAGGAATTCCCAGGAGGTCACCCATCCTAGTACTAGTCTCTCCCAAGCAAGCTTAACAACGGAGTTCTAACGGAATCCGATGCTTTTGTGCGGCTATGATCGCACCGAAAAGGCTGCATGCAGAAAATTCAAAGCAACATTTGAAACGAGGGGTGCAACACAAGGACTTCCCCTGAGGTCACCCATCCTAGTACTACTCTCACCCAAGCAAGCTTAACAACGGAGGTCTAACGGGATCTGGTGCATTAGTGTTGCTTTGATTGCACCCGAAAAGCTAGTTGCAGAAAATTCAAATCAACAATAAAAACGAGGGGCGGAACACGAGTACTTCATAGGAGGTCACCCATCCTAGTACTACTCTCACCCAAGGAAACTTAACAACAGAGTTCTGTCGGGCTCCGGTGCCTTAGTTCCGCTATGATCGCACCCAAAAAGGCTGCATGCGAAAAATTAAAATCAACATTAGAAACGAGGGGTACAACACGAGAACTTCCCAGGAGGTCACCCATGCTAGTACTACTCACGCCCATGCTCGCTTAACTGAGGAGTTCTGATGGGATTCGGCACATTAGTCCTGGTATGATCGCACCCATAAGGCTAGGTGCAGAAAATTCAAATATTCAATAAAAGCGATGGGTGCAACATGAGGAATTCCCAGAAGGTCACCCATCCTAGTACTACTCTCGCCAAAGCAAGCTTAACAACGGAGTTCTAACGGAATCCGATGCTTTTGTGCGGCTATGATCGCACCGAAAAGGCTGCATGCAGAAAATTCAAAGATACATTTGAAACGAGGGGTGCAACACAAGGACTTCCCCTGAGGTCACCCATCCTAGTACTACTCTCACCCAAGCAAGCTTAACAACGGAGGTCTAACGGGATCTGGTGCATTAGTGTTGCTTTGATCGCACCCAAAAGCCTACTTGGAGAATATTCAAATCAACAATAAAAATGAGGGGTGGAACACGAGGACTTCCCAAGAGGTCACTCATCCTAGTACTAGTCTCTCCCAAGCAAGCTTAACAATGGAGTTCTGATGGGATCCGATGCATTAGTTCCGCTATGATCGCACCCAAAAAGGCTGCATGCGAAAAATTAAAATCAACATTAGAAACGAGGGGTGCAACACGAGAACTTCCCAGGAGGTCACCCATGCTAGTACTACTCACGCCCATGCTCGCTTAACTGAGGAGTTCTGATGGGATTCGGCACATTAGTCCTGGTATGATCGCACCCATAAGGCTAGGTGCAGAAAATTCAAATATTCAATAAAAGCGATGGGTGCAACATGAGGAATTCCCAGAAGGTCACCCATCCTAGTACTACTCTCGCCAAAGCAAGCTTAACAACGGAGTTCTGACGGTATCCGGTGCATTAGTGCTGCTATGATCGCACCCAAAAAGCTACTTGCAGAAAATTCAAATGAACATTGAAAACGAGGGGGGCAACACGTGGACTTCTAAGGAGGTCACCCATCCAAGTACTACTCTTGCCCAAGCAAGCTTACCAACGGAGGCATGACGGGATCAGGTGCATTAGTGCTACTATGATTGCATCGGAAAAGCTAGTTGCAGAAAATTCAAATCAACAATAAAAACGTGGGGTGGAACACGAGGACTTCCCAAGAGGACACCTATCCTTGTTCAACTCTCACCCAAGAAAAATTAAGAACCGAGTTCTGACGGGGTCTGGTGCCTTAGTGCTGCTATGATCGCACCCAAAAGCCAACTTGCAGAAAATTCAAATCAACAATAAAAATGAGGGGTGGAATACGAGGACTTCCCAGGAGGTCACCCATCCTAGTACTTCTCTCGCCCATGCTCGCTTAACTGTGGAGTTCTGACGGGATCCAGCAAATTAGTGCTGGTATGATCGCACCCATAAGGCTTGTTGCAGAAAATTCAAATATTCAATAAAAAACATGTGTGCGACACGATGACTTCCCAGGAGGTCACCTGTCCTAGTACTAATCTCCCCCAACAAAGCTTGACAACGTTGTTCTGACGGGATCCGATGCATTAGTGCAACTATGATCGCACCCAAAAGGCTGCATGTAGAAAATTCAAATGAACATTAAAAACGAGGGGTGCAACACTAGGACATCCCAGGAGGTCACCCATCCTAGTACTACTCTCAACCAAGCATGCTTAACTTCGGTGTTCTGATGGGATCCGGTACACTAGTGCTGGTATGATCGCACCCACAAGGCTTCCCGTAGAAAATTCAAATATTCAATAAAAACAATGGGTGCAACACGAGGACATTCCAGGAGGTCACCCATCCTAGTACTAGTCTCGCCCAAGCATGCTTAACTGCGGAGATCTGAAGGGATCCGGAGCATTAGTGCTGGTATGATCACACCCAAAAGGCTTGTTGCAAAAGATTCACATATTTAATAAAAACGTTGGGTGCAGCACGAGGAATTCCCAGGAGGTCACCCATCCTAGTACTACTCTCGCCCATACAAGTTTAACAACGGAGTTCTAACGATATCCAATGCATTAGTGCTGCTATGATCGCACCCAAAAAGCAACTTGCAGAAATTTCAAATCAACATTGAAAACCGGGGGGGGGGGGGGGGAACACATGGACTTCCCAGGTGGTCACCCATCCTACTACTACTCTCGCACAAGCAAGCTTAGCAACGGAGGTCTGACAGGATCCGGTGCCTTAGTGCTGCTATGATCGCACCTAACAGGCTTGTTGCAGAAAGTTCACATATTAAATAAAAATGCTCAGCACGAGTAATTCCCAGGAGGTCACCCATCCAAGTACTACTCTCGCCCAAACAAGCTTAACAAAGGAGTTCTAACGGTATCCAGTGCATTAGTGCTGCTATGATCGCGTCCAAAAAGCTACTTGCAGAAAATTCAAATGAACATTGAAAATGAGGGGAGCAACACGTGGACTTCCCAGGAGGTCACCCATCCTAGTACTACTCTCGCCCAAGCAAGCTTAACAACGGAGGTCTGACAGGATCCGGTTCATTACTGCTGCTACGATCGCACCCAAAAGCTTGCACGCAGAAAATTCAAATCAACATTGGAGACGAGGGGTGCAACACGAGGACGTCCAGGAGGTCACCCATCCTAGCACTACTCTCGCCCAATCACGCTTAACTGTGGAGTTCTGATGGGATCAGGTGCACTAGTGCAGGTATGATCGCACCCATAGGGCTTGTCACAGAAAATTCAATTATTAAAAAAAAATGATGGGTGCAACACAAGGACTTCCCAGGAGGTCACCCATCCTAGTACTTGTCTCGCCCAAGCAGGCTTAACAGCGGAGTTCTAATGGGATCCGGCACATTAGTGCTGGTACGATCACACCCATTAGGCTTCTTGCAGAAAATTCAAATATTCAACAAAAACGATGGGTGCAAAACAAGGACTTCCCAGGAGGTCACCCATCCAAGTAATACTCTCGCCCAAGCAAGCTAAACATCGTTGTTCTGACGGTATCTGGTGCATTAGTGCTGCTATGATCTGACCCAAAAAGCTACTTGCAGAAACTTCAAATCAACATTGCAAAACGAGGGGGGCAATACATGGATTTCCCAGGAGGTCACCCATCTTAGTACTACTCTCGCACAAGCAAGCTTAGCAACGGAGGTCTGACGGGATCCGGTGCATTAGTGCTGCTATGATTGTACCCAAAAAGCCAGTTGCAGATAATTTAAATCAACAATAAAAATGAGGGCCGGAACACGAGGACTTCCCAGGAGGTCACCCCTCCAAGTACTACTCTCGCCCAAGCAAACTTATCAACCGAGTTCTGACGGGATCCGGTGCCTTAGTGCTGCTATGATCGCACCAAAAACCTACTTGCAGAAAATTCAAATCAACAATAAAAACGAGGGGTGGAACACGAGGACTTCCCAGAAGGTCATCCATCCTAGTACAAGTCTCTCACAAGCAAGCTTAACAACGGAGTTCTGACGGGATCCTATGCATTTCTATGGCTATGATCGCACCCAAAAGGCTGCATGCAAAAAATTCAAAACATCATTAAAAACGAAAGGTGCAACACGTGGAATTCCCAGGAACCCATCCTTGTACTACTCTCGCCCAAGCAACCTTAACAACGTTGTTCAAACGGGATCTAACGCATTAGTGCTGCTATGATCGCACCCAAAAGGCCTCTTGCAGAAAATTCAAATATTCAATAAAAACGATGGGTGCAACACGAGAACTTCCCAGGAGGTCACCCATCCAAGTACTAGTCTTGCCCAAGCAAGCATAGCAACGAAATTCTGATGTGATCTGATGCATTGGTGCTTCTATGAGCGCACCAAAAAGGCTGCACGTAGAAAATTCAAATCAACATTAAAAATGAGGCGTGCAACACGAGGACTTCCCAGGAGGTCACCCATCCTAGTACTACTCTCGCCCAAGCTCGCTTAACTGCGGCGTTCTGATTGGATCTGGCACATTAGTGCTAGTATGATCGCTCCTATAATGCTACTTGCAGGAAATTCAAATATTCAATAAATAAGATGTGTGCAACATGATGACTTCCCAAGAGGTCACCCATCCAAGTACTACTCTCGCCCAAGCAAGCTAAACATCGCTGTTATGACGGAATCCGATGCATTAGTGCTGCTATGATCGCACCCAAATAGCTACTTGCAGAAAATTCAAATCAACAATAAAAACGAGGGGTGGAACACAAGAACTTCCTAGGAAGTCACCCGTCCTAGTACTTGTCTCGCCCAAGAAAGTTTAACAACAGAGTTCTGATGGGATCAGATGCATTAGTGTGCAATGATCGCACACCCAAAAGGCTGCATGCAGAAAATTCAAATGAACATTAAAAACGAGGGGTGCAACACGAGGAAATCCCAGGAGGTCACCCATCCTAGTACTACTCTCGCCTAAGCACGCTTAACTTCTGAGTTCTGATGGGATCCGGCACATTAGTGCTGGTATTATCGCACCCACAAGACTTCTCATAGAAAATTCAAATATTCAATAAAAACAATGGGTGCAAGATGAGGACGTCCCAGGAGGTCACCCATCCTAGTACTAGTCTCGCCCAAGCACACTTAACTGCGGAGATCTAAAGGGATCCGGTGCATTAGTGCTGGTATGATCGTATCCATAAGGCTTGTTGTAGAAAATTCACATATTCAATAAAAATGCTGGGTGCAACATGAGGAATTCCAAGGAGGTCACTCATTCCAGTACTACTCTCGCCCAAGCAAGCATAACAACGGAGTTCTAACGGTATCCAGTGCATTAGTGCTACTATGATCGCGTCCAAAAAGCTACTTGCAGAATATTCAAATCAACATTGAAAACGATGGGAGCAACACGTGGACTTCCTAGGATGTCACCCATCCTAGTACAACTCTCACCCAAGCAAGCTTAACAACGGAGGTCTGATGGGATCCGGTACATTAGTGCTGCTATGATTGTACCTAGAAAGCTAGTTGCAGAAAATTCAAACCAACAATAAATACGAGTGGCGGAACACGAGGACTTCCCAGGAGGTCACCCATCCTAGTACTACTCTCGCCCAAGTAAGCTTAACAATGGAGTTCTGATGGGAGCCGGTGCCTGAGTGCTGCTATGATCGCACCCAAAAGGCTACTTGCAAAAAATTCAAATCAACAATAATAACGAGGGGTGGAACATGAGCACTTGCCAGGACGTCACCCGTCCTAGTATTAGTCTCTCCCAAGTAAGCTTAACAACGGAGCTCTGATGGGATCTTGTGCATTAGTGCTGCTATGATTGCCCCCAAAAAGCTAGTTGCAGAAAATTCAAATCAACAATACAACCGAGGGGCGGAACACGAGGACTTCCCAGGAGGTCTCCCACCCTTGTACTAGTCCCTCCCAAGCAAGCTTAACAATGGAGTTCTGATGGGATCTGATGCATTAGTGCGGCTATGATTGCACCTAAAAAGGCTGCAAGCGAAAAATTAAAATCAACATTAGGAACGAGGGGTGCAACACGAGGACTTCCCAGGAGGTCTCCCATCCTAGTACTACTCACGCCCATGCTCGCTTAACTGAGGAGTTCTGATGGGATCCGGCACATTAATCCTGGTATGATCGCACCCATAAGGCTTGTTGCAGAAAATTCAAATATTCAATAAAAACGATGGGTGCAACATGAGGAATTCTCGGAAGGTCACCCATCCTAGTACTACTCTCGCACAAGCAACCTTAACAACATTGTTCTGACGTGATGTGAAGCATTATTGCTGCTATGATCGCACCCAAAAGGCTGCCTGTAGAAACTTCAAATCAACACGAAAAACGAGGGGTGCAACACGACGACTTCCCAAGAGGTCACCCATCCTAGTACTACTCTCGCCCAAGCAAGCGTAACCATGGTGTTCAGACGATATTTGGTTCCTTAGTGCTACTATGATCGCACCCAAAAGGCTACTTGCAGAAAATCCAAATATTCATAAAAAACGGTGGGTGCAAAATAAGGACTTCCCAGGAGGTCACCCATCCTAGTACTACCCTCGCGCAAGCTCGCTCAACATCATTGTTCTGACGGGATCCTATGCTGTACTGCTGCTATGATCGCACCCAAAAAGCTACTAGCAGAAAATTCAAATCAACAAAAAAATTGAGGGGTGGAACACGAGGACTTCCCAGGAGGTCACCCATCCTAGTACTAGTCTCTCCCAAGCAAGCTTAACAACGGAGTTCTGACGGGATCCGATGCATTAGTGCGGCTATGATCGCACCCAAAAGGCTGCATGCAGAAAATTCAAATCGCCCAAGAAAGCTTAACTGCGGAGTTCTGATGGGATCCGGAACATTAGTGCTGCTATGATCGCACCCATAAGGCTTCTTGCAGAAAATTCTAATATTTAATAAAAAATATGTGTGCAACACGATGACTTCCCAGGAGGTCACGCACCCTAGTACTACTCTCTCCCACGCACGCTTAGCTGCGGAGTTCTGATGGGATCCGGTGCTGATCGCACCCATATATGGCTTGTCGCCGAAAATTCAATTATTCAAAAATAAAAATGATGGGTGCAACACGTGGACATCCAAGGAGCTCACCCATCCTAGTACTTGTCTCGCCCAAGCACGCTTAACTGCGGAGTTCTGATGGGATCCGGTGCATTAGTGTTGGTATGATCGCACTCATAAGGCTTGTTGCAGAAAATTCAAATATTCAAAAAAAATGATGGGTGAAACACGAGGACTTCCCAGGTGGTCACCCATCCAAGTACTAGTGTCGCCCAAGCAAGCTTAACAACAGAGTTCTGACGTGATCCGATGCATTAGTGCTGCTACGATCCCACCCAAAAGGGTACACGTAGAAAATTCAATTCAACATTAAAAACGAGGGGTGCAACACGAGGATTTCCAAGGAGGTCACCCGTCCTTGTACTACTCTCGCCCTAGCACACTTAACTGCAGAGTTCTGATCGGATCCAGCACATTAGTGTTGGTATGATCACATCCAAAAGGCTGCAAGCAGAAAATTCAAACCGACATTTAAAACGAGGTGTGCAACATAGGACTTCCCAGGACGTCACCCATCCTAGCACTACTCTCGCCGAAGGAAGCTTAACAATGAAGTTCTGACAAGATCCGTTTCCTTAGTGCTGGCATCCGGTGCATTAGTTCAGGTATGATCGCACCCATAAGGATTCTTTCGGAAAATTCAAATATTGAATAAGAACGATGGTGCAACACGAGGACTTCCTAGGAGGTTACCCATCCTAGTTCTGGTCTCGCCCAAGCAAGGTTAACAATGGAGTTTGACAGGAACCGATGCATTTGTGCTGCTATGATTGCACCCAAAAAGCTGCACGCAGAAAATAGAAATCAAAATTCAGATAAATGGACTTCCCAGGAGGTCACCCATCCTAGTACTACTCTCGCCCAAGCACGCTTAACTGTGAAGTTCTGATGGGATCCAATGCATTTGTGCTGGTATGATCGCACCCATCAGGCTTGTCGCAGAAAATTCAAATATTCAAAAAAAATGATGGGTGCAACACGAGAACTTCCCAGGAGGTCACCCATCCTAATAGTAATCCTACAAAGAAGCTTAACAATGGAGTTCTGACAGGATCCGGTGCATTAGTGCTGGTTATCCAGTGCATCAGTGCTGGACATTGCACCCACAAGCCTTGTTGTAGAAAATGCAAATATTCAATAAGAACGAT
>JARVXP010000390.1:2500-70000 GCA_029856935.1 Cyclocarya paliurus
GGGGGGGGGGGGGGGGGGGGGGGGGGGGGGGGGGGGGGGGGGGGGGGGGGGGGGGGGGGGGGGGGGGGGGGGGGGGGGGGGGGGGGGGGGGGGGGGGGGGGGGGGGGGGGGGGGGGGGGGGGGGGGGGGGGGGGGGGGGGGGGGGGGGGGGGGGGGGGGGGGGGGGGGGGGGGGGGGGGGGGGGGGGGGGGGGGGGGGGGGGGGGGGGGGGGGGGGGGGGGGGGGGGGGGGGGGGGGGGGGGGGGGGGGGGGGGGGGGGGGGGGGGGGGGGGGGGGGGGGGGGGGGGGGGGGGGGGGGGGGGGGGGGGGGGGGGGGGGGGGGGGGGGGGGGGGGGGGGGGGGGGGGGGGGGGGGGGGGGGGGGGGGGGGGGGGGGGGGGGGGGGGGGGGGGGGGGGGGGGGGGGGGGGGGGGGGGGGGGGGGGGGGGGGGGGGGGGGGGGGGGGGGGGGGGGGGGGGGGGGGGGGGGGGGGGGGGGGGGGGGGGGGGGGGGGGGGGGGGGGGGGGGGGGGGGGGGGGGGGGGGGGGGGGGGGGGGGGGGGGGGGGGGGGGGGGGGGGGGGGGGGGGGGGGGGGGGGGGGGGGGGGGGGGGGGGGGGGGGGGGGGGGGGGGGGGGGGGGGGGGGGGGGGGGGGGGGGGGGGGGGGGGGGGGGGGGGGGGGGGGGGGGGGGGGGGGGGGGGGGGGGGGGGGGGGGGGGGGGGGGGGGGGGGGGGGGGGGGGGGGGGGGGGGGGGGGGGGGGGGGGGGGGGGGGGGGGGGGGGGGGGGGGGGGGGGGGGGGGGGGGGGGGGGGGGGGGGGGGGGGGGGGGGGGGGGGGGGGGGGGGGGGGGGGGGGGGGGGGGGGGGGGGGGGGGGGGGGGGGGGGGGGGGGGGGGGGGGGGGGGGGGGGGGGGGGGGGGGGGGGGGGGGGGGGGGGGGGGGGGGGGGGGGGGGGGGGGGGGGGGGGGGGGGGGGGGGGGGGGGGGGGGGGGGGGGGGGGGGGGGGGGGGGGGGGGGGGGGGGGGGGGGGGGGGGGGGGGGGGGGGGGGGGGGGGGGGGGGGGGGGGGGGGGGGGGGGGGGGGGGGGGGGGGGGGGGGGGGGGGGGGGGGGGGGGGGGGGGGGGGGGGGGGGGGGGGGGGGGGGGGGGGGGGGGGGGGGGGGGGGGGGGGGGGGGGGGGGGGGGGGGGGGGGGGGGGGGGGGGGGGGGGGGGGGGGGGGGGGGGGGGGGGGGGGGGGGGGGGGGGGGGGGGGGGGGGGGGGGGGGGGGGGGGGGGGGGGGGGGGGGGGGGGGGGGGGGGGGGGGGGGGGGGGGGGGGGGGGGGGGGGGGGGGGGGGGGGGGGGGGGGGGGGGGGGGGGGGGGGGGGGGGGGGGGGGGGGGGGGGGGGGGGGGGGGGGGGGGGGGGGGGGGGGGGGGGGGGGGGGGGGGGGGGGGGGGGGGGGGGGGGGGGGGGGGGGGGGGGGGGGGGGGGGGGGGGGGGGGGGGGGGGGGGGGGGGGGGGGGGGGGGGGGGGGGGGGGGGGGGGGGGGGGGGGGGGGGGGGGGGGGGGGGGGGGGGGGGGGGGGGGGGGGGGGGGGGGGGGGGGGGGGGGGGGGGGGGGGGGGGGGGGGGGGGGGGGGGGGGGGGGGGGGGGGGGGGGGGGGGGGGGGGGGGGGGGGGGGGGGGGGGGGGGGGGGGGGGGGGGGGGGGGGGGGGGGGGGGGGGGGGGGGGGGGGGGGGGGGGGGGGGGGGGGGGGGGGGGGGGGGGGGGGGGGGGGGGGGGGGGGGGGGGGGGGGGGGGGGGGGGGGGGGGGGGGGGGGGGGGGGGGGGGGGGGGGGGGGGGGGGGGGGGGGGGGGGGGGGGGGGGGGGGGGGGGGGGGGGGGGGGGGGGGGGGGGGGGGGGGGGGGGGGGGGGGGGGGGGGGGGGGGGGGGGGGGGGGGGGGGGGGGGGGGGGGGGGGGGGGGGGGGGGGGGGGGGGGGGGGGGGGGGGGGGGGGGGGGGGGGGGGGGGGGGGGGGGGGGGGGGGGGGGGGGGGGGGGGGGGGGGGGGGGGGGGGGGGGGGGGGGGGGGGGGGGGGGGGGGGGGGGGGGGGGGGGGGGGGGGGGGGGGGGGGGGGGGGGGGGGGGGGGGGGGGGGGGGGGGGGGGGGGGGGGGGGGGGGGGGGGGGGGGGGGGGGGGGGGGGGGGGGGGGGGGGGGGGGGGGGGGGGGGGGGGGGGGGGGGGGGGGGGGGGGGGGGGGGGGGGGGGGGGGGGGGGGGGGGGGGGGGGGGGGGGGGGGGGGGGGGGGGGGGGGGGGGGGGGGGGGGGGGGGGGGGGGGGGGGGGGGGGGGGGGGGGGGGGGGGGGGGGGGGGGGGGGGGGGGGGGGGGGGGGGGGGGGGGGGGGGGGGGGGGGGGGGGGGGGGGGGGGGGGGGGGGGGGGGGGGGGGGGGGGGGGGGGGGGGGGGGGGGGGGGGGGGGGGGGGGGGGGGGGGGGGGGGGGGGGGGGGGGGGGGGGGGGGGGGGGGGGGGGGGGGGGGGGGGGGGGGGGGGGGGGGGGGGGGGGGGGGGGGGGGGGGGGGGGGGGGGGGGGGGGGGGGGGGGGGGGGGGGGGGGGGGGGGGGGGGGGGGGGGGGGGGGGGGGGGGGGGGGGGGGGGGGGGGGGGGGGGGGGGGGGGGGGGGGGGGGGGGGGGGGGGGGGGGGGGGGGGGGGGGGGGGGGGGGGGGGGGGGGGGGGGGGGGGGGGGGGGGGGGGGGGGGGGGGGGGGGGGGGGGGGGGGGGGGGGGGGGGGGGGGGGGGGGGGGGGGGGGGGGGGGGGGGGGGGGGGGGGGGGGGGGGGGGGGGGGGGGGGGGGGGGGGGGGGGGGGGGGGGGGGGGGGGGGGGGGGGGGGGGGGGGGGGGGGGGGGGGGGGGGGGGGGGGGGGGGGGGGGGGGGGGGGGGGGGGGGGGGGGGGGGGGGGGGGGGGGGGGGGGGGGGGGGGGGGGGGGGGGGGGGGGGGGGGGGGGGGGGGGGGGGGGGGGGGGGGGGGGGGGGGGGGGGGGGGGGGGGGGGGGGGGGGGGGGGGGGGGGGGGGGGGGGGGGGGGGGGGGGGGGGGGGGGGGGGGGGGGGGGGGGGGGGGGGGGGGGGGGGGGGGGGGGGGGGGGGGGGGGGGGGGGGGGGGGGGGGGGGGGGGGGGGGGGGGGGGGGGGGGGGGGGGGGGGGGGGGGGGGGGGGGGGGGGGGGGGGGGGGGGGGGGGGGGGGGGGGGGGGGGGGGGGGGGGGGGGGGGGGGGGGGGGGGGGGGGGGGGGGGGGGGGGGGGGGGGGGGGGGGGGGGGGGGGGGGGGGGGGGGGGGGGGGGGGGGGGGGGGGGGGGGGGGGGGGGGGGGGGGGGGGGGGGGGGGGGGGGGGGGGGGGGGGGGGGGGGGGGGGGGGGGGGGGGGGGGGGGGGGGGGGGGGGGGGGGGGGGGGGGGGGGGGGGGGGGGGGGGGGGGGGGGGGGGGGGGGGGGGGGGGGGGGGGGGGGGGGGGGGGGGGGGGGGGGGGGGGGGGGGGGGGGGGGGGGGGGGGGGGGGGGGGGGGGGGGGGGGGGGGGGGGGGGGGGGGGGGGGGGGGGGGGGGGGGGGGGGGGGGGGGGGGGGGGGGGGGGGGGGGGGGGGGGGGGGGGGGGGGGGGGGGGGGGGGGGGGGGGGGGGGGGGGGGGGGGGGGGGGGGGGGGGGGGGGGGGGGGGGGGGGGGGGGGGGGGGGGGGGGGGGGGGGGGGGGGGGGGGGGGGGGGGGGGGGGGGGGGGGGGGGGGGGGGGGGGGGGGGGGGGGGGGGGGGGGGGGGGGGGGGGGGGGGGGGGGGGGGGGGGGGGGGGGGGGGGGGGGGGGGGGGGGGGGGGGGGGGGGGGGGGGGGGGGGGGGGGGGGGGGGGGGGGGGGGGGGGGGGGGGGGGGGGGGGGGGGGGGGGGGGGGGGGGGGGGGGGGGGGGGGGGGGGGGGGGGGGGGGGGGGGGGGGGGGGGGGGGGGGGGGGGGGGGGGGGGGGGGGGGGGGGGGGGGGGGGGGGGGGGGGGGGGGGGGGGGGGGGGGGGGGGGGGGGGGGGGGGGGGGGGGGGGGGGGGGGGGGGGGGGGGGGGGGGGGGGGGGGGGGGGGGGGGGGGGGGGGGGGGGGGGGGGGGGGGGGGGGGGGGGGGGGGGGGGGGGGGGGGGGGGGGGGGGGGGGGGGGGGGGGGGGGGGGGGGGGGGGGGGGGGGGGGGGGGGGGGGGGGGGGGGGGGGGGGGGGGGGGGGGGGGGGGGGGGGGGGGGGGGGGGGGGGGGGGGGGGGGGGGGGGGGGGGGGGGGGGGGGGGGGGGGGGGGGGGGGGGGGGGGGGGGGGGGGGGGGGGGGGGGGGGGGGGGGGGGGGGGGGGGGGGGGGGGGGGGGGGGGGGGGGGGGGGGGGGGGGGGGGGGGGGGGGGGGGGGGGGGGGGGGGGGGGGGGGGGGGGGGGGGGGGGGGGGGGGGGGGGGGGGGGGGGGGGGGGGGGGGGGGGGGGGGGGGGGGGGGGGGGGGGGGGGGGGGGGGGGGGGGGGGGGGGGGGGGGGGGGGGGGGGGGGGGGGGGGGGGGGGGGGGGGGGGGGGGGGGGGGGGGGGGGGGGGGGGGGGGGGGGGGGGGGGGGGGGGGGGGGGGGGGGGGGGGGGGGGGGGGGGGGGGGGGGGGGGGGGGGGGGGGGGGGGGGGGGGGGGGGGGGGGGGGGGGGGGGGGGGGGGGGGGGGGGGGGGGGGGGGGGGGGGGGGGGGGGGGGGGGGGGGGGGGGGGGGGGGGGGGGGGGGGGGGGGGGGGGGGGGGGGGGGGGGGGGGGGGGGGGGGGGGGGGGGGGGGGGGGGGGGGGGGGGGGGGGGGGGGGGGGGGGGGGGGGGGGGGGGGGGGGGGGGGGGGGGGGGGGGGGGGGGGGGGGGGGGGGGGGGGGGGGGGGGGGGGGGGGGGGGGGGGGGGGGGGGGGGGGGGGGGGGGGGGGGGGGGGGGGGGGGGGGGGGGGGGGGGGGGGGGGGGGGGGGGGGGGGGGGGGGGGGGGGGGGGGGGGGGGGGGGGGGGGGGGGGGGGGGGGGGGGGGGGGGGGGGGGGGGGGGGGGGGGGGGGGGGGGGGGGGGGGGGGGGGGGGGGGGGGGGGGGGGGGGGGGGGGGGGGGGGGGGGGGGGGGGGGGGGGGGGGGGGGGGGGGGGGGGGGGGGGGGGGGGGGGGGGGGGGGGGGGGGGGGGGGGGGGGGGGGGGGGGGGGGGGGGGGGGGGGGGGGGGGGGGGGGGGGGGGGGGGGGGGGGGGGGGGGGGGGGGGGGGGGGGGGGGGGGGGGGGGGGGGGGGGGGGGGGGGGGGGGGGGGGGGGGGGGGGGGGGGGGGGGGGGGGGGGGGGGGGGGGGGGGGGGGGGGGGGGGGGGGGGGGGGGGGGGGGGGGGGGGGGGGGGGGGGGGGGGGGGGGGGGGGGGGGGGGGGGGGGGGGGGGGGGGGGGGGGGGGGGGGGGGGGGGGGGGGGGGGGGGGGGGGGGGGGGGGGGGGGGGGGGGGGGGGGGGGGGGGGGGGGGGGGGGGGGGGGGGGGGGGGGGGGGGGGGGGGGGGGGGGGGGGGGGGGGGGGGGGGGGGGGGGGGGGGGGGGGGGGGGGGGGGGGGGGGGGGGGGGGGGGGGGGGGGGGGGGGGGGGGGGGGGGGGGGGGGGGGGGGGGGGGGGGGGGGGGGGGGGGGGGGGGGGGGGGGGGGGGGGGGGGGGGGGGGGGGGGGGGGGGGGGGGGGGGGGGGGGGGGGGGGGGGGGGGGGGGGGGGGGGGGGGGGGGGGGGGGGGGGGGGGGGGGGGGGGGGGGGGGGGGGGGGGGGGGGGGGGGGGGGGGGGGGGGGGGGGGGGGGGGGGGGGGGGGGGGGGGGGGGGGGGGGGGGGGGGGGGGGGGGGGGGGGGGGGGGGGGGGGGGGGGGGGGGGGGGGGGGGGGGGGGGGGGGGGGGGGGGGGGGGGGGGGGGGGGGGGGGGGGGGGGGGGGGGGGGGGGGGGGGGGGGGGGGGGGGGGGGGGGGGGGGGGGGGGGGGGGGGGGGGGGGGGGGGGGGGGGGGGGGGGGGGGGGGGGGGGGGGGGGGGGGGGGGGGGGGGGGGGGGGGGGGGGGGGGGGGGGGGGGGGGGGGGGGGGGGGGGGGGGGGGGGGGGGGGGGGGGGGGGGGGGGGGGGGGGGGGGGGGGGGGGGGGGGGGGGGGGGGGGGGGGGGGGGGGGGGGGGGGGGGGGGGGGGGGGGGGGGGGGGGGGGGGGGGGGGGGGGGGGGGGGGGGGGGGGGGGGGGGGGGGGGGGGGGGGGGGGGGGGGGGGGGGGGGGGGGGGGGGGGGGGGGGGGGGGGGGGGGGGGGGGGGGGGGGGGGGGGGGGGGGGGGGGGGGGGGGGGGGGGGGGGGGGGGGGGGGGGGGGGGGGGGGGGGGGGGGGGGGGGGGGGGGGGGGGGGGGGGGGGGGGGGGGGGGGGGGGGGGGGGGGGGGGGGGGGGGGGGGGGGGGGGGGGGGGGGGGGGGGGGGGGGGGGGGGGGGGGGGGGGGGGGGGGGGGGGGGGGGGGGGGGGGGGGGGGGGGGGGGGGGGGGGGGGGGGGGGGGGGGGGGGGGGGGGGGGGGGGGGGGGGGGGGGGGGGGGGGGGGGGGGGGGGGGGGGGGGGGGGGGGGGGGGGGGGGGGGGGGGGGGGGGGGGGGGGGGGGGGGGGGGGGGGGGGGGGGGGGGGGGGGGGGGGGGGGGGGGGGGGGGGGGGGGGGGGGGGGGGGGGGGGGGGGGGGGGGGGGGGGGGGGGGGGGGGGGGGGGGGGGGGGGGGGGGGGGGGGGGGGGGGGGGGGGGGGGGGGGGGGGGGGGGGGGGGGGGGGGGGGGGGGGGGGGGGGGGGGGGGGGGGGGGGGGGGGGGGGGGGGGGGGGGGGGGGGGGGGGGGGGGGGGGGGGGGGGGGGGGGGGGGGGGGGGGGGGGGGGGGGGGGGGGGGGGGGGGGGGGGGGGGGGGGGGGGGGGGGGGGGGGGGGGGGGGGGGGGGGGGGGGGGGGGGGGGGGGGGGGGGGGGGGGGGGGGGGGGGGGGGGGGGGGGGGGGGGGGGGGGGGGGGGGGGGGGGGGGGGGGGGGGGGGGGGGGGGGGGGGGGGGGGGGGGGGGGGGGGGGGGGGGGGGGGGGGGGGGGGGGGGGGGGGGGGGGGGGGGGGGGGGGGGGGGGGGGGGGGGGGGGGGGGGGGGGGGGGGGGGGGGGGGGGGGGGGGGGGGGGGGGGGGGGGGGGGGGGGGGGGGGGGGGGGGGGGGGGGGGGGGGGGGGGGGGGGGGGGGGGGGGGGGGGGGGGGGGGGGGGGGGGGGGGGGGGGGGGGGGGGGGGGGGGGGGGGGGGGGGGGGGGGGGGGGGGGGGGGGGGGGGGGGGGGGGGGGGGGGGGGGGGGGGGGGGGGGGGGGGGGGGGGGGGGGGGGGGGGGGGGGGGGGGGGGGGGGGGGGGGGGGGGGGGGGGGGGGGGGGGGGGGGGGGGGGGGGGGGGGGGGGGGGGGGGGGGGGGGGGGGGGGGGGGGGGGGGGGGGGGGGGGGGGGGGGGGGGGGGGGGGGGGGGGGGGGGGGGGGGGGGGGGGGGGGGGGGGGGGGGGGGGGGGGGGGGGGGGGGGGGGGGGGGGGGGGGGGGGGGGGGGGGGGGGGGGGGGGGGGGGGGGGGGGGGGGGGGGGGGGGGGGGGGGGGGGGGGGGGGGGGGGGGGGGGGGGGGGGGGGGGGGGGGGGGGGGGGGGGGGGGGGGGGGGGGGGGGGGGGGGGGGGGGGGGGGGGGGGGGGGGGGGGGGGGGGGGGGGGGGGGGGGGGGGGGGGGGGGGGGGGGGGGGGGGGGGGGGGGGGGGGGGGGGGGGGGGGGGGGGGGGGGGGGGGGGGGGGGGGGGGGGGGGGGGGGGGGGGGGGGGGGGGGGGGGGGGGGGGGGGGGGGGGGGGGGGGGGGGGGGGGGGGGGGGGGGGGGGGGGGGGGGGGGGGGGGGGGGGGGGGGGGGGGGGGGGGGGGGGGGGGGGGGGGGGGGGGGGGGGGGGGGGGGGGGGGGGGGGGGGGGGGGGGGGGGGGGGGGGGGGGGGGGGGGGGGGGGGGGGGGGGGGGGGGGGGGGGGGGGGGGGGGGGGGGGGGGGGGGGGGGGGGGGGGGGGGGGGGGGGGGGGGGGGGGGGGGGGGGGGGGGGGGGGGGGGGGGGGGGGGGGGGGGGGGGGGGGGGGGGGGGGGGGGGGGGGGGGGGGGGGGGGGGGGGGGGGGGGGGGGGGGGGGGGGGGGGGGGGGGGGGGGGGGGGGGGGGGGGGGGGGGGGGGGGGGGGGGGGGGGGGGGGGGGGGGGGGGGGGGGGGGGGGGGGGGGGGGGGGGGGGGGGGGGGGGGGGGGGGGGGGGGGGGGGGGGGGGGGGGGGGGGGGGGGGGGGGGGGGGGGGGGGGGGGGGGGGGGGGGGGGGGGGGGGGGGGGGGGGGGGGGGGGGGGGGGGGGGGGGGGGGGGGGGGGGGGGGGGGGGGGGGGGGGGGGGGGGGGGGGGGGGGGGGGGGGGGGGGGGGGGGGGGGGGGGGGGGGGGGGGGGGGGGGGGGGGGGGGGGGGGGGGGGGGGGGGGGGGGGGGGGGGGGGGGGGGGGGGGGGGGGGGGGGGGGGGGGGGGGGGGGGGGGGGGGGGGGGGGGGGGGGGGGGGGGGGGGGGGGGGGGGGGGGGGGGGGGGGGGGGGGGGGGGGGGGGGGGGGGGGGGGGGGGGGGGGGGGGGGGGGGGGGGGGGGGGGGGGGGGGGGGGGGGGGGGGGGGGGGGGGGGGGGGGGGGGGGGGGGGGGGGGGGGGGGGGGGGGGGGGGGGGGGGGGGGGGGGGGGGGGGGGGGGGGGGGGGGGGGGGGGGGGGGGGGGGGGGGGGGGGGGGGGGGGGGGGGGGGGGGGGGGGGGGGGGGGGGGGGGGGGGGGGGGGGGGGGGGGGGGGGGGGGGGGGGGGGGGGGGGGGGGGGGGGGGGGGGGGGGGGGGGGGGGGGGGGGGGGGGGGGGGGGGGGGGGGGGGGGGGGGGGGGGGGGGGGGGGGGGGGGGGGGGGGGGGGGGGGGGGGGGGGGGGGGGGGGGGGGGGGGGGGGGGGGGGGGGGGGGGGGGGGGGGGGGGGGGGGGGGGGGGGGGGGGGGGGGGGGGGGGGGGGGGGGGGGGGGGGGGGGGGGGGGGGGGGGGGGGGGGGGGGGGGGGGGGGGGGGGGGGGGGGGGGGGGGGGGGGGGGGGGGGGGGGGGGGGGGGGGGGGGGGGGGGGGGGGGGGGGGGGGGGGGGGGGGGGGGGGGGGGGGGGGGGGGGGGGGGGGGGGGGGGGGGGGGGGGGGGGGGGGGGGGGGGGGGGGGGGGGGGGGGGGGGGGGGGGGGGGGGGGGGGGGGGGGGGGGGGGGGGGGGGGGGGGGGGGGGGGGGGGGGGGGGGGGGGGGGGGGGGGGGGGGGGGGGGGGGGGGGGGGGGGGGGGGGGGGGGGGGGGGGGGGGGGGGGGGGGGGGGGGGGGGGGGGGGGGGGGGGGGGGGGGGGGGGGGGGGGGGGGGGGGGGGGGGGGGGGGGGGGGGGGGGGGGGGGGGGGGGGGGGGGGGGGGGGGGGGGGGGGGGGGGGGGGGGGGGGGGGGGGGGGGGGGGGGGGGGGGGGGGGGGGGGGGGGGGGGGGGGGGGGGGGGGGGGGGGGGGGGGGGGGGGGGGGGGGGGGGGGGGGGGGGGGGGGGGGGGGGGGGGGGGGGGGGGGGGGGGGGGGGGGGGGGGGGGGGGGGGGGGGGGGGGGGGGGGGGGGGGGGGGGGGGGGGGGGGGGGGGGGGGGGGGGGGGGGGGGGGGGGGGGGGGGGGGGGGGGGGGGGGGGGGGGGGGGGGGGGGGGGGGGGGGGGGGGGGGGGGGGGGGGGGGGGGGGGGGGGGGGGGGGGGGGGGGGGGGGGGGGGGGGGGGGGGGGGGGGGGGGGGGGGGGGGGGGGGGGGGGGGGGGGGGGGGGGGGGGGGGGGGGGGGGGGGGGGGGGGGGGGGGGGGGGGGGGGGGGGGGGGGGGGGGGGGGGGGGGGGGGGGGGGGGGGGGGGGGGGGGGGGGGGGGGGGGGGGGGGGGGGGGGGGGGGGGGGGGGGGGGGGGGGGGGGGGGGGGGGGGGGGGGGGGGGGGGGGGGGGGGGGGGGGGGGGGGGGGGGGGGGGGGGGGGGGGGGGGGGGGGGGGGGGGGGGGGGGGGGGGGGGGGGGGGGGGGGGGGGGGGGGGGGGGGGGGGGGGGGGGGGGGGGGGGGGGGGGGGGGGGGGGGGGGGGGGGGGGGGGGGGGGGGGGGGGGGGGGGGGGGGGGGGGGGGGGGGGGGGGGGGGGGGGGGGGGGGGGGGGGGGGGGGGGGGGGGGGGGGGGGGGGGGGGGGGGGGGGGGGGGGGGGGGGGGGGGGGGGGGGGGGGGGGGGGGGGGGGGGGGGGGGGGGGGGGGGGGGGGGGGGGGGGGGGGGGGGGGGGGGGGGGGGGGGGGGGGGGGGGGGGGGGGGGGGGGGGGGGGGGGGGGGGGGGGGGGGGGGGGGGGGGGGGGGGGGGGGGGGGGGGGGGGGGGGGGGGGGGGGGGGGGGGGGGGGGGGGGGGGGGGGGGGGGGGGGGGGGGGGGGGGGGGGGGGGGGGGGGGGGGGGGGGGGGGGGGGGGGGGGGGGGGGGGGGGGGGGGGGGGGGGGGGGGGGGGGGGGGGGGGGGGGGGGGGGGGGGGGGGGGGGGGGGGGGGGGGGGGGGGGGGGGGGGGGGGGGGGGGGGGGGGGGGGGGGGGGGGGGGGGGGGGGGGGGGGGGGGGGGGGGGGGGGGGGGGGGGGGGGGGGGGGGGGGGGGGGGGGGGGGGGGGGGGGGGGGGGGGGGGGGGGGGGGGGGGGGGGGGGGGGGGGGGGGGGGGGGGGGGGGGGGGGGGGGGGGGGGGGGGGGGGGGGGGGGGGGGGGGGGGGGGGGGGGGGGGGGGGGGGGGGGGGGGGGGGGGGGGGGGGGGGGGGGGGGGGGGGGGGGGGGGGGGGGGGGGGGGGGGGGGGGGGGGGGGGGGGGGGGGGGGGGGGGGGGGGGGGGGGGGGGGGGGGGGGGGGGGGGGGGGGGGGGGGGGGGGGGGGGGGGGGGGGGGGGGGGGGGGGGGGGGGGGGGGGGGGGGGGGGGGGGGGGGGGGGGGGGGGGGGGGGGGGGGGGGGGGGGGGGGGGGGGGGGGGGGGGGGGGGGGGGGGGGGGGGGGGGGGGGGGGGGGGGGGGGGGGGGGGGGGGGGGGGGGGGGGGGGGGGGGGGGGGGGGGGGGGGGGGGGGGGGGGGGGGGGGGGGGGGGGGGGGGGGGGGGGGGGGGGGGGGGGGGGGGGGGGGGGGGGGGGGGGGGGGGGGGGGGGGGGGGGGGGGGGGGGGGGGGGGGGGGGGGGGGGGGGGGGGGGGGGGGGGGGGGGGGGGGGGGGGGGGGGGGGGGGGGGGGGGGGGGGGGGGGGGGGGGGGGGGGGGGGGGGGGGGGGGGGGGGGGGGGGGGGGGGGGGGGGGGGGGGGGGGGGGGGGGGGGGGGGGGGGGGGGGGGGGGGGGGGGGGGGGGGGGGGGGGGGGGGGGGGGGGGGGGGGGGGGGGGGGGGGGGGGGGGGGGGGGGGGGGGGGGGGGGGGGGGGGGGGGGGGGGGGGGGGGGGGGGGGGGGGGGGGGGGGGGGGGGGGGGGGGGGGGGGGGGGGGGGGGGGGGGGGGGGGGGGGGGGGGGGGGGGGGGGGGGGGGGGGGGGGGGGGGGGGGGGGGGGGGGGGGGGGGGGGGGGGGGGGGGGGGGGGGGGGGGGGGGGGGGGGGGGGGGGGGGGGGGGGGGGGGGGGGGGGGGGGGGGGGGGGGGGGGGGGGGGGGGGGGGGGGGGGGGGGGGGGGGGGGGGGGGGGGGGGGGGGGGGGGGGGGGGGGGGGGGGGGGGGGGGGGGGGGGGGGGGGGGGGGGGGGGGGGGGGGGGGGGGGGGGGGGGGGGGGGGGGGGGGGGGGGGGGGGGGGGGGGGGGGGGGGGGGGGGGGGGGGGGGGGGGGGGGGGGGGGGGGGGGGGGGGGGGGGGGGGGGGGGGGGGGGGGGGGGGGGGGGGGGGGGGGGGGGGGGGGGGGGGGGGGGGGGGGGGGGGGGGGGGGGGGGGGGGGGGGGGGGGGGGGGGGGGGGGGGGGGGGGGGGGGGGGGGGGGGGGGGGGGGGGGGGGGGGGGGGGGGGGGGGGGGGGGGGGGGGGGGGGGGGGGGGGGGGGGGGGGGGGGGGGGGGGGGGGGGGGGGGGGGGGGGGGGGGGGGGGGGGGGGGGGGGGGGGGGGGGGGGGGGGGGGGGGGGGGGGGGGGGGGGGGGGGGGGGGGGGGGGGGGGGGGGGGGGGGGGGGGGGGGGGGGGGGGGGGGGGGGGGGGGGGGGGGGGGGGGGGGGGGGGGGGGGGGGGGGGGGGGGGGGGGGGGGGGGGGGGGGGGGGGGGGGGGGGGGGGGGGGGGGGGGGGGGGGGGGGGGGGGGGGGGGGGGGGGGGGGGGGGGGGGGGGGGGGGGGGGGGGGGGGGGGGGGGGGGGGGGGGGGGGGGGGGGGGGGGGGGGGGGGGGGGGGGGGGGGGGGGGGGGGGGGGGGGGGGGGGGGGGGGGGGGGGGGGGGGGGGGGGGGGGGGGGGGGGGGGGGGGGGGGGGGGGGGGGGGGGGGGGGGGGGGGGGGGGGGGGGGGGGGGGGGGGGGGGGGGGGGGGGGGGGGGGGGGGGGGGGGGGGGGGGGGGGGGGGGGGGGGGGGGGGGGGGGGGGGGGGGGGGGGGGGGGGGGGGGGGGGGGGGGGGGGGGGGGGGGGGGGGGGGGGGGGGGGGGGGGGGGGGGGGGGGGGGGGGGGGGGGGGGGGGGGGGGGGGGGGGGGGGGGGGGGGGGGGGGGGGGGGGGGGGGGGGGGGGGGGGGGGGGGGGGGGGGGGGGGGGGGGGGGGGGGGGGGGGGGGGGGGGGGGGGGGGGGGGGGGGGGGGGGGGGGGGGGGGGGGGGGGGGGGGGGGGGGGGGGGGGGGGGGGGGGGGGGGGGGGGGGGGGGGGGGGGGGGGGGGGGGGGGGGGGGGGGGGGGGGGGGGGGGGGGGGGGGGGGGGGGGGGGGGGGGGGGGGGGGGGGGGGGGGGGGGGGGGGGGGGGGGGGGGGGGGGGGGGGGGGGGGGGGGGGGGGGGGGGGGGGGGGGGGGGGGGGGGGGGGGGGGGGGGGGGGGGGGGGGGGGGGGGGGGGGGGGGGGGGGGGGGGGGGGGGGGGGGGGGGGGGGGGGGGGGGGGGGGGGGGGGGGGGGGGGGGGGGGGGGGGGGGGGGGGGGGGGGGGGGGGGGGGGGGGGGGGGGGGGGGGGGGGGGGGGGGGGGGGGGGGGGGGGGGGGGGGGGGGGGGGGGGGGGGGGGGGGGGGGGGGGGGGGGGGGGGGGGGGGGGGGGGGGGGGGGGGGGGGGGGGGGGGGGGGGGGGGGGGGGGGGGGGGGGGGGGGGGGGGGGGGGGGGGGGGGGGGGGGGGGGGGGGGGGGGGGGGGGGGGGGGGGGGGGGGGGGGGGGGGGGGGGGGGGGGGGGGGGGGGGGGGGGGGGGGGGGGGGGGGGGGGGGGGGGGGGGGGGGGGGGGGGGGGGGGGGGGGGGGGGGGGGGGGGGGGGGGGGGGGGGGGGGGGGGGGGGGGGGGGGGGGGGGGGGGGGGGGGGGGGGGGGGGGGGGGGGGGGGGGGGGGGGGGGGGGGGGGGGGGGGGGGGGGGGGGGGGGGGGGGGGGGGGGGGGGGGGGGGGGGGGGGGGGGGGGGGGGGGGGGGGGGGGGGGGGGGGGGGGGGGGGGGGGGGGGGGGGGGGGGGGGGGGGGGGGGGGGGGGGGGGGGGGGGGGGGGGGGGGGGGGGGGGGGGGGGGGGGGGGGGGGGGGGGGGGGGGGGGGGGGGGGGGGGGGGGGGGGGGGGGGGGGGGGGGGGGGGGGGGGGGGGGGGGGGGGGGGGGGGGGGGGGGGGGGGGGGGGGGGGGGGGGGGGGGGGGGGGGGGGGGGGGGGGGGGGGGGGGGGGGGGGGGGGGGGGGGGGGGGGGGGGGGGGGGGGGGGGGGGGGGGGGGGGGGGGGGGGGGGGGGGGGGGGGGGGGGGGGGGGGGGGGGGGGGGGGGGGGGGGGGGGGGGGGGGGGGGGGGGGGGGGGGGGGGGGGGGGGGGGGGGGGGGGGGGGGGGGGGGGGGGGGGGGGGGGGGGGGGGGGGGGGGGGGGGGGGGGGGGGGGGGGGGGGGGGGGGGGGGGGGGGGGGGGGGGGGGGGGGGGGGGGGGGGGGGGGGGGGGGGGGGGGGGGGGGGGGGGGGGGGGGGGGGGGGGGGGGGGGGGGGGGGGGGGGGGGGGGGGGGGGGGGGGGGGGGGGGGGGGGGGGGGGGGGGGGGGGGGGGGGGGGGGGGGGGGGGGGGGGGGGGGGGGGGGGGGGGGGGGGGGGGGGGGGGGGGGGGGGGGGGGGGGGGGGGGGGGGGGGGGGGGGGGGGGGGGGGGGGGGGGGGGGGGGGGGGGGGGGGGGGGGGGGGGGGGGGGGGGGGGGGGGGGGGGGGGGGGGGGGGGGGGGGGGGGGGGGGGGGGGGGGGGGGGGGGGGGGGGGGGGGGGGGGGGGGGGGGGGGGGGGGGGGGGGGGGGGGGGGGGGGGGGGGGGGGGGGGGGGGGGGGGGGGGGGGGGGGGGGGGGGGGGGGGGGGGGGGGGGGGGGGGGGGGGGGGGGGGGGGGGGGGGGGGGGGGGGGGGGGGGGGGGGGGGGGGGGGGGGGGGGGGGGGGGGGGGGGGGGGGGGGGGGGGGGGGGGGGGGGGGGGGGGGGGGGGGGGGGGGGGGGGGGGGGGGGGGGGGGGGGGGGGGGGGGGGGGGGGGGGGGGGGGGGGGGGGGGGGGGGGGGGGGGGGGGGGGGGGGGGGGGGGGGGGGGGGGGGGGGGGGGGGGGGGGGGGGGGGGGGGGGGGGGGGGGGGGGGGGGGGGGGGGGGGGGGGGGGGGGGGGGGGGGGGGGGGGGGGGGGGGGGGGGGGGGGGGGGGGGGGGGGGGGGGGGGGGGGGGGGGGGGGGGGGGGGGGGGGGGGGGGGGGGGGGGGGGGGGGGGGGGGGGGGGGGGGGGGGGGGGGGGGGGGGGGGGGGGGGGGGGGGGGGGGGGGGGGGGGGGGGGGGGGGGGGGGGGGGGGGGGGGGGGGGGGGGGGGGGGGGGGGGGGGGGGGGGGGGGGGGGGGGGGGGGGGGGGGGGGGGGGGGGGGGGGGGGGGGGGGGGGGGGGGGGGGGGGGGGGGGGGGGGGGGGGGGGGGGGGGGGGGGGGGGGGGGGGGGGGGGGGGGGGGGGGGGGGGGGGGGGGGGGGGGGGGGGGGGGGGGGGGGGGGGGGGGGGGGGGGGGGGGGGGGGGGGGGGGGGGGGGGGGGGGGGGGGGGGGGGGGGGGGGGGGGGGGGGGGGGGGGGGGGGGGGGGGGGGGGGGGGGGGGGGGGGGGGGGGGGGGGGGGGGGGGGGGGGGGGGGGGGGGGGGGGGGGGGGGGGGGGGGGGGGGGGGGGGGGGGGGGGGGGGGGGGGGGGGGGGGGGGGGGGGGGGGGGGGGGGGGGGGGGGGGGGGGGGGGGGGGGGGGGGGGGGGGGGGGGGGGGGGGGGGGGGGGGGGGGGGGGGGGGGGGGGGGGGGGGGGGGGGGGGGGGGGGGGGGGGGGGGGGGGGGGGGGGGGGGGGGGGGGGGGGGGGGGGGGGGGGGGGGGGGGGGGGGGGGGGGGGGGGGGGGGGGGGGGGGGGGGGGGGGGGGGGGGGGGGGGGGGGGGGGGGGGGGGGGGGGGGGGGGGGGGGGGGGGGGGGGGGGGGGGGGGGGGGGGGGGGGGGGGGGGGGGGGGGGGGGGGGGGGGGGGGGGGGGGGGGGGGGGGGGGGGGGGGGGGGGGGGGGGGGGGGGGGGGGGGGGGGGGGGGGGGGGGGGGGGGGGGGGGGGGGGGGGGGGGGGGGGGGGGGGGGGGGGGGGGGGGGGGGGGGGGGGGGGGGGGGGGGGGGGGGGGGGGGGGGGGGGGGGGGGGGGGGGGGGGGGGGGGGGGGGGGGGGGGGGGGGGGGGGGGGGGGGGGGGGGGGGGGGGGGGGGGGGGGGGGGGGGGGGGGGGGGGGGGGGGGGGGGGGGGGGGGGGGGGGGGGGGGGGGGGGGGGGGGGGGGGGGGGGGGGGGGGGGGGGGGGGGGGGGGGGGGGGGGGGGGGGGGGGGGGGGGGGGGGGGGGGGGGGGGGGGGGGGGGGGGGGGGGGGGGGGGGGGGGGGGGGGGGGGGGGGGGGGGGGGGGGGGGGGGGGGGGGGGGGGGGGGGGGGGGGGGGGGGGGGGGGGGGGGGGGGGGGGGGGGGGGGGGGGGGGGGGGGGGGGGGGGGGGGGGGGGGGGGGGGGGGGGGGGGGGGGGGGGGGGGGGGGGGGGGGGGGGGGGGGGGGGGGGGGGGGGGGGGGGGGGGGGGGGGGGGGGGGGGGGGGGGGGGGGGGGGGGGGGGGGGGGGGGGGGGGGGGGGGGGGGGGGGGGGGGGGGGGGGGGGGGGGGGGGGGGGGGGGGGGGGGGGGGGGGGGGGGGGGGGGGGGGGGGGGGGGGGGGGGGGGGGGGGGGGGGGGGGGGGGGGGGGGGGGGGGGGGGGGGGGGGGGGGGGGGGGGGGGGGGGGGGGGGGGGGGGGGGGGGGGGGGGGGGGGGGGGGGGGGGGGGGGGGGGGGGGGGGGGGGGGGGGGGGGGGGGGGGGGGGGGGGGGGGGGGGGGGGGGGGGGGGGGGGGGGGGGGGGGGGGGGGGGGGGGGGGGGGGGGGGGGGGGGGGGGGGGGGGGGGGGGGGGGGGGGGGGGGGGGGGGGGGGGGGGGGGGGGGGGGGGGGGGGGGGGGGGGGGGGGGGGGGGGGGGGGGGGGGGGGGGGGGGGGGGGGGGGGGGGGGGGGGGGGGGGGGGGGGGGGGGGGGGGGGGGGGGGGGGGGGGGGGGGGGGGGGGGGGGGGGGGGGGGGGGGGGGGGGGGGGGGGGGGGGGGGGGGGGGGGGGGGGGGGGGGGGGGGGGGGGGGGGGGGGGGGGGGGGGGGGGGGGGGGGGGGGGGGGGGGGGGGGGGGGGGGGGGGGGGGGGGGGGGGGGGGGGGGGGGGGGGGGGGGGGGGGGGGGGGGGGGGGGGGGGGGGGGGGGGGGGGGGGGGGGGGGGGGGGGGGGGGGGGGGGGGGGGGGGGGGGGGGGGGGGGGGGGGGGGGGGGGGGGGGGGGGGGGGGGGGGGGGGGGGGGGGGGGGGGGGGGGGGGGGGGGGGGGGGGGGGGGGGGGGGGGGGGGGGGGGGGGGGGGGGGGGGGGGGGGGGGGGGGGGGGGGGGGGGGGGGGGGGGGGGGGGGGGGGGGGGGGGGGGGGGGGGGGGGGGGGGGGGGGGGGGGGGGGGGGGGGGGGGGGGGGGGGGGGGGGGGGGGGGGGGGGGGGGGGGGGGGGGGGGGGGGGGGGGGGGGGGGGGGGGGGGGGGGGGGGGGGGGGGGGGGGGGGGGGGGGGGGGGGGGGGGGGGGGGGGGGGGGGGGGGGGGGGGGGGGGGGGGGGGGGGGGGGGGGGGGGGGGGGGGGGGGGGGGGGGGGGGGGGGGGGGGGGGGGGGGGGGGGGGGGGGGGGGGGGGGGGGGGGGGGGGGGGGGGGGGGGGGGGGGGGGGGGGGGGGGGGGGGGGGGGGGGGGGGGGGGGGGGGGGGGGGGGGGGGGGGGGGGGGGGGGGGGGGGGGGGGGGGGGGGGGGGGGGGGGGGGGGGGGGGGGGGGGGGGGGGGGGGGGGGGGGGGGGGGGGGGGGGGGGGGGGGGGGGGGGGGGGGGGGGGGGGGGGGGGGGGGGGGGGGGGGGGGGGGGGGGGGGGGGGGGGGGGGGGGGGGGGGGGGGGGGGGGGGGGGGGGGGGGGGGGGGGGGGGGGGGGGGGGGGGGGGGGGGGGGGGGGGGGGGGGGGGGGGGGGGGGGGGGGGGGGGGGGGGGGGGGGGGGGGGGGGGGGGGGGGGGGGGGGGGGGGGGGGGGGGGGGGGGGGGGGGGGGGGGGGGGGGGGGGGGGGGGGGGGGGGGGGGGGGGGGGGGGGGGGGGGGGGGGGGGGGGGGGGGGGGGGGGGGGGGGGGGGGGGGGGGGGGGGGGGGGGGGGGGGGGGGGGGGGGGGGGGGGGGGGGGGGGGGGGGGGGGGGGGGGGGGGGGGGGGGGGGGGGGGGGGGGGGGGGGGGGGGGGGGGGGGGGGGGGGGGGGGGGGGGGGGGGGGGGGGGGGGGGGGGGGGGGGGGGGGGGGGGGGGGGGGGGGGGGGGGGGGGGGGGGGGGGGGGGGGGGGGGGGGGGGGGGGGGGGGGGGGGGGGGGGGGGGGGGGGGGGGGGGGGGGGGGGGGGGGGGGGGGGGGGGGGGGGGGGGGGGGGGGGGGGGGGGGGGGGGGGGGGGGGGGGGGGGGGGGGGGGGGGGGGGGGGGGGGGGGGGGGGGGGGGGGGGGGGGGGGGGGGGGGGGGGGGGGGGGGGGGGGGGGGGGGGGGGGGGGGGGGGGGGGGGGGGGGGGGGGGGGGGGGGGGGGGGGGGGGGGGGGGGGGGGGGGGGGGGGGGGGGGGGGGGGGGGGGGGGGGGGGGGGGGGGGGGGGGGGGGGGGGGGGGGGGGGGGGGGGGGGGGGGGGGGGGGGGGGGGGGGGGGGGGGGGGGGGGGGGGGGGGGGGGGGGGGGGGGGGGGGGGGGGGGGGGGGGGGGGGGGGGGGGGGGGGGGGGGGGGGGGGGGGGGGGGGGGGGGGGGGGGGGGGGGGGGGGGGGGGGGGGGGGGGGGGGGGGGGGGGGGGGGGGGGGGGGGGGGGGGGGGGGGGGGGGGGGGGGGGGGGGGGGGGGGGGGGGGGGGGGGGGGGGGGGGGGGGGGGGGGGGGGGGGGGGGGGGGGGGGGGGGGGGGGGGGGGGGGGGGGGGGGGGGGGGGGGGGGGGGGGGGGGGGGGGGGGGGGGGGGGGGGGGGGGGGGGGGGGGGGGGGGGGGGGGGGGGGGGGGGGGGGGGGGGGGGGGGGGGGGGGGGGGGGGGGGGGGGGGGGGGGGGGGGGGGGGGGGGGGGGGGGGGGGGGGGGGGGGGGGGGGGGGGGGGGGGGGGGGGGGGGGGGGGGGGGGGGGGGGGGGGGGGGGGGGGGGGGGGGGGGGGGGGGGGGGGGGGGGGGGGGGGGGGGGGGGGGGGGGGGGGGGGGGGGGGGGGGGGGGGGGGGGGGGGGGGGGGGGGGGGGGGGGGGGGGGGGGGGGGGGGGGGGGGGGGGGGGGGGGGGGGGGGGGGGGGGGGGGGGGGGGGGGGGGGGGGGGGGGGGGGGGGGGGGGGGGGGGGGGGGGGGGGGGGGGGGGGGGGGGGGGGGGGGGGGGGGGGGGGGGGGGGGGGGGGGGGGGGGGGGGGGGGGGGGGGGGGGGGGGGGGGGGGGGGGGGGGGGGGGGGGGGGGGGGGGGGGGGGGGGGGGGGGGGGGGGGGGGGGGGGGGGGGGGGGGGGGGGGGGGGGGGGGGGGGGGGGGGGGGGGGGGGGGGGGGGGGGGGGGGGGGGGGGGGGGGGGGGGGGGGGGGGGGGGGGGGGGGGGGGGGGGGGGGGGGGGGGGGGGGGGGGGGGGGGGGGGGGGGGGGGGGGGGGGGGGGGGGGGGGGGGGGGGGGGGGGGGGGGGGGGGGGGGGGGGGGGGGGGGGGGGGGGGGGGGGGGGGGGGGGGGGGGGGGGGGGGGGGGGGGGGGGGGGGGGGGGGGGGGGGGGGGGGGGGGGGGGGGGGGGGGGGGGGGGGGGGGGGGGGGGGGGGGGGGGGGGGGGGGGGGGGGGGGGGGGGGGGGGGGGGGGGGGGGGGGGGGGGGGGGGGGGGGGGGGGGGGGGGGGGGGGGGGGGGGGGGGGGGGGGGGGGGGGGGGGGGGGGGGGGGGGGGGGGGGGGGGGGGGGGGGGGGGGGGGGGGGGGGGGGGGGGGGGGGGGGGGGGGGGGGGGGGGGGGGGGGGGGGGGGGGGGGGGGGGGGGGGGGGGGGGGGGGGGGGGGGGGGGGGGGGGGGGGGGGGGGGTGGGGGGGGGGGGGGGGGGGGGGGGGGGGGGGGGGGGGGGGGGGGGGGGGGGGGGGGGGGGGGGGGGGGGGGGGGGGGGGGGGGGGGGGGGGGGGGGGGGGGGGGGGGGGGGGGGGGGGGGGGGGGGGGGGGGGGGGGGGGGGGGGGGGGGGGGGGGGGGGGGGGGGGGGGGGGGGGGGGGGGGGGGGGGGGGGGGGGGGGGGGGGGGGGGGGGGGGGGGGGGGGGGGGGGGGGGGGGGGGGGGGGGGGGGGGGGGGGGGGGGGGGGGGGGGGGGGGGGGGGGGGGGGGGGGGGGGGGGGGGGGGGGGGGGGGGGGGGGGGGGGGGGGGGGGGGGGGGGGGGGGGGGGGGGGGGGGGGGGGGGGGGGGGGGGGGGGGGGGGGGGGGGGGGGGGGGGGGGGGGGGGGGGGGGGGGGGGGGGGGGGGGGGGGGGGGGGGGGGGGGGGGGGGGGGGGGGGGGGGGGGGGGGGGGGGGGGGGGGGGGGGGGGGGGGGGGGGGGGGGGGGGGGGGGGGGGGGGGGGGGGGGGGGGGGGGGGGGGGGGGGGGGGGGGGGGGGGGGGGGGGGGGGGGGGGGGGGGGGGGGGGGGGGGGGGGGGGGGGGGGGGGGGGGGGGGGGGGGGGGGGGGGGGGGGGGGGGGGGGGGGGGGGGGGGGGGGGGGGGGGGGGGGGGGGGGGGGGGGGGGGGGGGGGGGGGGGGGGGGGGGGGGGGGGGGGGGGGGGGGGGGGGGGGGGGGGGGGGGGGGGGGGGGGGGGGGGGGGGGGGGGGGGGGGGGGGGGGGGGGGGGGGGGGGGGGGGGGGGGGGGGGGGGGGGGGGGGGGGGGGGGGGGGGGGGGGGGGGGGGGGGGGGGGGGGGGGGGGGGGGGGGGGGGGGGGGGGGGGGGGTGGGGGGGGGGGGGGGGGGGGGGGGGGGGGGGGGGGGGGGGGGGGGGGGGGGGGGGGGGGGGGGGGGGGGGGGGGGGGGGGGGGGGGGGGGGGGGGGGGGGGGGGGGGGGGGGGGGGGGGGGGGGGGGGGGGGGGGGGGGGGGGGGGGGGGGGGGGGGGGGGGGGGGGGGGGGGGGGGGGGGGGGGGGGGGGGGGGGGGGGGGGGGGGGGGGGGGGGGGGGGGGGGGGGGGGGGGGGGGGGGGGGGGGGGGGGGGGGGGGGGGGGGGGGGGGGGGGGGGGGGGGGGGGGGGGGGGGGGGGGGGGGGGGGGGGGGGGGGGGGGGGGGGGGGGGGGGGGGGGGGGGGGGGGGGGGGGGGGGGGGGGGGGGGGGGGGGGGGGGGGGGGGGGGGGGGGGGGGGGGGGGGGGGGGGGGGGGGGGGGGGGGGGGGGGGGGGGGGGGGGGGGGGGGGGGGGGGGGGGGGGGGGGGGGGGGGGGGGGGGGGGGGGGGGGGGGGGGGGGGGGGGGGGGGGGGGGGGGGGGGGGGGGGGGGGGGGGGGGGGGGGGGGGTGGGGGGGGGGGGGGGGGGGGGGGGGGGGGGGGGGGGGGGGGGGGGGGGGGGGGGGGGGGGGGGGGGGGGGGGGGGGGGGGGGGGGGGGGGGGGGGGGGGGGGGGGGGGGGGGGGGGGGGGGGGGGGGGGGGGGGGGGGGGGGGGGGGGGGGGGGGGGGGGGGGGGGGGGGGGGGGGGGGGGGGGGGGGGGGGGGGGGGGGGGGGGGGGGGGGGGGGGGGGGGGGGGGGGGGGGGGGGGGGGGGGGGGGGGGGGGGGGGGGGGGGGGGGGGGGGGGGGGGGGGGGGGGGGGGGGGGGGGGGGGGGGGGGGGGGGGGGGGGGGGGGGGGGGGGGGGGGGGGGGGGGGGGGGGGGGGGGGGGGGGGGGGGGGGGGGGGGGGGGGGGGTGGGGGGGGGGGGGGGGGGGGGGGGGGGGGGGGGGGGGGGGGGGGGGGGGGGGGGGGGGGGGGGGGGGGGGGGGGGGGGGGGGGGGGGGGGGGGGGGGGGGGGGGGGGGGGGGGGGGGGGGGGGGGGGGGGGGGGGGGGGGGGGGGGGGGGGGGGGGGGGGGGGGGGGGGGGGGGGGGGGGGGGGGGGGGGGGGGGGGGGGGGGGGGGGGGGGGGGGGGGGGGGGGGGGGGGGGGGGGGGGGGGGGGGGGGGGGGGGGGGGGGGGGGGGGGGGGGGGGGGGGGGGGGGGGGGGGGGGGGGGGGGGGGGGGGGGGGGGGGGGGGGGGGGGGGGGGGGGGGGGGGGGGGGGGGGGGGGGTGGGGGGGGGGGGGGGGGGGGGGGGGGGGGGGGGGGGGGGGGGGGGGGGGGGGGGGGGGGGGGGGGGGGGGGGGGTGGGGGGGGGGGGGGGGGGGGGGGGGGGGGTGGGGGGGGGGGGGGGGGGGGGGGGGGGGGGGGGGGGGGGGGGGGGGGGGGGGGGGGGGGGGGGGGGGGGGGGGGGGGGGGGGGGGGGGGGGGGGGGGGGGGGGGGGGGGGGGGGGGGGGGGGGGGGGGGGGGGGGGGGGGGGGGGGGGGGGGGGGGGGGGGGGGGGGGGGGGGGGGGGGGGGGGGGGGGGGGGTGGGGGGGGGGGGGGGGGGGGGGGGGGGGGGGGGGGGGGGGGGGGGGGGGGGGGGGGGGGGGGGGGGGGGGGGGGGGGGGGGGGGGGGGGGGGGGGGGGGGGGGGGGGGGGGGGGGGGGGGGGGGGGGGGGGGGGGGGGGGGGGGGGGGGGGGGGGGGGGGGGGGGGGGGGGGGGGGGGGGGGGGGGGGGGGGGGGGGGGGGGGGGGGGGGGGGGGGGGGGGGGGGGGGGGGGGGGGGGGTGGGGGGGGGGGGGGGGGGGGGGGGGGGGGGGGGGGGGGGGGGGGGGGGGGGGGTGGGGGGGGGGGGGGGGGGGGGGGGGGGGGGGGGGGGGGGGGGGGGGGGGGGGGGGGGGGGGGGGGGGGGGGGGGGGGGGGGGGGGGGGGGGGGGGGGGGGGGGGGGGGGGGGGGGGGGGGGGGGGGGGGGGGGGGGGGGGGGGGGGGGGGGGGGGGGGGGGGGGGGGGGGGGGGGGGGGGGGGGGGGGGGGGGGGGGGGGGGGGGGGGGGGGGGGGGGGGGGGGGGGGGGGGGGGGGGGGGGGGGGGGGGGGGGGGGGGGGGGGGGGGGGGGGGGGGGGGGGGGGGGGGGGGGGGGGGGGGGGGGGGGGGGGGGGGGGGGGGGGGGGGGGGGGGGGGGGGGGGGGGGGGGGGGGGGGGGGGGGGGGGGGGGGGGGGGGGGGGGGGGGGGGGGGGGGGGGGGGGGGGGGGGGGGGGGGGGGGGGGGGGGGGGGGGGGGGGGGGGGGGGGGGGGGGGGGGGGGGGGGGGGGGGTGGGGGGGGGGGGGGGGGGGGGGGGGGGGGGGGGGGGGGGGGGGGGGGGGGGGGGGGGGGGGGGGGGGGGGGGGGGGGGGGGGGGGGGGGGGGGGGGGGGGTGGGGGGGGGGGGGGGGGGGGGGGGGGGGGGGGGGGGGGGGGGGGGGGGGGGGGGGGGGGGGGGGGGGGGGGGGGGGGGGGGGGGGGGGGGGGGGGGGGGGGGGGGGGGGGGGGGGGGGGGGGGGGGGGGGGGGGGGGGGGGGGGGGGGGGGGGGGGGGGGGGGGGGGGGGGGGGGGGGGGGGGGGGGGGGGGGGGGGGGGGGGGGGGGGGGGGGGGGGGGGGGGGGGGGGGGGGGGGGGGGGGGGGGGGGGGGGGGGGGGGGGGGGGGGGGGGGGGGGGGGGGGGGGGGGGGGGGGGGGGGGGGGGGGGGGGGGGGGGGGGGGGGGGGGGGGGGGGGGGGGGGGGGGGGGGGGGGGGGGGGGGGGGGGGGGGGGGGGGGGGGGGGGGGGGGGGGGGGGGGGGGGGGGGGGGGGGGGGGGGGGGGGGGGGGGGGGGGGGGGGGGGGTGGGGGGGGGGGGGGGGGGGGGGGGGGGGGGGGGGGGGGGGGGGGGGGGGGTGGGGGGGGGGGGGGGGGGGGGGGGGGGGGGGGGGGGGGGGGGGGGGGGGGGGGGGGGGGGGGGGGGGGGGGGGGGGGGGGGGGGGGGGGGGGGGGGGGGGGGGGGTGGGGGGGGGGGGGGGGGGGGGGGGGGGGGGGGGGGGGGGGGGGGGGGGGGGGGGGGGGGGGGGGGGGGGGGGGGGGGGGGGGGGGGGGGGGGGGGGGGGGGGGGGGGGGGGGGGGGGGGGGGGGGGGGGGGGGGGGGGGGGGGGGGGGGGGGGGGGGGGGGGGGGGGGGGGGGGGGGGGGGGGGGGGGGGGGGGGGGGGGGGGGGGGGGGGGGGGGGGGGGGGGGGGGGGGGGGGGGGGGGGGGGGGGGGGGGGGGGGGGGGGGGGGGGGGGGGGGGGGGGGGGGGGGGGGGGGGGGGGGGGGGGGGGGTGGGGGGGGGGGGGGGGGGGGGGGGGGGGGGGGGGGGGGGGGGGGGGGGGGGGGGGGGGGGGGGGGGGGGGGGGGGGGGGGGGGGGGGGGGGGGGGGGGGGGGGGGGGGGGGGGGGGGGGGGGGGGGGGGGGGGGGGGGGGGGGGGGGGGGGGGGGGGGGGGGGGGGGGGGGGGGGGGGGGGGGGGGGGGGGGGGGGGGGGGGGGGGGGGGGGGGGGGGGGGGGGGGGGGGGGGGGGGGGGGGGGGGGGGGGGGGGGGGGGGGGGGGGGGGGGGGGGGGGGGGGGGGGGGGGGGGGGGGGGGGGGGGGGGGGGGTGGGGGGGGGGGGGGGGGGGGGGGGGGGGGGGGGGGGGGGGGGGGGGGGGGGGGGGGGGGGGGGGGGGGGGGGGGGGGGGGGGGGGGGGGGGGGGGGGGGGGGGGGGGGGGGGGGGGGGGGGGGGGGGGGGGGGGGGGGGGGGGGGGGGGGGGGGGGGGGGGGGGGGGGGGGGGGGGGGGGGGGGGGGGGGGGGGGGGGGGGGGGGGGGGGGGTGGGGGGGGGGGGGGGGGGGGGGGGGGGGGGGGGGGGGGGGGGGGGGGGGGGGGGGGGGGGGGGGGGGGGGGGGGGGGGGGGGGGGGGGGGGGGGGGGGGGGGGGGGGGGGGGGGGGGGGGGGGGGGGGGGGGGGGGGGGGGGGGGGGGGGGGGGGGGGGGGGGGGGGGGGGGGGGGGGGGGGGGGGGGGGGGGGGGGGGGGGGGGGGGGGGGGGGGGGGGGGGGGGGGGGGGGGGGGGGGGGGGGGGGGGGGGGGGGGGGGGGGGGGGGGGGGGGGGGGGGGGGGGGGGGGGGGGGGGGGGGGGGGGGGGGGGGGGGGGGGGGGGGGGTGGGGGGGGGGGGGGGGGGGGGGGGGGGGGGGGGGGGGGGGGGGGGGGGGGGGGGGGGGGGGGGGGGGGGGGGGGGGGGGGGGGGGGGGGGGGGGGGGGGGGGGGGGGGGGGGGGGGGGGGGGGGGGGGGGGGGGGGGGGGGGGGGGGGGGGGGGGGGGGGGGGGGGGGGGGGGGGGGGGGGGGGGGGGGGGGGGGGGGGGGGGGGGGGGGGGGGGGGGGGGGGGGGGGGGGGGGGGGGGGGGGGGGGGGGGGGGGGGGGGGGGGGGGGGGGGGGGGGGGGGGGGGGGGGGGGGGGGGGGGGGGGGGGGGGGGGGGGGGGGGGGGGGGGGGGGGGGGGGGGGGGGGGGGGGGGGGGGGGGGGGGGGGGGGGGGGGGGGGGGGGGGGGGGGGGGGGGGGGGGGGTGGGGGGGGGGGGGGGGGGGGGGGGGGGGGGGGGGGGGGGGGGGGGTGGGGGGGGGGGGGGGGGGGGGGGGGGGGGGGGGGGGGGGGGGGGGGGGGGGGGGGGGGGGGGGGGGGGGGGGGGGGGGGGGGGGGGGGGGGGGGGGGGGGGGGGGGGGGGGGGGGGGGGGGGGGGGGGGGGGGGGGGGGGGGGGGGGGGGGGGGGGGGGGGGGGGGGGGGGGGGGGGGGGGGGGGGGGGGGGGGGGGGGGGGGGGGGGGGGGGGGGGGGGGGGGGGGGGGGGGGGGGGGGGGGGGGGGGGGGGGGGGGGGGGGGGGGGGGGGGGGGGGGGGGGGGGGGGGGGGGGGGGGGGGGGGGGGGGGGGGGGGGGGGGGGGGGGGGGGGGGGGGGGGGGGGGGGGGGGGGGGGGGGGGGGGGGGGGGGGGGGGGGGGGGGGGGGGGGGGGGGGGGGGGGGGGGGGGGGGGGGGGGGGGGGGGGGTGGGGGGGGGGGGGGGGGGGGGGGGGGGGGGGGGGGGGGGGGGGGGGGGGGGGGGGGGGGGGGGGGGGGGGGGGGGGGGGGGGGGGGGGGGGGGGGGGGGGGGGGGGGGGGGGGGGGGGGGGGGGGGGGGGGGGGGGGGGGGGGGGGGGGGGGGGGGGGGGGGGGGGGGGGGGGGGGGGGGGGGGGGGGGGGGGGTGGGGGGGGGGGGGGGGGGGGGGGGGGGGGGGGGGGGGGGGGGGGGGGGGTGGGGGGGGGGGGGGGGGGTGGGGGGGGGGGGGGGGGGGGGGGGGGGGGGGGGGGGGGGGGGGGGGGGGGGGGGGGGGGGGGGGGGGGGGGGGGGGGGGGGGGGGGGGGGGGGGGGGGGGGGGGGGGGGGGGGGGGGGGGGGGGGGGGGGGGGGGGGGGGGGGGGGGGGGGGGGGGGGGGGGGGGGGGGGGGGGGGGGGGGGGGGGGGGGGGGGGGGGGGGGGGGGGGGGGGGGGGGGGGGGGGGGGGGGGGGGGGGGGGGGGGGGGGGGGGGGGGGGGGGGGGGGGTGGGGGGGGGGGGGGGGGGGGGGGGGGGGGGGGGGGGGGGGGGGGGGGGGGGGGGGGGGGGGGGGGGGGGGGGGGGGGGGGGGGGGGGGGGGGGGGGGGGGGGGGGGGGGGGGGGGGGGGGGGGGGGGGGGGGGGGGGGGGGGGGGGGGGGGGGGGGGGGGGGGGGGGGGGGGGGGGGGGGGGGGGGGGGGGGGGGGGGGGGGGGGGGGGGGGGGGGGGGGGGGGGGGGGGGGGTGGGGGGGGGGGGGGGGGGGGGGGGGGGGGGGGGGGGGGGGGGGGGGTGGGGGGGGGGGGGGGGGGGGGGGGGGGGGGGGGGGGGGGGGGGGGGGGGGGGGGGTGGGGGGGGGGGGGGGGGGGGGGGGGGGGGGGGGGGGGGGGGGGGGGGGGGGGGGGGGGGGGGGGGGGGGGGGGGGGGGGGGGGGGGGGGGGGGGGGGGGGGGGGGGGGGGGGGGGGGGGGGGGGGGGGGGGGGGGGGGGGGGGGGGGGGGGGGGGGGGGGGGGGGGGGGGGGGGGGGGGGGGGGGGGGGGGGGGGGGGGGGGGGGGGGGGGGGGGGGGGGGGGGGGGGGGGGGGGGGGGGGGGGGGGGGGGGGGGGGGGGGGGGGGGGGGGGGGGGGGGGGGGGGGGGGGGGGGGGGGGGGGGGGGGGGGGGGGGGGGGGGGGGGGGGGGGGGGGGGGGGGGGGGGGGGGGGGGGGGGGGGGGGGGGGGGGGGGGGGGGGGGGGGGGGGGGGGGGGGGGGGGGGGGGGGGGGGGGGGGGGGGGGGGGGGGGGGGGGGGGGGGGGGGGGGGGGGGGGGGGGGGGGGGGGGGGGGGGGGGGGGGGGGGGGGGGGGGGGGGGGGGGGGGGGGGGGGGGGGGGGGGGGGGGGGGGGGGGGGGGGGGGGGGGGGGGGGGGGGGGGGGGGGGGGGGTGGGGGGGGGGGGGGGGGGGGGGGGGGGGGGGGGGGGGGGGGGGGGGGGGGGGGGGGGGGGGGGGGGGGGGTGGGGGGGGGGGGGGGGGGGGGGGGGGGGGGGGGGGGGGGGGGGGGGGGGTTTTTGTTTTTTTTTTTTTTTTTTTTTTTTTTTTTTTTTTTTTTTTTTTTTTTTTTTTTTTTTTTTTTTTTTTTTTTTTTTTTTTTTTTTTTTTTTTTTTTTTTTTTTTTTTTTTTTTTTTTTTTTTTTTTTTTTTTTTTTTTTTTTTTTTTTTTTTTTTTTTTTTTTTTTTTTTTTTTTTTTTTTTTTTTTTTTTTTTTTTTTTTTTTTTTTTTTTTTTTTTTTTTTTTTTTTTTTTTTTTTTTTTTTTTTTTTTTTTTTTTTTTTTTTTTTTTTTTTTTTTTTTTTTTTTTTTTTTTTTTTTTTTTTTTTTTTTTTTTTTTTTTTTTTTTTTTTTTTTTTTTTTTTTTTTTTTTTTTTTTTTTTTTTTTTTTTTTTTTTTTTTTTTTTTTTTTTTTTTTTTTTTTTTTTTTTTTTTTTTTTTTTTTTTTTTTTTTTTTTTTTTTTTTTTTTTTTTTTTTTTTTTTTTTTTTTTTTTTTTTTTTTTTTTTTTTTTTTTTTTTTTTTTTTTTTTTTTTTTTTTTTTTTTTTTTTTTTTTTTTTTTTTTTTTTTTTTTTTTTTTTTTTTTTTTTTTTTTTTTTTTTTTTTTTTTTTTTTTTTTTTTTTTTTTTTTTTTTTTTTTTTTTTTTTTTTTTTTTTTTTTTTTTTTTTTTTTTTTTTTTTTTTTTTTTTTTTTTTTTTTTTTTTTTTTTTTTTTTTTTTTTTTTTTTTTTTTTTTTTTTTTTTTTTTTTTTTTTTTTTTTTTTTTTTTTTTTTTTTTTTTTTTTTTTTTTTTTTTTTTTTTTTTTTTTTTTTTTTTTTTTTTTTTTTTTTTTTTTTTTTTTTTTTTTTTTTTTTTTTTTTTTTTTTTTTTTTTTTTTTTTTTTTTTTTTTTTTTTTTTTTTTTTTTTTTTTTTTTTTTTTTTTTTTTTTTTTTTTTTTTTTTTTTTTTTTTTTTTTTTTTTTTTTTTTTTTTTTTTTTTTTTTTTTTTTTTTTTTTTTTTTTTTTTTTTTTTTTTTTTTTTTTTTTTTTTTTTTTTTTTTTTTTTTTTTTTTTTTTTTTTTTTTTTTTTTTTTTTTTTTTTTTTTTTTTTTTTTTTTTTTTTTTTTTTTTTTTTTTTTTTTTTTTTTTTTTTTTTTTTTTTTTTTTTTTTTTTTTTTTTTTTTTTTTTTTTTTTTTTTTTTTTTTTTTTTTTTTTTTTTTTTTTTTTTTTTTTTTTTTTTTTTTTTTTTTTTTTTTTTTTTTTTTTTTTTTTTTTTTTTTTTTTTTTTTTTTTTTTTTTTTTTTTTTTTTTTTTTTTTTTTTTTTTTTTTTTTTTTTTTTTTTTTTTTTTTTTTTTTTTTTTTTTTTTTTTTTTTTTTTTTTTTTTTTTTTTTTTTTTTTTTTTTTTTTTTTTTTTTTTTTTTTTTTTTTTTTTTTTTTTTTTTTTTTTTTTTTTTTTTTTTTTTTTTTTTTTTTTTTTTTTTTTTTTTTTTTTTTTTTTTTTTTTTTTTTTTTTTTTTTTTTTTTTTTTTTTTTTTTTTTTTTTTTTTTTTTTTTTTTTTTTTTTTTTTTTTTTTTTTTTTTTTTTTTTTTTTTTTTTTTTTTTTTTTTTTTTTTTTTTTTTTTTTTTTTTTTTTTTTTTTTTTTTTTTTTTTTTTTTTTTTTTTTTTTTTTTTTTTTTTTTTTTTTTTTTTTTTTTTTTTTTTTTTTTTTTTTTTTTTTTTTTTTTTTTTTTTTTTTTTTTTTTTTTTTTTTTTTTTTTTTTTTTTTTTTTTTTTTTTTTTTTTTTTTTTTTTTTTTTTTTTTTTTTTTTTTTTTTTTTTTTTTTTTTTTTTTTTTTTTTTTTTTTTTTTTTTTTTTTTTTTTTTTTTTTTTTTTTTTTTTTTTTTTTTTTTTTTTTTTTTTTTTTTTTTTTTTTTTTTTTTTTTTTTTTTTTTTTTTTTTTTTTTTTTTTTTTTTTTTTTTTTTTTTTTTTTTTTTTTTTTTTTTTTTTTTTTTTTTTTTTTTTTTTTTTTTTTTTTTTTTTTTTTTTTTTTTTTTTTTTTTTTTTTTTTTTTTTTTTTTTTTTTTTTTTTTTTTTTTTTTTTTTTTTTTTTTTTTTTTTTTTTTTTTTTTTTTTTTTTTTTTTTTTTTTTTTTTTTTTTTTTTTTTTTTTTTTTTTTTTTTTTTTTTTTTTTTTTTTTTTTTTTTTTTTTTTTTTTTTTTTTTTTTTTTTTTTTTTTTTTTTTTTTTTTTTTTTTTTTTTTTTTTTTTTTTTTTTTTTTTTTTTTTTTTTTTTTTTTTTTTTTTTTTTTTTTTTTTTTTTTTTTTTTTTTTTTTTTTTTTTTTTTTTTTTTTTTTTTTTTTTTTTTTTTTTTTTTTTTTTTTTTTTTTTTTTTTTTTTTTTTTTTTTTTTTTTTTTTTTTTTTTTTTTTTTTTTTTTTTTTTTTTTTTTTTTTTTTTTTTTTTTTTTTTTTTTTTTTTTTTTTTTTTTTTTTTTTTTTTTTTTTTTTTTTTTTTTTTTTTTTTTTTTTTTTTTTTTTTTTTTTTTTTTTTTTTTTTTTTTTTTTTTTTTTTTTTTTTTTTTTTTTTTTTTTTTTTTTTTTTTTTTTTTTTTTTTTTTTTTTTTTTTTTTTTTTTTTTTTTTTTTTTTTTTTTTTTTTTTTTTTTTTTTTTTTTTTTTTTTTTTTTTTTTTTTTTTTTTTTTTTTTTTTTTTTTTTTTTTTTTTTTTTTTTTTTTTTTTTTTTTTTTTTTTTTTTTTTTTTTTTTTTTTTTTTTTTTTTTTTTTTTTTTTTTTTTTTTTTTTTTTTTTTTTTTTTTTTTTTTTTTTTTTTTTTTTTTTTTTTTTTTTTTTTTTTTTTTTTTTTTTTTTTTTTTTTTTTTTTTTTTTTTTTTTTTTTTTTTTTTTTTTTTTTTTTTTTTTTTTTTTTTTTTTTTTTTTTTTTTTTTTTTTTTTTTTTTTTTTTTTTTTTTTTTTTTTTTTTTTTTTTTTTTTTTTTTTTTTTTTTTTTTTTTTTTTTTTTTTTTTTTTTTTTTTTTTTTTTTTTTTTTTTTTTTTTTTTTTTTTTTTTTTTTTTTTTTTTTTTTTTTTTTTTTTTTTTTTTTTTTTTTTTTTTTTTTTTTTTTTTTTTTTTTTTTTTTTTTTTTTTTTTTTTTTTTTTTTTTTTTTTTTTTTTTTTTTTTTTTTTTTTTTTTTTTTTTTTTTTTTTTTTTTTTTTTTTTTTTTTTTTTTTTTTTTTTTTTTTTTTTTTTTTTTTTTTTTTTTTTTTTTTTTTTTTTTTTTTTTTTTTTTTTTTTTTTTTTTTTTTTTTTTTTTTTTTTTTTTTTTTTTTTTTTTTTTTTTTTTTTTTTTTTTTTTTTTTTTTTTTTTTTTTTTTTTTTTTTTTTTTTTTTTTTTTTTTTTTTTTTTTTTTTTTTTTTTTTTTTTTTTTTTTTTTTTTTTTTTTTTTTTTTTTTTTTTTTTTTTTTTTTTTTTTTTTTTTTTTTTTTTTTTTTTTTTTTTTTTTTTTTTTTTTTTTTTTTTTTTTTTTTTTTTTTTTTTTTTTTTTTTTTTTTTTTTTTTTTTTTTTTTTTTTTTTTTTTTTTTTTTTTTTTTTTTTTTTTTTTTTTTTTTTTTTTTTTTTTTTTTTTTTTTTTTTTTTTTTTTTTTTTTTTTTTTTTTTTTTTTTTTTTTTTTTTTTTTTTTTTTTTTTTTTTTTTTTTTTTTTTTTTTTTTTTTTTTTTTTTTTTTTTTTTTTTTTTTTTTTTTTTTTTTTTTTTTTTTTTTTTTTTTTTTTTTTTTTTTTTTTTTTTTTTTTTTTTTTTTTTTTTTTTTTTTTTTTTTTTTTTTTTTTTTTTTTTTTTTTTTTTTTTTTTTTTTTTTTTTTTTTTTTTTTTTTTTTTTTTTTTTTTTTTTTTTTTTTTTTTTTTTTTTTTTTTTTTTTTTTTTTTTTTTTTTTTTTTTTTTTTTTTTTTTTTTTTTTTTTTTTTTTTTTTTTTTTTTTTTTTTTTTTTTTTTTTTTTTTTTTTTTTTTTTTTTTTTTTTTTTTTTTTTTTTTTTTTTTTTTTTTTTTTTTTTTTTTTTTTTTTTTTTTTTTTTTTTTTTTTTTTTTTTTTTTTTTTTTTTTTTTTTTTTTTTTTTTTTTTTTTTTTTTTTTTTTTTTTTTTTTTTTTTTTTTTTTTTTTTTTTTTTTTTTTTTTTTTTTTTTTTTTTTTTTTTTTTTTTTTTTTTTTTTTTTTTTTTTTTTTTTTTTTTTTTTTTTTTTTTTTTTTTTTTTTTTTTTTTTTTTTTTTTTTTTTTTTTTTTTTTTTTTTTTTTTTTTTTTTTTTTTTTTTTTTTTTTTTTTTTTTTTTTTTTTTTTTTTTTTTTTTTTTTTTTTTTTTTTTTTTTTTTTTTTTTTTTTTTTTTTTTTTTTTTTTTTTTTTTTTTTTTTTTTTTTTTTTTTTTTTTTTTTTTTTTTTTTTTTTTTTTTTTTTTTTTTTTTTTTTTTTTTTTTTTTTTTTTTTTTTTTTTTTTTTTTTTTTTTTTTTTTTTTTTTTTTTTTTTTTTTTTTTTTTTTTTTTTTTTTTTTTTTTTTTTTTTTTTTTTTTTTTTTTTTTTTTTTTTTTTTTTTTTTTTTTTTTTTTTTTTTTTTTTTTTTTTTTTTTTTTTTTTTTTTTTTTTTTTTTTTTTTTTTTTTTTTTTTTTTTTTTTTTTTTTTTTTTTTTTTTTTTTTTTTTTTTTTTTTTTTTTTTTTTTTTTTTTTTTTTTTTTTTTTTTTTTTTTTTTTTTTTTTTTTTTTTTTTTTTTTTTTTTTTTTTTTTTTTTTTTTTTTTTTTTTTTTTTTTTTTTTTTTTTTTTTTTTTTTTTTTTTTTTTTTTTTTTTTTTTTTTTTTTTTTTTTTTTTTTTTTTTTTTTTTTTTTTTTTTTTTTTTTTTTTTTTTTTTTTTTTTTTTTTTTTTTTTTTTTTTTTTTTTTTTTTTTTTTTTTTTTTTTTTTTTTTTTTTTTTTTTTTTTTTTTTTTTTTTTTTTTTTTTTTTTTTTTTTTTTTTTTTTTTTTTTTTTTTTTTTTTTTTTTTTTTTTTTTTTTTTTTTTTTTTTTTTTTTTTTTTTTTTTTTTTTTTTTTTTTTTTTTTTTTTTTTTTTTTTTTTTTTTTTTTTTTTTTTTTTTTTTTTTTTTTTTTTTTTTTTTTTTTTTTTTTTTTTTTTTTTTTTTTTTTTTTTTTTTTTTTTTTTTTTTTTTTTTTTTTTTTTTTTTTTTTTTTTTTTTTTTTTTTTTTTTTTTTTTTTTTTTTTTTTTTTTTTTTTTTTTTTTTTTTTTTTTTTTTTTTTTTTTTTTTTTTTTTTTTTTTTTTTTTTTTTTTTTTTTTTTTTTTTTTTTTTTTTTTTTTTTTTTTTTTTTTTTTTTTTTTTTTTTTTTTTTTTTTTTTTTTTTTTTTTTTTTTTTTTTTTTTTTTTTTTTTTTTTTTTTTTTTTTTTTTTTTTTTTTTTTTTTTTTTTTTTTTTTTTTTTTTTTTTTTTTTTTTTTTTTTTTTTTTTTTTTTTTTTTTTTTTTTTTTTTTTTTTTTTTTTTTTTTTTTTTTTTTTTTTTTTTTTTTTTTTTTTTTTTTTTTTTTTTTTTTTTTTTTTTTTTTTTTTTTTTTTTTTTTTTTTTTTTTTTTTTTTTTTTTTTTTTTTTTTTTTTTTTTTTTTTTTTTTTTTTTTTTTTTTTTTTTTTTTTTTTTTTTTTTTTTTTTTTTTTTTTTTTTTTTTTTTTTTTTTTTTTTTTTTTTTTTTTTTTTTTTTTTTTTTTTTTTTTTTTTTTTTTTTTTTTTTTTTTTTTTTTTTTTTTTTTTTTTTTTTTTTTTTTTTTTTTTTTTTTTTTTTTTTTTTTTTTTTTTTTTTTTTTTTTTTTTTTTTTTTTTTTTTTTTTTTTTTTTTTTTTTTTTTTTTTTTTTTTTTTTTTTTTTTTTTTTTTTTTTTTTTTTTTTTTTTTTTTTTTTTTTTTTTTTTTTTTTTTTTTTTTTTTTTTTTTTTTTTTTTTTTTTTTTTTTTTTTTTTTTTTTTTTTTTTTTTTTTTTTTTTTTTTTTTTTTTTTTTTTTTTTTTTTTTTTTTTTTTTTTTTTTTTTTTTTTTTTTTTTTTTTTTTTTTTTTTTTTTTTTTTTTTTTTTTTTTTTTTTTTTTTTTTTTTTTTTTTTTTTTTTTTTTTTTTTTTTTTTTTTTTTTTTTTTTTTTTTTTTTTTTTTTTTTTTTTTTTTTTTTTTTTTTTTTTTTTTTTTTTTTTTTTTTTTTTTTTTTTTTTTTTTTTTTTTTTTTTTTTTTTTTTTTTTTTTTTTTTTTTTTTTTTTTTTTTTTTTTTTTTTTTTTTTTTTTTTTTTTTTTTTTTTTTTTTTTTTTTTTTTTTTTTTTTTTTTTTTTTTTTTTTTTTTTTTTTTTTTTTTTTTTTTTTTTTTTTTTTTTTTTTTTTTTTTTTTTTTTTTTTTTTTTTTTTTTTTTTTTTTTTTTTTTTTTTTTTTTTTTTTTTTTTTTTTTTTTTTTTTTTTTTTTTTTTTTTTTTTTTTTTTTTTTTTTTTTTTTTTTTTTTTTTTTTTTTTTTTTTTTTTTTTTTTTTTTTTTTTTTTTTTTTTTTTTTTTTTTTTTTTTTTTTTTTTTTTTTTTTTTTTTTTTTTTTTTTTTTTTTTTTTTTTTTTTTTTTTTTTTTTTTTTTTTTTTTTTTTTTTTTTTTTTTTTTTTTTTTTTTTTTTTTTTTTTTTTTTTTTTTTTTTTTTTTTTTTTTTTTTTTTTTTTTTTTTTTTTTTTTTTTTTTTTTTTTTTTTTTTTTTTTTTTTTTTTTTTTTTTTTTTTTTTTTTTTTTTTTTTTTTTTTTTTTTTTTTTTTTTTTTTTTTTTTTTTTTTTTTTTTTTTTTTTTTTTTTTTTTTTTTTTTTTTTTTTTTTTTTTTTTTTTTTTTTTTTTTTTTTTTTTTTTTTTTTTTTTTTTTTTTTTTTTTTTTTTTTTTTTTTTTTTTTTTTTTTTTTTTTTTTTTTTTTTTTTTTTTTTTTTTTTTTTTTTTTTTTTTTTTTTTTTTTTTTTTTTTTTTTTTTTTTTTTTTTTTTTTTTTTTTTTTTTTTTTTTTTTTTTTTTTTTTTTTTTTTTTTTTTTTTTTTTTTTTTTTTTTTTTTTTTTTTTTTTTTTTTTTTTTTTTTTTTTTTTTTTTTTTTTTTTTTTTTTTTTTTTTTTTTTTTTTTTTTTTTTTTTTTTTTTTTTTTTTTTTTTTTTTTTTTTTTTTTTTTTTTTTTTTTTTTTTTTTTTTTTTTTTTTTTTTTTTTTTTTTTTTTTTTTTTTTTTTTTTTTTTTTTTTTTTTTTTTTTTTTTTTTTTTTTTTTTTTTTTTTTTTTTTTTTTTTTTTTTTTTTTTTTTTTTTTTTTTTTTTTTTTTTTTTTTTTTTTTTTTTTTTTTTTTTTTTTTTTTTTTTTTTTTTTTTTTTTTTTTTTTTTTTTTTTTTTTTTTTTTTTTTTTTTTTTTTTTTTTTTTTTTTTTTTTTTTTTTTTTTTTTTTTTTTTTTTTTTTTTTTTTTTTTTTTTTTTTTTTTTTTTTTTTTTTTTTTTTTTTTTTTTTTTTTTTTTTTTTTTTTTTTTTTTTTTTTTTTTTTTTTTTTTTTTTTTTTTTTTTTTTTTTTTTTTTTTTTTTTTTTTTTTTTTTTTTTTTTTTTTTTTTTTTTTTTTTTTTTTTTTTTTTTTTTTTTTTTTTTTTTTTTTTTTTTTTTTTTTTTTTTTTTTTTTTTTTTTTTTTTTTTTTTTTTTTTTTTTTTTTTTTTTTTTTTTTTTTTTTTTTTTTTTTTTTTTTTTTTTTTTTTTTTTTTTTTTTTTTTTTTTTTTTTTTTTTTTTTTTTTTTTTTTTTTTTTTTTTTTTTTTTTTTTTTTTTTTTTTTTTTTTTTTTTTTTTTTTTTTTTTTTTTTTTTTTTTTTTTTTTTTTTTTTTTTTTTTTTTTTTTTTTTTTTTTTTTTTTTTTTTTTTTTTTTTTTTTTTTTTTTTTTTTTTTTTTTTTTTTTTTTTTTTTTTTTTTTTTTTTTTTTTTTTTTTTTTTTTTTTTTTTTTTTTTTTTTTTTTTTTTTTTTTTTTTTTTTTTTTTTTTTTTTTTTTTTTTTTTTTTTTTTTTTTTTTTTTTTTTTTTTTTTTTTTTTTTTTTTTTTTTTTTTTTTTTTTTTTTTTTTTTTTTTTTTTTTTTTTTTTTTTTTTTTTTTTTTTTTTTTTTTTTTTTTTTTTTTTTTTTTTTTTTTTTTTTTTTTTTTTTTTTTTTTTTTTTTTTTTTTTTTTTTTTTTTTTTTTTTTTTTTTTTTTTTTTTTTTTTTTTTTTTTTTTTTTTTTTTTTTTTTTTTTTTTTTTTTTTTTTTTTTTTTTTTTTTTTTTTTTTTTTTTTTTTTTTTTTTTTTTTTTTTTTTTTTTTTTTTTTTTTTTTTTTTTTTTTTTTTTTTTTTTTTTTTTTTTTTTTTTTTTTTTTTTTTTTTTTTTTTTTTTTTTTTTTTTTTTTTTTTTTTTTTTTTTTTTTTTTTTTTTTTTTTTTTTTTTTTTTTTTTTTTTTTTTTTTTTTTTTTTTTTTTTTTTTTTTTTTTTTTTTTTTTTTTTTTTTTTTTTTTTTTTTTTTTTTTTTTTTTTTTTTTTTTTTTTTTTTTTTTTTTTTTTTTTTTTTTTTTTTTTTTTTTTTTTTTTTTTTTTTTTTTTTTTTTTTTTTTTTTTTTTTTTTTTTTTTTTTTTTTTTTTTTTTTTTTTTTTTTTTTTTTTTTTTTTTTTTTTTTTTTTTTTTTTTTTTTTTTTTTTTTTTTTTTTTTTTTTTTTTTTTTTTTTTTTTTTTTTTTTTTTTTTTTTTTTTTTTTTTTTTTTTTTTTTTTTTTTTTTTTTTTTTTTTTTTTTTTTTTTTTTTTTTTTTTTTTTTTTTTTTTTTTTTTTTTTTTTTTTTTTTTTTTTTTTTTTTTTTTTTTTTTTTTTTTTTTTTTTTTTTTTTTTTTTTTTTTTTTTTTTTTTTTTTTTTTTTTTTTTTTTTTTTTTTTTTTTTTTTTTTTTTTTTTTTTTTTTTTTTTTTTTTTTTTTTTTTTTTTTTTTTTTTTTTTTTTTTTTTTTTTTTTTTTTTTTTTTTTTTTTTTTTTTTTTTTTTTTTTTTTTTTTTTTTTTTTTTTTTTTTTTTTTTTTTTTTTTTTTTTTTTTTTTTTTTTTTTTTTTTTTTTTTTTTTTTTTTTTTTTTTTTTTTTTTTTTTTTTTTTTTTTTTTTTTTTTTTTTTTTTTTTTTTTTTTTTTTTTTTTTTTTTTTTTTTTTTTTTTTTTTTTTTTTTTTTTTTTTTTTTTTTTTTTTTTTTTTTTTTTTTTTTTTTTTTTTTTTTTTTTTTTTTTTTTTTTTTTTTTTTTTTTTTTTTTTTTTTTTTTTTTTTTTTTTTTTTTTTTTTTTTTTTTTTTTTTTTTTTTTTTTTTTTTTTTTTTTTTTTTTTTTTTTTTTTTTTTTTTTTTTTTTTTTTTTTTTTTTTTTTTTTTTTTTTTTTTTTTTTTTTTTTTTTTTTTTTTTTTTTTTTTTTTTTTTTTTTTTTTTTTTTTTTTTTTTTTTTTTTTTTTTTTTTTTTTTTTTTTTTTTTTTTTTTTTTTTTTTTTTTTTTTTTTTTTTTTTTTTTTTTTTTTTTTTTTTTTTTTTTTTTTTTTTTTTTTTTTTTTTTTTTTTTTTTTTTTTTTTTTTTTTTTTTTTTTTTTTTTTTTTTTTTTTTTTTTTTTTTTTTTTTTTTTTTTTTTTTTTTTTTTTTTTTTTTTTTTTTTTTTTTTTTTTTTTTTTTTTTTTTTTTTTTTTTTTTTTTTTTTTTTTTTTTTTTTTTTTTTTTTTTTTTTTTTTTTTTTTTTTTTTTTTTTTTTTTTTTTTTTTTTTTTTTTTTTTTTTTTTTTTTTTTTTTTTTTTTTTTTTTTTTTTTTTTTTTTTTTTTTTTTTTTTTTTTTTTTTTTTTTTTTTTTTTTTTTTTTTTTTTTTTTTTTTTTTTTTTTTTTTTTTTTTTTTTTTTTTTTTTTTTTTTTTTTTTTTTTTTTTTTTTTTTTTTTTTTTTTTTTTTTTTTTTTTTTTTTTTTTTTTTTTTTTTTTTTTTTTTTTTTTTTTTTTTTTTTTTTTTTTTTTTTTTTTTTTTTTTTTTTTTTTTTTTTTTTTTTTTTTTTTTTTTTTTTTTTTTTTTTTTTTTTTTTTTTTTTTTTTTTTTTTTTTTTTTTTTTTTTTTTTTTTTTTTTTTTTTTTTTTTTTTTTTTTTTTTTTTTTTTTTTTTTTTTTTTTTTTTTTTTTTTTTTTTTTTTTTTTTTTTTTTTTTTTTTTTTTTTTTTTTTTTTTTTTTTTTTTTTTTTTTTTTTTTTTTTTTTTTTTTTTTTTTTTTTTTTTTTTTTTTTTTTTTTTTTTTTTTTTTTTTTTTTTTTTTTTTTTTTTTTTTTTTTTTTTTTTTTTTTTTTTTTTTTTTTTTTTTTTTTTTTTTTTTTTTTTTTTTTTTTTTTTTTTTTTTTTTTTTTTTTTTTTTTTTTTTTTTTTTTTTTTTTTTTTTTTTTTTTTTTTTTTTTTTTTTTTTTTTTTTTTTTTTTTTTTTTTTTTTTTTTTTTTTTTTTTTTTTTTTTTTTTTTTTTTTTTTTTTTTTTTTTTTTTTTTTTTTTTTTTTTTTTTTTTTTTTTTTTTTTTTTTTTTTTTTTTTTTTTTTTTTTTTTTTTTTTTTTTTTTTTTTTTTTTTTTTTTTTTTTTTTTTTTTTTTTTTTTTTTTTTTTTTTTTTTTTTTTTTTTTTTTTTTTTTTTTTTTTTTTTTTTTTTTTTTTTTTTTTTTTTTTTTTTTTTTTTTTTTTTTTTTTTTTTTTTTTTTTTTTTTTTTTTTTTTTTTTTTTTTTTTTTTTTTTTTTTTTTTTTTTTTTTTTTTTTTTTTTTTTTTTTTTTTTTTTTTTTTTTTTTTTTTTTTTTTTTTTTTTTTTTTTTTTTTTTTTTTTTTTTTTTTTTTTTTTTTTTTTTTTTTTTTTTTTTTTTTTTTTTTTTTTTTTTTTTTTTTTTTTTTTTTTTTTTTTTTTTTTTTTTTTTTTTTTTTTTTTTTTTTTTTTTTTTTTTTTTTTTTTTTTTTTTTTTTTTTTTTTTTTTTTTTTTTTTTTTTTTTTTTTTTTTTTTTTTTTTTTTTTTTTTTTTTTTTTTTTTTTTTTTTTTTTTTTTTTTTTTTTTTTTTTTTTTTTTTTTTTTTTTTTTTTTTTTTTTTTTTTTTTTTTTTTTTTTTTTTTTTTTTTTTTTTTTTTTTTTTTTTTTTTTTTTTTTTTTTTTTTTTTTTTTTTTTTTTTTTTTTTTTTTTTTTTTTTTTTTTTTTTTTTTTTTTTTTTTTTTTTTTTTTTTTTTTTTTTTTTTTTTTTTTTTTTTTTTTTTTTTTTTTTTTTTTTTTTTTTTTTTTTTTTTTTTTTTTTTTTTTTTTTTTTTTTTTTTTTTTTTTTTTTTTTTTTTTTTTTTTTTTTTTTTTTTTTTTTTTTTTTTTTTTTTTTTTTTTTTTTTTTTTTTTTTTTTTTTTTTTTTTTTTTTTTTTTTTTTTTTTTTTTTTTTTTTTTTTTTTTTTTTTTTTTTTTTTTTTTTTTTTTTTTTTTTTTTTTTTTTTTTTTTTTTTTTTTTTTTTTTTTTTTTTTTTTTTTTTTTTTTTTTTTTTTTTTTTTTTTTTTTTTTTTTTTTTTTTTTTTTTTTTTTTTTTTTTTTTTTTTTTTTTTTTTTTTTTTTTTTTTTTTTTTTTTTTTTTTTTTTTTTTTTTTTTTTTTTTTTTTTTTTTTTTTTTTTTTTTTTTTTTTTTTTTTTTTTTTTTTTTTTTTTTTTTTTTTTTTTTTTTTTTTTTTTTTTTTTTTTTTTTTTTTTTTTTTTTTTTTTTTTTTTTTTTTTTTTTTTTTTTTTTTTTTTTTTTTTTTTTTTTTTTTTTTTTTTTTTTTTTTTTTTTTTTTTTTTTTTTTTTTTTTTTTTTTTTTTTTTTTTTTTTTTTTTTTTTTTTTTTTTTTTTTTTTTTTTTTTTTTTTTTTTTTTTTTTTTTTTTTTTTTTTTTTTTTTTTTTTTTTTTTTTTTTTTTTTTTTTTTTTTTTTTTTTTTTTTTTTTTTTTTTTTTTTTTTTTTTTTTTTTTTTTTTTTTTTTTTTTTTTTTTTTTTTTTTTTTTTTTTTTTTTTTTTTTTTTTTTTTTTTTTTTTTTTTTTTTTTTTTTTTTTTTTTTTTTTTTTTTTTTTTTTTTTTTTTTTTTTTTTTTTTTTTTTTTTTTTTTTTTTTTTTTTTTTTTTTTTTTTTTTTTTTTTTTTTTTTTTTTTTTTTTTTTTTTTTTTTTTTTTTTTTTTTTTTTTTTTTTTTTTTTTTTTTTTTTTTTTTTTTTTTTTTTTTTTTTTTTTTTTTTTTTTTTTTTTTTTTTTTTTTTTTTTTTTTTTTTTTTTTTTTTTTTTTTTTTTTTTTTTTTTTTTTTTTTTTTTTTTTTTTTTTTTTTTTTTTTTTTTTTTTTTTTTTTTTTTTTTTTTTTTTTTTTTTTTTTTTTTTTTTTTTTTTTTTTTTTTTTTTTTTTTTTTTTTTTTTTTTTTTTTTTTTTTTTTTTTTTTTTTTTTTTTTTTTTTTTTTTTTTTTTTTTTTTTTTTTTTTTTTTTTTTTTTTTTTTTTTTTTTTTTTTTTTTTTTTTTTTTTTTTTTTTTTTTTTTTTTTTTTTTTTTTTTTTTTTTTTTTTTTTTTTTTTTTTTTTTTTTTTTTTTTTTTTTTTTTTTTTTTTTTTTTTTTTTTTTTTTTTTTTTTTTTTTTTTTTTTTTTTTTTTTTTTTTTTTTTTTTTTTTTTTTTTTTTTTTTTTTTTTTTTTTTTTTTTTTTTTTTTTTTTTTTTTTTTTTTTTTTTTTTTTTTTTTTTTTTTTTTTTTTTTTTTTTTTTTTTTTTTTTTTTTTTTTTTTTTTTTTTTTTTTTTTTTTTTTTTTTTTTTTTTTTTTTTTTTTTTTTTTTTTTTTTTTTTTTTTTTTTTTTTTTTTTTTTTTTTTTTTTTTTTTTTTTTTTTTTTTTTTTTTTTTTTTTTTTTTTTTTTTTTTTTTTTTTTTTTTTTTTTTTTTTTTTTTTTTTTTTTTTTTTTTTTTTTTTTTTTTTTTTTTTTTTTTTTTTTTTTTTTTTTTTTTTTTTTTTTTTTTTTTTTTTTTTTTTTTTTTTTTTTTTTTTTTTTTTTTTTTTTTTTTTTTTTTTTTTTTTTTTTTTTTTTTTTTTTTTTTTTTTTTTTTTTTTTTTTTTTTTTTTTTTTTTTTTTTTTTTTTTTTTTTTTTTTTTTTTTTTTTTTTTTTTTTTTTTTTTTTTTTTTTTTTTTTTTTTTTTTTTTTTTTTTTTTTTTTTTTTTTTTTTTTTTTTTTTTTTTTTTTTTTTTTTTTTTTTTTTTTTTTTTTTTTTTTTTTTTTTTTTTTTTTTTTTTTTTTTTTTTTTTTTTTTTTTTTTTTTTTTTTTTTTTTTTTTTTTTTTTTTTTTTTTTTTTTTTTTTTTTTTTTTTTTTTTTTTTTTTTTTTTTTTTTTTTTTTTTTTTTTTTTTTTTTTTTTTTTTTTTTTTTTTTTTTTTTTTTTTTTTTTTTTTTTTTTTTTTTTTTTTTTTTTTTTTTTTTTTTTTTTTTTTTTTTTTTTTTTTTTTTTTTTTTTTTTTTTTTTTTTTTTTTTTTTTTTTTTTTTTTTTTTTTTTTTTTTTTTTTTTTTTTTTTTTTTTTTTTTTTTTTTTTTTTTTTTTTTTTTTTTTTTTTTTTTTTTTTTTTTTTTTTTTTTTTTTTTTTTTTTTTTTTTTTTTTTTTTTTTTTTTTTTTTTTTTTTTTTTTTTTTTTTTTTTTTTTTTTTTTTTTTTTTTTTTTTTTTTTTTTTTTTTTTTTTTTTTTTTTTTTTTTTTTTTTTTTTTTTTTTTTTTTTTTTTTTTTTTTTTTTTTTTTTTTTTTTTTTTTTTTTTTTTTTTTTTTTTTTTTTTTTTTTTTTTTTTTTTTTTTTTTTTTTTTTTTTTTTTTTTTTTTTTTTTTTTTTTTTTTTTTTTTTTTTTTTTTTTTTTTTTTTTTTTTTTTTTTTTTTTTTTTTTTTTTTTTTTTTTTTTTTTTTTTTTTTTTTTTTTTTTTTTTTTTTTTTTTTTTTTTTTTTTTTTTTTTTTTTTTTTTTTTTTTTTTTTTTTTTTTTTTTTTTTTTTTTTTTTTTTTTTTTTTTTTTTTTTTTTTTTTTTTTTTTTTTTTTTTTTTTTTTTTTTTTTTTTTTTTTTTTTTTTTTTTTTTTTTTTTTTTTTTTTTTTTTTTTTTTTTTTTTTTTTTTTTTTTTTTTTTTTTTTTTTTTTTTTTTTTTTTTTTTTTTTTTTTTTTTTTTTTTTTTTTTTTTTTTTTTTTTTTTTTTTTTTTTTTTTTTTTTTTTTTTTTTTTTTTTTTTTTTTTTTTTTTTTTTTTTTTTTTTTTTTTTTTTTTTTTTTTTTTTTTTTTTTTTTTTTTTTTTTTTTTTTTTTTTTTTTTTTTTTTTTTTTTTTTTTTTTTTTTTTTTTTTTTTTTTTTTTTTTTTTTTTTTTTTTTTTTTTTTTTTTTTTTTTTTTTTTTTTTTTTTTTTTTTTTTTTTTTTTTTTTTTTTTTTTTTTTTTTTTTTTTTTTTTTTTTTTTTTTTTTTTTTTTTTTTTTTTTTTTTTTTTTTTTTTTTTTTTTTTTTTTTTTTTTTTTTTTTTTTTTTTTTTTTTTTTTTTTTTTTTTTTTTTTTTTTTTTTTTTTTTTTTTTTTTTTTTTTTTTTTTTTTTTTTTTTTTTTTTTTTTTTTTTTTTTTTTTTTTTTTTTTTTTTTTTTTTTTTTTTTTTTTTTTTTTTTTTTTTTTTTTTTTTTTTTTTTTTTTTTTTTTTTTTTTTTTTTTTTTTTTTTTTTTTTTTTTTTTTTTTTTTTTTTTTTTTTTTTTTTTTTTTTTTTTTTTTTTTTTTTTTTTTTTTTTTTTTTTTTTTTTTTTTTTTTTTTTTTTTTTTTTTTTTTTTTTTTTTTTTTTTTTTTTTTTTTTTTTTTTTTTTTTTTTTTTTTTTTTTTTTTTTTTTTTTTTTTTTTTTTTTTTTTTTTTTTTTTTTTTTTTTTTTTTTTTTTTTTTTTTTTTTTTTTTTTTTTTTTTTTTTTTTTTTTTTTTTTTTTTTTTTTTTTTTTTTTTTTTTTTTTTTTTTTTTTTTTTTTTTTTTTTTTTTTTTTTTTTTTTTTTTTTTTTTTTTTTTTTTTTTTTTTTTTTTTTTTTTTTTTTTTTTTTTTTTTTTTTTTTTTTTTTTTTTTTTTTTTTTTTTTTTTTTTTTTTTTTTTTTTTTTTTTTTTTTTTTTTTTTTTTTTTTTTTTTTTTTTTTTTTTTTTTTTTTTTTTTTTTTTTTTTTTTTTTTTTTTTTTTTTTTTTTTTTTTTTTTTTTTTTTTTTTTTTTTTTTTTTTTTTTTTTTTTTTTTTTTTTTTTTTTTTTTTTTTTTTTTTTTTTTTTTTTTTTTTTTTTTTTTTTTTTTTTTTTTTTTTTTTTTTTTTTTTTTTTTTTTTTTTTTTTTTTTTTTTTTTTTTTTTTTTTTTTTTTTTTTTTTTTTTTTTTTTTTTTTTTTTTTTTTTTTTTTTTTTTTTTTTTTTTTTTTTTTTTTTTTTTTTTTTTTTTTTTTTTTTTTTTTTTTTTTTTTTTTTTTTTTTTTTTTTTTTTTTTTTTTTTTTTTTTTTTTTTTTTTTTTTTTTTTTTTTTTTTTTTTTTTTTTTTTTTTTTTTTTTTTTTTTTTTTTTTTTTTTTTTTTTTTTTTTTTTTTTTTTTTTTTTTTTTTTTTTTTTTTTTTTTTTTTTTTTTTTTTTTTTTTTTTTTTTTTTTTTTTTTTTTTTTTTTTTTTTTTTTTTTTTTTTTTTTTTTTTTTTTTTTTTTTTTTTTTTTTTTTTTTTTTTTTTTTTTTTTTTTTTTTTTTTTTTTTTTTTTTTTTTTTTTTTTTTTTTTTTTTTTTTTTTTTTTTTTTTTTTTTTTTTTTTTTTTTTTTTTTTTTTTTTTTTTTTTTTTTTTTTTTTTTTTTTTTTTTTTTTTTTTTTTTTTTTTTTTTTTTTTTTTTTTTTTTTTTTTTTTTTTTTTTTTTTTTTTTTTTTTTTTTTTTTTTTTTTTTTTTTTTTTTTTTTTTTTTTTTTTTTTTTTTTTTTTTTTTTTTTTTTTTTTTTTTTTTTTTTTTTTTTTTTTTTTTTTTTTTTTTTTTTTTTTTTTTTTTTTTTTTTTTTTTTTTTTTTTTTTTTTTTTTTTTTTTTTTTTTTTTTTTTTTTTTTTTTTTTTTTTTTTTTTTTTTTTTTTTTTTTTTTTTTTTTTTTTTTTTTTTTTTTTTTTTTTTTTTTTTTTTTTTTTTTTTTTTTTTTTTTTTTTTTTTTTTTTTTTTTTTTTTTTTTTTTTTTTTTTTTTTTTTTTTTTTTTTTTTTTTTTTTTTTTTTTTTTTTTTTTTTTTTTTTTTTTTTTTTTTTTTTTTTTTTTTTTTTTTTTTTTTTTTTTTTTTTTTTTTTTTTTTTTTTTTTTTTTTTTTTTTTTTTTTTTTTTTTTTTTTTTTTTTTTTTTTTTTTTTTTTTTTTTTTTTTTTTTTTTTTTTTTTTTTTTTTTTTTTTTTTTTTTTTTTTTTTTTTTTTTTTTTTTTTTTTTTTTTTTTTTTTTTTTTTTTTTTTTTTTTTTTTTTTTTTTTTTTTTTTTTTTTTTTTTTTTTTTTTTTTTTTTTTTTTTTTTTTTTTTTTTTTTTTTTTTTTTTTTTTTTTTTTTTTTTTTTTTTTTTTTTTTTTTTTTTTTTTTTTTTTTTTTTTTTTTTTTTTTTTTTTTTTTTTTTTTTTTTTTTTTTTTTTTTTTTTTTTTTTTTTTTTTTTTTTTTTTTTTTTTTTTTTTTTTTTTTTTTTTTTTTTTTTTTTTTTTTTTTTTTTTTTTTTTTTTTTTTTTTTTTTTTTTTTTTTTTTTTTTTTTTTTTTTTTTTTTTTTTTTTTTTTTTTTTTTTTTTTTTTTTTTTTTTTTTTTTTTTTTTTTTTTTTTTTTTTTTTTTTTTTTTTTTTTTTTTTTTTTTTTTTTTTTTTTTTTTTTTTTTTTTTTTTTTTTTTTTTTTTTTTTTTTTTTTTTTTTTTTTTTTTTTTTTTTTTTTTTTTTTTTTTTTTTTTTTTTTTTTTTTTTTTTTTTTTTTTTTTTTTTTTTTTTTTTTTTTTTTTTTTTTTTTTTTTTTTTTTTTTTTTTTTTTTTTTTTTTTTTTTTTTTTTTTTTTTTTTTTTTTTTTTTTTTTTTTTTTTTTTTTTTTTTTTTTTTTTTTTTTTTTTTTTTTTTTTTTTTTTTTTTTTTTTTTTTTTTTTTTTTTTTTTTTTTTTTTTTTTTTTTTTTTTTTTTTTTTTTTTTTTTTTTTTTTTTTTTTTTTTTTTTTTTTTTTTTTTTTTTTTTTTTTTTTTTTTTTTTTTTTTTTTTTTTTTTTTTTTTTTTTTTTTTTTTTTTTTTTTTTTTTTTTTTTTTTTTTTTTTTTTTTTTTTTTTTTTTTTTTTTTTTTTTTTTTTTTTTTTTTTTTTTTTTTTTTTTTTTTTTTTTTTTTTTTTTTTTTTTTTTTTTTTTTTTTTTTTTTTTTTTTTTTTTTTTTTTTTTTTTTTTTTTTTTTTTTTTTTTTTTTTTTTTTTTTTTTTTTTTTTTTTTTTTTTTTTTTTTTTTTTTTTTTTTTTTTTTTTTTTTTTTTTTTTTTTTTTTTTTTTTTTTTTTTTTTTTTTTTTTTTTTTTTTTTTTTTTTTTTTTTTTTTTTTTTTTTTTTTTTTTTTTTTTTTTTTTTTTTTTTTTTTTTTTTTTTTTTTTTTTTTTTTTTTTTTTTTTTTTTTTTTTTTTTTTTTTTTTTTTTTTTTTTTTTTTTTTTTTTTTTTTTTTTTTTTTTTTTTTTTTTTTTTTTTTTTTTTTTTTTTTTTTTTTTTTTTTTTTTTTTTTTTTTTTTTTTTTTTTTTTTTTTTTTTTTTTTTTTTTTTTTTTTTTTTTTTTTTTTTTTTTTTTTTTTTTTTTTTTTTTTTTTTTTTTTTTTTTTTTTTTTTTTTTTTTTTTTTTTTTTTTTTTTTTTTTTTTTTTTTTTTTTTTTTTTTTTTTTTTTTTTTTTTTTTTTTTTTTTTTTTTTTTTTTTTTTTTTTTTTTTTTTTTTTTTTTTTTTTTTTTTTTTTTTTTTTTTTTTTTTTTTTTTTTTTTTTTTTTTTTTTTTTTTTTTTTTTTTTTTTTTTTTTTTTTTTTTTTTTTTTTTTTTTTTTTTTTTTTTTTTTTTTTTTTTTTTTTTTTTTTTTTTTTTTTTTTTTTTTTTTTTTTTTTTTTTTTTTTTTTTTTTTTTTTTTTTTTTTTTTTTTTTTTTTTTTTTTTTTTTTTTTTTTTTTTTTTTTTTTTTTTTTTTTTTTTTTTTTTTTTTTTTTTTTTTTTTTTTTTTTTTTTTTTTTTTTTTTTTTTTTTTTTTTTTTTTTTTTTTTTTTTTTTTTTTTTTTTTTTTTTTTTTTTTTTTTTTTTTTTTTTTTTTTTTTTTTTTTTTTTTTTTTTTTTTTTTTTTTTTTTTTTTTTTTTTTTTTTTTTTTTTTTTTTTTTTTTTTTTTTTTTTTTTTTTTTTTTTTTTTTTTTTTTTTTTTTTTTTTTTTTTTTTTTTTTTTTTTTTTTTTTTTTTTTTTTTTTTTTTTTTTTTTTTTTTTTTTTTTTTTTTTTTTTTTTTTTTTTTTTTTTTTTTTTTTTTTTTTTTTTTTTTTTTTTTTTTTTTTTTTTTTTTTTTTTTTTTTTTTTTTTTTTTTTTTTTTTTTTTTTTTTTTTTTTTTTTTTTTTTTTTTTTTTTTTTTTTTTTTTTTTTTTTTTTTTTTTTTTTTTTTTTTTTTTTTTTTTTTTTTTTTTTTTTTTTTTTTTTTTTTTTTTTTTTTTTTTTTTTTTTTTTTTTTTTTTTTTTTTTTTTTTTTTTTTTTTTTTTTTTTTTTTTTTTTTTTTTTTTTTTTTTTTTTTTTTTTTTTTTTTTTTTTTTTTTTTTTTTTTTTTTTTTTTTTTTTTTTTTTTTTTTTTTTTTTTTTTTTTTTTTTTTTTTTTTTTTTTTTTTTTTTTTTTTTTTTTTTTTTTTTTTTTTTTTTTTTTTTTTTTTTTTTTTTTTTTTTTTTTTTTTTTTTTTTTTTTTTTTTTTTTTTTTTTTTTTTTTTTTTTTTTTTTTTTTTTTTTTTTTTTTTTTTTTTTTTTTTTTTTTTTTTTTTTTTTTTTTTTTTTTTTTTTTTTTTTTTTTTTTTTTTTTTTTTTTTTTTTTTTTTTTTTTTTTTTTTTTTTTTTTTTTTTTTTTTTTTTTTTTTTTTTTTTTTTTTTTTTTTTTTTTTTTTTTTTTTTTTTTTTTTTTTTTTTTTTTTTTTTTTTTTTTTTTTTTTTTTTTTTTTTTTTTTTTTTTTTTTTTTTTTTTTTTTTTTTTTTTTTTTTTTTTTTTTTTTTTTTTTTTTTTTTTTTTTTTTTTTTTTTTTTTTTTTTTTTTTTTTTTTTTTTTTTTTTTTTTTTTTTTTTTTTTTTTTTTTTTTTTTTTTTTTTTTTTTTTTTTTTTTTTTTTTTTTTTTTTTTTTTTTTTTTTTTTTTTTTTTTTTTTTTTTTTTTTTTTTTTTTTTTTTTTTTTTTTTTTTTTTTTTTTTTTTTTTTTTTTTTTTTTTTTTTTTTTTTTTTTTTTTTTTTTTTTTTTTTTTTTTTTTTTTTTTTTTTTTTTTTTTTTTTTTTTTTTTTTTTTTTTTTTTTTTTTTTTTTTTTTTTTTTTTTTTTTTTTTTTTTTTTTTTTTTTTTTTTTTTTTTTTTTTTTTTTTTTTTTTTTTTTTTTTTTTTTTTTTTTTTTTTTTTTTTTTTTTTTTTTTTTTTTTTTTTTTTTTTTTTTTTTTTTTTTTTTTTTTTTTTTTTTTTTTTTTTTTTTTTTTTTTTTTTTTTTTTTTTTTTTTTTTTTTTTTTTTTTTTTTTTTTTTTTTTTTTTTTTTTTTTTTTTTTTTTTTTTTTTTTTTTTTTTTTTTTTTTTTTTTTTTTTTTTTTTTTTTTTTTTTTTTTTTTTTTTTTTTTTTTTTTTTTTTTTTTTTTTTTTTTTTTTTTTTTTTTTTTTTTTTTTTTTTTTTTTTTTTTTTTTTTTTTTTTTTTTTTTTTTTTTTTTTTTTTTTTTTTTTTTTTTTTTTTTTTTTTTTTTTTTTTTTTTTTTTTTTTTTTTTTTTTTTTTTTTTTTTTTTTTTTTTTTTTTTTTTTTTTTTTTTTTTTTTTTTTTTTTTTTTTTTTTTTTTTTTTTTTTTTTTTTTTTTTTTTTTTTTTTTTTTTTTTTTTTTTTTTTTTTTTTTTTTTTTTTTTTTTTTTTTTTTTTTTTTTTTTTTTTTTTTTTTTTTTTTTTTTTTTTTTTTTTTTTTTTTTTTTTTTTTTTTTTTTTTTTTTTTTTTTTTTTTTTTTTTTTTTTTTTTTTTTTTTTTTTTTTTTTTTTTTTTTTTTTTTTTTTTTTTTTTTTTTTTTTTTTTTTTTTTTTTTTTTTTTTTTTTTTTTTTTTTTTTTTTTTTTTTTTTTTTTTTTTTTTTTTTTTTTTTTTTTTTTTTTTTTTTTTTTTTTTTTTTTTTTTTTTTTTTTTTTTTTTTTTTTTTTTTTTTTTTTTTTTTTTTTTTTTTTTTTTTTTTTTTTTTTTTTTTTTTTTTTTTTTTTTTTTTTTTTTTTTTTTTTTTTTTTTTTTTTTTTTTTTTTTTTTTTTTTTTTTTTTTTTTTTTTTTTTTTTTTTTTTTTTTTTTTTTTTTTTTTTTTTTTTTTTTTTTTTTTTTTTTTTTTTTTTTTTTTTTTTTTTTTTTTTTTTTTTTTTTTTTTTTTTTTTTTTTTTTTTTTTTTTTTTTTTTTTTTTTTTTTTTTTTTTTTTTTTTTTTTTTTTTTTTTTTTTTTTTTTTTTTTTTTTTTTTTTTTTTTTTTTTTTTTTTTTTTTTTTTTTTTTTTTTTTTTTTTTTTTTTTTTTTTTTTTTTTTTTTTTTTTTTTTTTTTTTTTTTTTTTTTTTTTTTTTTTTTTTTTTTTTTTTTTTTTTTTTTTTTTTTTTTTTTTTTTTTTTTTTTTTTTTTTTTTTTTTTTTTTTTTTTTTTTTTTTTTTTTTTTTTTTTTTTTTTTTTTTTTTTTTTTTTTTTTTTTTTTTTTTTTTTTTTTTTTTTTTTTTTTTTTTTTTTTTTTTTTTTTTTTTTTTTTTTTTTTTTTTTTTTTTTTTTTTTTTTTTTTTTTTTTTTTTTTTTTTTTTTTTTTTTTTTTTTTTTTTTTTTTTTTTTTTTTTTTTTTTTTTTTTTTTTTTTTTTTTTTTTTTTTTTTTTTTTTTTTTTTTTTTTTTTTTTTTTTTTTTTTTTTTTTTTTTTTTTTTTTTTTTTTTTTTTTTTTTTTTTTTTTTTTTTTTTTTTTTTTTTTTTTTTTTTTTTTTTTTTTTTTTTTTTTTTTTTTTTTTTTTTTTTTTTTTTTTTTTTTTTTTTTTTTTTTTTTTTTTTTTTTTTTTTTTTTTTTTTTTTTTTTTTTTTTTTTTTTTTTTTTTTTTTTTTTTTTTTTTTTTTTTTTTTTTTTTTTTTTTTTTTTTTTTTTTTTTTTTTTTTTTTTTTTTTTTTTTTTTTTTTTTTTTTTTTTTTTTTTTTTTTTTTTTTTTTTTTTTTTTTTTTTTTTTTTTTTTTTTTTTTTTTTTTTTTTTTTTTTTTTTTTTTTTTTTTTTTTTTTTTTTTTTTTTTTTTTTTTTTTTTTTTTTTTTTTTTTTTTTTTTTTTTTTTTTTTTTTTTTTTTTTTTTTTTTTTTTTTTTTTTTTTTTTTTTTTTTTTTTTTTTTTTTTTTTTTTTTTTTTTTTTTTTTTTTTTTTTTTTTTTTTTTTTTTTTTTTTTTTTTTTTTTTTTTTTTTTTTTTTTTTTTTTTTTTTTTTTTTTTTTTTTTTTTTTTTTTTTTTTTTTTTTTTTTTTTTTTTTTTTTTTTTTTTTTTTTTTTTTTTTTTTTTTTTTTTTTTTTTTTTTTTTTTTTTTTTTTTTTTTTTTTTTTTTTTTTTTTTTTTTTTTTTTTTTTTTTTTTTTTTTTTTTTTTTTTTTTTTTTTTTTTTTTTTTTTTTTTTTTTTTTTTTTTTTTTTTTTTTTTTTTTTTTTTTTTTTTTTTTTTTTTTTTTTTTTTTTTTTTTTTTTTTTTTTTTTTTTTTTTTTTTTTTTTTTTTTTTTTTTTTTTTTTTTTTTTTTTTTTTTTTTTTTTTTTTTTTTTTTTTTTTTTTTTTTTTTTTTTTTTTTTTTTTTTTTTTTTTTTTTTTTTTTTTTTTTTTTTATTTTTTTTTTTTTTTTTTTTTTTTTTTTTTTTTTTTTTTTTTTTTTTTTTTTTTTTTTTTTTTTTTTTTTTTTTTTTTTTTTTTTTTTTTTTTTTTTTTTTTTTTTTTTTTTTTTTTTTTTTTTTTTTTTTTTTTTTTTTTTTTTTTTTTTTTTTTTTTTTTTTTTTTTTTTTTTTTTTTTTTTTTTTTTTTTTTTTTTTTTTTTTTTTTTTTTTTTTTTTTTTTTTTTTTTTTTTTTTTTTTTTTTTTTTTTTTTTTTTTTTTTTTTTTTTTTTTTTTTTTTTTTTTTTTTTTTTTTTTTTTTTTTTTTTTTTTTTTTTTTTTTTTTTTTTTTTTTTTTTTTTTTTTTTTTTTTTTTTTTTTTTTTTTTTTTTTTTTTTTTTTTTTTTTTTTTTTTTTTTTTTTTTTTTTTTTTTTTTTTTTTTTTTTTTTTTTTTTTTTTTTTTTTTTTTTTTTTTTTTTTTTTTTTTTTTTTTTTTTTTTTTTTTTTTTTTTTTTTTTTTTTTTTTTTTTTTTTTTTTTTTTTTTTTTTTTTTTTTTTTTTTTTTTTTTTTTTTTTTTTTTTTTTTTTTTTTTTTTTTTTTTTTTTTTTTTTTTTTTTTTTTTTTTTTTTTTTTTTTTTTTTTTTTTTTTTTTTTTTTTTTTTTTTTTTTTTTTTTTTTTTTTTTTTTTTTTTTTTTTTTTTTTTTTTTTTTTTTTTTTTTTTTTTTTTTTTTTTTTTTTTTTTTTTTTTTTTTTTTTTTTTTTTTTTTTTTTTTTTTTTTTTTTTTTTTTTTTTTTTTTTTTTTTTTTTTTTTTTTTTTTTTTTTTTTTTTTTTTTTTTTTTTTTTTTTTTTTTTTTTTTTTTTTTTTTTTTTTTTTTTTTTTTTTTTTTTTTTTTTTTTTTTTTTTTTTTTTTTTTTTTTTTTTTTTTTTTTTTTTTTTTTTTTTTTTTTTTTTTTTTTTTTTTTTTTTTTTTTTTTTTTTTTTTTTTTTTTTTTTTTTTTTTTTTTTTTTTTTTTTTTTTTTTTTTTTTTTTTTTTTTTTTTTTTTTTTTTTTTTTTTTTTTTTTTTTTTTTTTTTTTTTTTTTTTTTTTTTTTTTTTTTTTTTTTTTTTTTTTTTTTTTTTTTTTTTTTTTTTTTTTTTTTTTTTTTTTTTTTTTTTTTTTTTTTTTTTTTTTTTTTTTTTTTTTTTTTTTTTTTTTTTTTTTTTTTTTTTTTTTTTTTTTTTTTTTTTTTTTTTTTTTTTTTTTTTTTTTTTTTTTTTTTTTTTTTTTTTTTTTTTTTTTTTTTTTTTTTTTTTTTTTTTTTTTTTTTTTTTTTTTTTTTTTTTTTTTTTTTTTTTTTTTTTTTTTTTTTTTTTTTTTTTTTTTTTTTTTTTTTTTTTTTTTTTTTTTTTTTTTTTTTTTTTTTTTTTTTTTTTTTTTTTTTTTTTTTTTTTTTTTTTTTTTTTTTTTTTTTTTTTTTTTTTTTTTTTTTTTTTTTTTTTTTTTTTTTTTTTTTTTTTTTTTTTTTTTTTTTTTTTTTTTTTTTTTTTTTTTTTTTTTTTTTTTTTTTTTTTTTTTTTTTTTTTTTTTTTTTTTTTTTTTTTTTTTTTTTTTTTTTTTTTTTTTTTTTTTTTTTTTTTTTTTTTTTTTTTTTTTTTTTTTTTTTTTTTTTTTTTTTTTTTTTTTTTTTTTTTTTTTTTTTTTTTTTTTTTTTTTTTTTTTTTTTTTTTTTTTTTTTTTTTTTTTTTTTTTTTTTTTTTTTTTTTTTTTTTTTTTTTTTTTTTTTTTTTTTTTTTTTTTTTTTTTTTTTTTTTTTTTTTTTTTTTTTTTTTTTTTTTTTTTTTTTTTTTTTTTTTTTTTTTTTTTTTTTTTTTTTTTTTTTTTTTTTTTTTTTTTTTTTTTTTTTTTTTTTTTTTTTTTTTTTTTTTTTTTTTTTTTTTTTTTTTTTTTTTTTTTTTTTTTTTTTTTTTTTTTTTTTTTTTTTTTTTTTTTTTTTTTTTTTTTTTTTTTTTTTTTTTTTTTTTTTTTTTTTTTTTTTTTTTTTTTTTTTTTTTTTTTTTTTTTTTTTTTTTTTTTTTTTTTTTTTTTTTTTTTTTTTTTTTTTTTTTTTTTTTTTTTTTTTTTTTTTTTTTTTTTTTTTTTTTTTTTTTTTTTTTTTTTTTTTTTTTTTTTTTTTTTTTTTTTTTTTTTTTTTTTTTTTTTTTTTTTTTTTTTTTTTTTTTTTTTTTTTTTTTTTTTTTTTTTTTTTTTTTTTTTTTTTTTTTTTTTTTTTTTTTTTTTTTTTTTTTTTTTTTTTTTTTTTTTTTTTTTTTTTTTTTTTTTTTTTTTTTTTTTTTTTTTTTTTTTTTTTTTTTTTTTTTTTTTTTTTTTTTTTTTTTTTTTTTTTTTTTTTTTTTTTTTTTTTTTTTTTTTTTTTTTTTTTTTTTTTTTTTTTTTTTTTTTTTTTTTTTTTTTTTTTTTTTTTTTTTTTTTTTTTTTTTTTTTTTTTTTTTTTTTTTTTTTTTTTTTTTTTTTTTTTTTTTTTTTTTTTTTTTTTTTTTTTTTTTTTTTTTTTTTTTTTTTTTTTTTTTTTTTTTTTTTTTTTTTTTTTTTTTTTTTTTTTTTTTTTTTTTTTTTTTTTTTTTTTTTTTTTTTTTTTTTTTTTTTTTTTTTTTTTTTTTTTTTTTTTTTTTTTTTTTTTTTTTTTTTTTTTTTTTTTTTTTTTTTTTTTTTTTTTTTTTTTTTTTTTTTTTTTTTTTTTTTTTTTTTTTTTTTTTTTTTTTTTTTTTTTTTTTTTTTTTTTTTTTTTTTTTTTTTTTTTTTTTTTTTTTTTTTTTTTTTTTTTTTTTTTTTTTTTTTTTTTTTTTTTTTTTTTTTTTTTTTTTTTTTTTTTTTTTTTTTTTTTTTTTTTTTTTTTTTTTTTTTTTTTTTTTTTTTTTTTTTTTTTTTTTTTTTTTTTTTTTTTTTTTTTTTTTTTTTTTTTTTTTTTTTTTTTTTTTTTTTTTTTTTTTTTTTTTTTTTTTTTTTTTTTTTTTTTTTTTTTTTTTTTTTTTTTTTTTTTTTTTTTTTTTTTTTTTTTTTTTTTTTTTTTTTTTTTTTTTTTTTTTTTTTTTTTTTTTTTTTTTTTTTTTTTTTTTTTTTTTTTTTTTTTTTTTTTTTTTTTTTTTTTTTTTTTTTTTTTTTTTTTTTTTTTTTTTTTTTTTTTTTTTTTTTTTTTTTTTTTTTTTTTTTTTTTTTTTTTTTTTTTTTTTTTTTTTTTTTTTTTTTTTTTTTTTTTTTTTTTTTTTTTTTTTTTTTTTTTTTTTTTTTTTTTTTTTTTTTTTTTTTTTTTTTTTTTTTTTTTTTTTTTTTTTTTTTTTTTTTTTTTTTTTTTTTTTTTTTTTTTTTTTTTTTTTTTTTTTTTTTTTTTTTTTTTTTTTTTTTTTTTTTTTTTTTTTTTTTTTTTTTTTTTTTTTTTTTTTTTTTTTTTTTTTTTTTTTTTTTTTTTTTTTTTTTTTTTTTTTTTTTTTTTTTTTTTTTTTTTTTTTTTTTTTTTTTTTTTTTTTTTTTTTTTTTTTTTTTTTTTTTTTTTTTTTTTTTTTTTTTTTTTTTTTTTTTTTTTTTTTTTTTTTTTTTTTTTTTTTTTTTTTTTTTTTTTTTTTTTTTTTTTTTTTTTTTTTTTTTTTTTTTTTTTTTTTTTTTTTTTTTTTTTTTTTTTTTTTTTTTTTTTTTTTTTTTTTTTTTTTTTTTTTTTTTTTTTTTTTTTTTTTTTTTTTTTTTTTTTTTTTTTTTTTTTTTTTTTTTTTTTTTTTTTTTTTTTTTTTTTTTTTTTTTTTTTTTTTTTTTTTTTTTTTTTTTTTTTTTTTTTTTTTTTTTTTTTTTTTTTTTTTTTTTTTTTTTTTTTTTTTTTTTTTTTTTTTTTTTTTTTTTTTTTTTTTTTTTTTTTTTTTTTTTTTTTTTTTTTTTTTTTTTTTTTTTTTTTTTTTTTTTTTTTTTTTTTTTTTTTTTTTTTTTTTTTTTTTTTTTTTTTTTTTTTTTTTTTTTTTTTTTTTTTTTTTTTTTTTTTTTTTTTTTTTTTTTTTTTTTTTTTTTTTTTTTTTTTTTTTTTTTTTTTTTTTTTTTTTTTTTTTTTTTTTTTTTTTTTTTTTTTTTTTTTTTTTTTTTTTTTTTTTTTTTTTTTTTTTTTTTTTTTTTTTTTTTTTTTTTTTTTTTTTTTTTTTTTTTTTTTTTTTTTTTTTTTTTTTTTTTTTTTTTTTTTTTTTTTTTTTTTTTTTTTTTTTTTTTTTTTTTTTTTTTTTTTTTTTTTTTTTTTTTTTTTTTTTTTTTTTTTTTTTTTTTTTTTTTTTTTTTTTTTTTTTTTTTTTTTTTTTTTTTTTTTTTTTTTTTTTTTTTTTTTTTTTTTTTTTTTTTTTTTTTTTTTTTTTTTTTTTTTTTTTTTTTTTTTTTTTTTTTTTTTTTTTTTTTTTTTTTTTTTTTTTTTTTTTTTTTTTTTTTTTTTTTTTTTTTTTTTTTTTTTTTTTTTTTTTTTTTTTTTTTTTTTTTTTTTTTTTTTTTTTTTTTTTTTTTTTTTTTTTTTTTTTTTTTTTTTTTTTTTTTTTTTTTTTTTTTTTTTTTTTTTTTTTTTTTTTTTTTTTTTTTTTTTTTTTTTTTTTTTTTTTTTTTTTTTTTTTTTTTTTTTTTTTTTTTTTTTTTTTTTTTTTTTTTTTTTTTTTTTTTTTTTTTTTTTTTTTTTTTTTTTTTTTTTTTTTTTTTTTTTTTTTTTTTTTTTTTTTTTTTTTTTTTTTTTTTTTTTTTTTTTTTTTTTTTTTTTTTTTTTTTTTTTTTTTTTTTTTTTTTTTTTTTTTTTTTTTTTTTTTTTTTTTTTTTTTTTTTTTTTTTTTTTTTTTTTTTTTTTTTTTTTTTTTTTTTTTTTTTTTTTTTTTTTTTTTTTTTTTTTTTTTTTTTTTTTTTTTTTTTTTTTTTTTTTTTTTTTTTTTTTTTTTTTTTTTTTTTTTTTTTTTTTTTTTTTTTTTTTTTTTTTTTTTTTTTTTTTTTTTTTTTTTTTTTTTTTTTTTTTTTTTTTTTTTTTTTTTTTTTTTTTTTTTTTTTTTTTTTTTTTTTTTTTTTTTTTTTTTTTTTTTTTTTTTTTTTTTTTTTTTTTTTTTTTTTTTTTTTTTTTTTTTTTTTTTTTTTTTTTTTTTTTTTTTTTTTTTTTTTTTTTTTTTTTTTTTTTTTTTTTTTTTTTTTTTTTTTTTTTTTTTTTTTTTTTTTTTTTTTTTTTTTTTTTTTTTTTTTTTTTTTTTTTTTTTTTTTTTTTTTTTTTTTTTTTTTTTTTTTTTTTTTTTTTTTTTTTTTTTTTTTTTTTTTTTTTTTTTTTTTTTTTTTTTTTTTTTTTTTTTTTTTTTTTTTTTTTTTTTTTTTTTTTTTTTTTTTTTTTTTTTTTTTTTTTTTTTTTTTTTTTTTTTTTTTTTTTTTTTTTTTTTTTTTTTTTTTTTTTTTTTTTTTTTTTTTTTTTTTTTTTTTTTTTTTTTTTTTTTTTTTTTTTTTTTTTTTTTTTTTTTTTTTTTTTTTTTTTTTTTTTTTTTTTTTTTTTTTTTTTTTTTTTTTTTTTTTTTTTTTTTTTTTTTTTTTTTTTTTTTTTTTTTTTTTTTTTTTTTTTTTTTTTTTTTTTTTTTTTTTTTTTTTTTTTTTTTTTTTTTTTTTTTTTTTTTTTTTTTTTTTTTTTTTTTTTTTTTTTTTTTTTTTTTTTTTTTTTTTTTTTTTTTTTTTTTTTTTTTTTTTTTTTTTTTTTTTTTTTTTTTTTTTTTTTTTTTTTTTTTTTTTTTTTTTTTTTTTTTTTTTTTTTTTTTTTTTTTTTTTTTTTTTTTTTTTTTTTTTTTTTTTTTTTTTTTTTTTTTTTTTTTTTTTTTTTTTTTTTTTTTTTTTTTTTTTTTTTTTTTTTTTTTTTTTTTTTTTTTTTTTTTTTTTTTTTTTTTTTTTTTTTTTTTTTTTTTTTTTTTTTTTTTTTTTTTTTTTTTTTTTTTTTTTTTTTTTTTTTTTTTTTTTTTTTTTTTTTTTTTTTTTTTTTTTTTTTTTTTTTTTTTTTTTTTTTTTTTTTTTTTTTTTTTTTTTTTTTTTTTTTTTTTTTTTTTTTTTTTTTTTTTTTTTTTTTTTTTTTTTTTTTTTTTTTTTTTTTTTTTTTTTTTTTTTTTTTTTTTTTTTTTTTTTTTTTTTTTTTTTTTTTTTTTTTTTTTTTTTTTTTTTTTTTTTTTTTTTTTTTTTTTTTTTTTTTTTTTTTTTTTTTTTTTTTTTTTTTTTTTTTTTTTTTTTTTTTTTTTTTTTTTTTTTTTTTTTTTTTTTTTTTTTTTTTTTTTTTTTTTTTTTTTTTTTTTTTTTTTTTTTTTTTTTTTTTTTTTTTTTTTTTTTTTTTTTTTTTTTTTTTTTTTTTTTTTTTTTTTTTTTTTTTTTTTTTTTTTTTTTTTTTTTTTTTTTTTTTTTTTTTTTTTTTTTTTTTTTTTTTTTTTTTTTTTTTTTTTTTTTTTTTTTTTTTTTTTTTTTTTTTTTTTTTTTTTTTTTTTTTTTTTTTTTTTTTTTTTTTTTTTTTTTTTTTTTTTTTTTTTTTTTTTTTTTTTTTTTTTTTTTTTTTTTTTTTTTTTTTTTTTTTTTTTTTTTTTTTTTTTTTTTTTTTTTTTTTTTTTTTTTTTTTTTTTTTTTTTTTTTTTTTTTTTTTTTTTTTTTTTTTTTTTTTTTTTTTTTTTTTTTTTTTTTTTTTTTTTTTTTTTTTTTTTTTTTTTTTTTTTTTTTTTTTTTTTTTTTTTTTTTTTTTTTTTTTTTTTTTTTTTTTTTTTTTTTTTTTTTTTTTTTTTTTTTTTTTTTTTTTTTTTTTTTTTTTTTTTTTTTTTTTTTTTTTTTTTTTTTTTTTTTTTTTTTTTTTTTTTTTTTTTTTTTTTTTTTTTTTTTTTTTTTTTTTTTTTTTTTTTTTTTTTTTTTTTTTTTTTTTTTTTTTTTTTTTTTTTTTTTTTTTTTTTTTTTTTTTTTTTTTTTTTTTTTTTTTTTTTTTTTTTTTTTTTTTTTTTTTTTTTTTTTTTTTTTTTTTTTTTTTTTTTTTTTTTTTTTTTTTTTTTTTTTTTTTTTTTTTTTTTTTTTTTTTTTTTTTTTTTTTTTTTTTTTTTTTTTTTTTTTTTTTTTTTTTTTTTTTTTTTTTTTTTTTTTTTTTTTTTTTTTTTTTTTTTTTTTTTTTTTTTTTTTTTTTTTTTTTTTTTTTTTTTTTTTTTTTTTTTTTTTTTTTTTTTTTTTTTTTTTTTTTTTTTTTTTTTTTTTTTTTTTTTTTTTTTTTTTTTTTTTTTTTTTTTTTTTTTTTTTTTTTTTTTTTTTTTTTTTTTTTTTTTTTTTTTTTTTTTTTTTTTTTTTTTTTTTTTTTTTTTTTTTTTTTTTTTTTTTTTTTTTTTTTTTTTTTTTTTTTTTTTTTTTTTTTTTTTTTTTTTTTTTTTTTTTTTTTTTTTTTTTTTTTTTTTTTTTTTTTTTTTTTTTTTTTTTTTTTTTTTTTTTTTTTTTTTTTTTTTTTTTTTTTTTTTTTTTTTTTTTTTTTTTTTTTTTTTTTTTTTTTTTTTTTTTTTTTTTTTTTTTTTTTTTTTTTTTTATTTTTTTTTTTTTTTTTTTTTTTTTTTTTTTTTTTTTTTTTTTTTTTTTTTTTTTTTTTTTTTTTTTTTTTTTTTTTTTTTTTTTTTTTTTTTTTTTTTTTTTTTTTTTTTTTTTTTTTTTTTTTTTTTTTTTTTTTTTTTTTTTTTTTTTTTTTTTTTTTTTTTTTTTTTTTTTTTTTTTTTTTTTTTTTTTTTTTTTTTTTTTTTTTTTTTTTTTTTTTTTTTTTTTTTTTTTTTTTTTTTTTTTTTTTTTTTTTTTTTTTTTTTTTTTTTTTTTTTTTTTTTTTTTTTTTTTTTTTTTTTTTTTTTTTTTTTTTTTTTTTTTTTTTTTTTTTTTTTTTTTTTTTTTTTTTTTTTTTTTTTTTTTTTTTTTTTTTTTTTTTTTTTTTTTTTTTTTTTTTTTTTTTTTTTTTTTTTTTTTTTTTTTTTTTTTTTTTTTTTTTTTTTTTTTTTTTTTTTTTTTTTTTTTTTTTTTTTTTTTTTTTTTTTTTTTTTTTTTTTTTTTTTTTTTTTTTTTTTTTTTTTTTTTTTTTTTTTTTTTTTTTTTTTTTTTTTTTTTTTTTTTTTTTTTTTTTTTTTTTTTTTTTTTTTTTTTTTTTTTTTTTTTTTTTTTTTTTTTTTTTTTTTTTTTTTTTTTTTTTTTTTTTTTTTTTTTTTTTTTTTTTTTTTTTTTTTTTTTTTTTTTTTTTTTTTTTTTTTTTTTTTTTTTTTTTTTTTTTTTTTTTTTTTTTTTTTTTTTTTTTTTTTTTTTTTTTTTTTTTTTTTTTTTTTTTTTTTTTTTTTTTTTTTTTTTTTTTTTTTTTTTTTTTTTTTTTTTTTTTTTTTTTTTTTTTTTTTTTTTTTTTTTTTTTTTTTTTTTTTTTTTTTTTTTTTTTTTTTTTTTTTTTTTTTTTTTTTTTTTTTTTTTTTTTTTTTTTTTTTTTTTTTTTTTTTTTTTTTTTTTTTTTTTTTTTTTTTTTTTTTTTTTTTTTTTTTTTTTTTTTTTTTTTTTTTTTTTTTTTTTTTTTTTTTTTTTTTTTTTTTTTTTTTTTTTTTTTTTTTTTTTTTTTTTTTTTTTTTTTTTTTTTTTTTTTTTTTTTTTTTTTTTTTTTTTTTTTTTTTTTTTTTTTTTTTTTTTTTTTTTTTTTTTTTTTTTTTTTTTTTTTTTTTTTTTTTTTTTTTTTTTTTTTTTTTTTTTTTTTTTTTTTTTTTTTTTTTTTTTTTTTTTTTTTTTTTTTTTTTTTTTTTTTTTTTTTTTTTTTTTTTTTTTTTTTTTTTTTTTTTTTTTTTTTTTTTTTTTTTTTTTTTTTTTTTTTTTTTTTTTTTTTTTTTTTTTTTTTTTTTTTTTTTTTTTTTTTTTTTTTTTTTTTTTTTTTTTTTTTTTTTTTTTTTTTTTTTTTTTTTTTTTTTTTTTTTTTTTTTTTTTTTTTTTTTTTTTTTTTTTTTTTTTTTTTTTTTTTTTTTTTTTTTTTTTTTTTTTTTTTTTTTTTTTTTTTTTTTTTTTTTTTTTTTTTTTTTTTTTTTTTTTTTTTTTTTTTTTTTTTTTTTTTTTTTTTTTTTTTTTTTTTTTTTTTTTTTTTTTTTTTTTTTTTTTTTTTTTTTTTTTTTTTTTTTTTTTTTTTTTTTTTTTTTTTTTTTTTTTTTTTTTTTTTTTTTTTTTTTTTTTTTTTTTTTTTTTTTTTTTTTTTTTTTTTTTTTTTTTTTTTTTTTTTTTTTTTTTTTTTTTTTTTTTTTTTTTTTTTTTTTTTTTTTTTTTTTTTTTTTTTTTTTTTTTTTTTTTTTTTTTTTTTTTTTTTTTTTTTTTTTTTTTTTTTTTTTTTTTTTTTTTTTTTTTTTTTTTTTTTTTTTTTTTTTTTTTTTTTTTTTTTTTTTTTTTTTTTTTTTTTTTTTTTTTTTTTTTTTTTTTTTTTTTTTTTTTTTTTTTTTTTTTTTTTTTTTTTTTTTTTTTTTTTTTTTTTTTTTTTTTTTTTTTTTTTTTTTTTTTTTTTTTTTTTTTTTTTTTTTTTTTTTTTTTTTTTTTTTTTTTTTTTTTTTTTTTTTTTTTTTTTTTTTTTTTTTTTTTTTTTTTTTTTTTTTTTTTTTTTTTTTTTTTTTTTTTTTTTTTTTTTTTTTTTTTTTTTTTTTTTTTTTTTTTTTTTTTTTTTTTTTTTTTTTTTTTTTTTTTTTTTTTTTTTTTTTTTTTTTTTTTTTTTTTTTTTTTTTTTTTTTTTTTTTTTTTTTTTTTTTTTTTTTTTTTTTTTTTTTTTTTTTTTTTTTTTTTTTTTTTTTTTTTTTTTTTTTTTTTTTTTTTTTTTTTTTTTTTTTTTTTTTTTTTTTTTTTTTTTTTTTTTTTTTTTTTTTTTTTTTTTTTTTTTTTTTTTTTTTTTTTTTTTTTTTTTTTTTTTTTTTTTTTTTTTTTTTTTTTTTTTTTTTTTTTTTTTTTTTTTTTTTTTTTTTTTTTTTTTTTTTTTTTTTTTTTTTTTTTTTTTTTTTTTTTTTTTTTTTTTTTTTTTTTTTTTTTTTTTTTTTTTTTTTTTTTTTTTTTTTTTTTTTTTTTTTTTTTTTTTTTTTTTTTTTTTTTTTTTTTTTTTTTTTTTTTTTTTTTTTTTTTTTTTTTTTTTTTTTTTTTTTTTTTTTTTTTTTTTTTTTTTTTTTTTTTTTTTTTTTTTTTTTTTTTTTTTTTTTTTTTTTTTTTTTTTTTTTTTTTTTTTTTTTTTTTTTTTTTTTTTTTTTTTTTTTTTTTTTTTTTTTTTTTTTTTTTTTTTTTTTTTTTTTTTTTTTTTTTTTTTTTTTTTTTTTTTTTTTTTTTTTTTTTTTTTTTTTTTTTTTTTTTTTTTTTTTTTTTTTTTTTTTTTTTTTTTTTTTTTTTTTTTTTTTTTTTTTTTTTTTTTTTTTTTTTTTTTTTTTTTTTTTTTTTTTTTTTTTTTTTTTTTTTTTTTTTTTTTTTTTTTTTTTTTTTTTTTTTTTTTTTTTTTTTTTTTTTTTTTTTTTTTTTTTTTTTTTTTTTTTTTTTTTTTTTTTTTTTTTTTTTTTTTTTTTTTTTTTTTTTTTTTTTTTTTTTTTTTTTTTTTTTTTTTTTTTTTTTTTTTTTTTTTTTTTTTTTTTTTTTTTTTTTTTTTTTTTTTTTTTTTTTTTTTTTTTTTTTTTTTTTTTTTTTTTTTTTTTTTTTTTTTTTTTTTTTTTTTTTTTTTTTTTTTTTTTTTTTTTTTTTTTTTTTTTTTTTTTTTTTTTTTTTTTTTTTTTTTTTTTTTTTTTTTTTTTTTTTTTTTTTTTTTTTTTTTTTTTTTTTTTTTTTTTTTTTTTTTTTTTTTTTTTTTTTTTTTTTTTTTTTTTTTTTTTTTTTTTTTTTTTTTTTTTTTTTTTTTTTTTTTTTTTTTTTTTTTTTTTTTTTTTTTTTTTTTTTTTTTTTTTTTTTTTTTTTTTTTTTTTTTTTTTTTTTTTTTTTTTTTTTTTTTTTTTTTTTTTTTTTTTTTTTTTTTTTTTTTTTTTTTTTTTTTTTTTTTTTTTTTTTTTTTTTTTTTTTTTTTTTTTTTTTTTTTTTTTTTTTTTTTTTTTTTTTTTTTTTTTTTTTTTTTTTTTTTTTTTTTTTTTTTTTTTTTTTTTTTTTTTTTTTTTTTTTTTTTTTTTTTTTTTTTTTTTTTTTTTTTTTTTTTTTTTTTTTTTTTTTTTTTTTTTTTTTTTTTTTTTTTTTTTTTTTTTTTTTTTTTTTTTTTTTTTTTTTTTTTTTTTTTTTTTTTTTTTTTTTTTTTTTTTTTTTTTTTTTTTTTTTTTTTTTTTTTTTTTTTTTTTTTTTTTTTTTTTTTTTTTTTTTTTTTTTTTTTTTTTTTTTTTTTTTTTTTTTTTTTTTTTTTTTTTTTTTTTTTTTTTTTTTTTTTTTTTTTTTTTTTTTTTTTTTTTTTTTTTTTTTTTTTTTTTTTTTTTTTTTTTTTTTTTTTTTTTTTTTTTTTTTTTTTTTTTTTTTTTTTTTTTTTTTTTTTTTTTTTTTTTTTTTTTTTTTTTTTTTTTTTTTTTTTTTTTTTTTTTTTTTTTTTTTTTTTTTTTTTTTTTTTTTTTTTTTTTTTTTTTTTTTTTTTTTTTTTTTTTTTTTTTTTTTTTTTTTTTTTTTTTTTTTTTTTTTTTTTTTTTTTTTTTTTTTTTTTTTTTTTTTTTTTTTTTTTTTTTTTTTTTTTTTTTTTTTTTTTTTTTTTTTTTTTTTTTTTTTTTTTTTTTTTTTTTTTTTTTTTTTTTTTTTTTTTTTTTTTTTTTTTTTTTTTTTTTTTTTTTTTTTTTTTTTTTTTTTTTTTTTTTTTTTTTTTTTTTTTTTTTTTTTTTTTTTTTTTTTTTTTTTTTTTTTTTTTTTTTTTTTTTTTTTTTTTTTTTTTTTTTTTTTTTTTTTTTTTTTTTTTTTTTTTTTTTTTTTTTTTTTTTTTTTTTTTTTTTTTTATTTTTTTTTTTTTTTTTTTTTTTTTTTTTTTTTTTTTTTTTTTTTTTTTTTTTTTTTTTTTTTTTTTTTTTTTTTTTTTTTTTTTTTTTTTTTTTTTTTTTTTTTTTTTTTTTTTTTTTTTTTTTTTTTTTTTTTTTTTTTTTTTTTTTTTTTTTTTTTTTTTTTTTTTTTTTTTTTTTTTTTTTTTTTTTTTTTTTTTTTTTTTTTTTTTTTTTTTTTTTTTTTTTTTTTTTTTTTTTTTTTTTTTTTTTTTTTTTTTTTTTTTTTTTTTTTTTTTTTTTTTTTTTTTTTTTTTTTTTTTTTTTTTTTTTTTTTTTTTTTTTTTTTTTTTTTTTTTTTTTTTTTTTTTTTTTTTTTTTTTTTTTTTTTTTTTTTTTTTTTTTTTTTTTTTTTTTTTTTTTTTTTTTTTTTTTTTTTTTTTTTTTTTTTTTTTTTTTTTTTTTTTTTTTTTTTTTTTTTTTTTTTTTTTTTTTTTTTTTTTTTTTTTTTTTTTTTTTTTTTTTTTTTTTTTTTTTTTTTTTTTTTTTTTTTTTTTTTTTTTTTTTTTTTTTTTTTTTTTTTTTTTTTTTTTTTTTTTTTTTTTTTTTTTTTTTTTTTTTTTTTTTTTTTTTTTTTTTTTTTTTTTTTTTTTTTTTTTTTTTTTTTTTTTTTTTTTTTTTTTTTTTTTTTTTTTTTTTTTTTTTTTTTTTTTTTTTTTTTTTTTTTTTTTTTTTTTTTTTTTTTTTTTTTTTTTTTTTTTTTTTTTTTTTTTTTTTTTTTTTTTTTTTTTTTTTTTTTTTTTTTTTTTTTTTTTTTTTTTTTTTTTTTTTTTTTTTTTTTTTTTTTTTTTTTTTTTTTTTTTTTTTTTTTTTTTTTTTTTTTTTTTTTTTTTTTTTTTTTTTTTTTTTTTTTTTTTTTTTTTTTTTTTTTTTTTTTTTTTTTTTTTTTTTTTTTTTTTTTTTTTTTTTTTTTTTTTTTTTTTTTTTTTTTTTTTTTTTTTTTTTTTTTTTTTTTTTTTTTTTTTTTTTTTTTTTTTTTTTTTTTTTTTTTTTTTTTTTTTTTTTTTTTTTTTTTTTTTTTTTTTTTTTTTTTTTTTTTTTTTTTTTTTTTTTTTTTTTTTTTTTTTTTTTTTTTTTTTTTTTTTTTTTTTTTTTTTTTTTTTTTTTTTTTTTTTTTTTTTTTTTTTTTTTTTTTTTTTTTTTTTTTTTTTTTTTTTTTTTTTTTTTTTTTTTTTTTTTTTTTTTTTTTTTTTTTTTTTTTTTTTTTTTTTTTTTTTTTTTTTTTTTTTTTTTTTTTTTTTTTTTTTTTTTTTTTTTTTTTTTTTTTTTTTTTTTTTTTTTTTTTTTTTTTTTTTTTTTTTTTTTTTTTTTTTTTTTTTTTTTTTTTTTTTTTTTTTTTTTTTTTTTTTTTTTTTTTTTTTTTTTTTTTTTTTTTTTTTTTTTTTTTTTTTTTTTTTTTTTTTTTTTTTTTTTTTTTTTTTTTTTTTTTTTTTTTTTTTTTTTTTTTTTTTTTTTTTTTTTTTTTTTTTTTTTTTTTTTTTTTTTTTTTTTTTTTTTTTTTTTTTTTTTTTTTTTTTTTTTTTTTTTTTTTTTTTTTTTTTTTTTTTTTTTTTTTTTTTTTTTTTTTTTTTTTTTTTTTTTTTTTTTTTTTTTTTTTTTTTTTTTTTTTTTTTTTTTTTTTTTTTTTTTTTTTTTTTTTTTTTTTTTTTTTTTTTTTTTTTTTTTTTTTTTTTTTTTTTTTTTTTTTTTTTTTTTTTTTTTTTTTTTTTTTTTTTTTTTTTTTTTTTTTTTTTTTTTTTTTTTTTTTTTTTTTTTTTTTTTTTTTTTTTTTTTTTTTTTTTTTTTTTTTTTTTTTTTTTTTTTTTTTTTTTTTTTTTTTTTTTTTTTTTTTTTTTTTTTTTTTTTTTTTTTTTTTTTTTTTTTTTTTTTTTTTTTTTTTTTTTTTTTTTTTTTTTTTTTTTTTTTTTTTTTTTTTTTTTTTTTTTTTTTTTTTTTTTTTTTTTTTTTTTTTTTTTTTTTTTTTTTTTTTTTTTTTTTTTTTTTTTTTTTTTTTTTTTTTTTTTTTTTTTTTTTTTTTTTTTTTTTTTTTTTTTTTTTTTTTTTTTTTTTTTTTTTTTTTTTTTTTTTTTTTTTTTTTTTTTTTTTTTTTTTTTTTTTTTTTTTTTTTTTTTTTTTTTTTTTTTTTTTTTTTTTTTTTTTTTTTTTTTTTTTTTTTTTTTTTTTTTTTTTTTTTTTTTTTTTTTTTTTTTTTTTTTTTTTTTTTTTTTTTTTTTTTTTTTTTTTTTTTTTTTTTTTTTTTTTTTTTTTTTTTTTTTTTTTTTTTTTTTTTTTTTTTTTTTTTTTTTTTTTTTTTTTTTTTTTTTTTTTTTTTTTTTTTTTTTTTTTTTTTTTTTTTTTTTTTTTTTTTTTTTTTTTTTTTTTTTTTTTTTTTTTTTTTTTTTTTTTTTTTTTTTTTTTTTTTTTTTTTTTTTTTTTTTTTTTTTTTTTTTTTTTTTTTTTTTTTTTTTTTTTTTTTTTTTTTTTTTTTTTTTTTTTTTTTTTTTTTTTTTTTTTTTTTTTTTTTTTTTTTTTTTTTTTTTTTTTTTTTTTTTTTTTTTTTTTTTTTTTTTTTTTTTTTTTTTTTTTTTTTTTTTTTTTTTTTTTTTTTTTTTTTTTTTTTTTTTTTTTTTTTTTTTTTTTTTTTTTTTTTTTTTTTTTTTTTTTTTTTTTTTTTTTTTTTTTTTTTTTTTTTTTTTTTTTTTTTTTTTTTTTTTTTTTTTTTTTTTTTTTTTTTTTTTTTTTTTTTTTTTTTTTTTTTTTTTTTTTTTTTTTTTTTTTTTTTTTTTTTTTTTTTTTTTTTTTTTTTTTTTTTTTTTTTTTTTTTTTTTTTTTTTTTTTTTTTTTTTTTTTTTTTTTTTTTTTTTTTTTTTTTTTTTTTTTTTTTTTTTTTTTTTTTTTTTTTTTTTTTTTTTTTTTTTTTTTTTTTTTTTTTTTTTTTTTTTTTTTTTTTTTTTTTTTTTTTTTTTTTTTTTTTTTTTTTTTTTTTTTTTTTTTTTTTTTTTTTTTTTTTTTTTTTTTTTTTTTTTTTTTTTTTTTTTTTTTTTTTTTTTTTTTTTTTTTTTTTTTTTTTTTTTTTTTTTTTTTTTTTTTTTTTTTTTTTTTTTTTTTTTTTTTTTTTTTTTTTTTTTTTTTTTTTTTTTTTTTTTTTTTTTTTTTTTTTTTTTTTTTTTTTTTTTTTTTTTTTTTTTTTTTTTTTTTTTTTTTTTTTTTTTTTTTTTTTTTTTTTTTTTTTTTTTTTTTTTTTTTTTTTTTTTTTTTTTTTTTTTTTTTTTTTTTTTTTTTTTTTTTTTTTTTTTTTTTTTTTTTTTTTTTTTTTTTTTTTTTTTTTTTTTTTTTTTTTTTTTTTTTTTTTTTTTTTTTTTTTTTTTTTTTTTTTTTTTTTTTTTTTTTTTTTTTTTTTTTTTTTTTTTTTTTTTTTTTTTTTTTTTTTTTTTTTTTTTTTTTTTTTTTTTTTTTTTTTTTTTTTTTTTTTTTTTTTTTTTTTTTTTTTTTTTTTTTTTTTTTTTTTTTTTTTTTTTTTTTTTTTTTTTTTTTTTTTTTTTTTTTTTTTTTTTTTTTTTTTTTTTTTTTTTTTTTTTTTTTTTTTTTTTTTTTTTTTTTTTTTTTTTTTTTTTTTTTTTTTTTTTTTTTTTTTTTTTTTTTTTTTTTTTTTTTTTTTTTTTTTTTTTTTTTTTTTTTTTTTTTTTTTTTTTTTTTTTTTTTTTTTTTTTTTTTTTTTTTTTTTTTTTTTTTTTTTTTTTTTTTTTTTTTTTTTTTTTTTTTTTTTTTTTTTTTTTTTTTTTTTTTTTTTTTTTTTTTTTTTTTTTTTTTTTTTTTTTTTTTTTTTTTTTTTTTTTTTTTTTTTTTTTTTTTTTTTTTTTTTTTTTTTTTTTTTTTTTTTTTTTTTTTTTTTTTTTTTTTTTTTTTTTTTTTTTTTTTTTTTTTTTTTTTTTTTTTTTTTTTTTTTTTTTTTTTTTTTTTTTTTTTTTTTTTTTTTTTTTTTTTTTTTTTTTTTTTTTTTTTTTTTTTTTTTTTTTTTTTTTTTTTTTTTTTTTTTTTTTTTTTTTTTTTTTTTTTTTTTTTTTTTTTTTTTTTTTTTTTTTTTTTTTTTTTTTTTTTTTTTTTTTTTTTTTTTTTTTTTTTTTTTTTTTTTTTTTTTTTTTTTTTTTTTTTTTTTTTTTTTTTTTTTTTTTTTTTTTTTTTTTTTTTTTTTTTTTTTTTTTTTTTTTTTTTTTTTTTTTTTTTTTTTTTTTTTTTTTTTTTTTTTTTTTTTTTTTTTTTTTTTTTTTTTTTTTTTTTTTTTTTTTTTTTTTTTTTTTTTTTTTTTTTTTTTTTTTTTTTTTTTTTTTTTTTTTTTTTTTTTTTTTTTTTTTTTTTTTTTTTTTTTTTTTTTTTTTTTTTTTTTTTTTTTTTTTTTTTTTTTTTTTTTTTTTTTTTTTTTTTTTTTTTTTTTTTTTTTTTTTTTTTTTTTTTTTTTTTTTTTTTTTTTTTTTTTTTTTTTTTTTTTTTTTTTTTTTTTTTTTTTTTTTTTTTTTTTTTTTTTTTTTTTTTTTTTTTTTTTTTTTTTTTTTTTTTTTTTTTTTTTTTTTTTTTTTTTTTTTTTTTTTTTTTTTTTTTTTTTTTTTTTTTTTTTTTTTTTTTTTTTTTTTTTTTTTTTTTTTTTTTTTTTTTTTTTTTTTTTTTTTTTTTTTTTTTTTTTTTTATTTTTTTTTTTTTTTTTTTTTTTTTTTTTTTTTTTTTTTTTTTTTTTTTTTTTTTTTTTTTTTTTTTTTTTTTTTTTTTTTTTTTTTTTTTTTTTTTTTTTTTTTTTTTTTTTTTTTTTTTTTTTTTTTTTTTTTTTTTTTTTTTTTTTTTTTTTTTTTTTTTTTTTTTTTTTTTTTTTTTTTTTTTTTTTTTTTTTTTTTTTTTTTTTTTTTTTTTTTTTTTTTTTTTTTTTTTTTTTTTTTTTTTTTTTTTTTTTTTTTTTTTTTTTTTTTTTTTTTTTTTTTTTTTTTTTTTTTTTTTTTTTTTTTTTTTTTTTTTTTTTTTTTTTTTTTTTTTTTTTTTTTTTTTTTTTTTTTTTTTTTTTTTTTTTTTTTTTTTTTTTTTTTTTTTTTTTTTTTTTTTTTTTTTTTTTTTTTTTTTTTTTTTTTTTTTTTTTTTTTTTTTTTTTTTTTTTTTTTTTTTTTTTTTTTTTTTTTTTTTTTTTTTTTTTTTTTTTTTTTTTTTTTTTTTTTTTTTTTTTTTTTTTTTTTTTTTTTTTTTTTTTTTTTTTTTTTTTTTTTTTTTTTTTTTTTTTTTTTTTTTTTTTTTTTTTTTTTTTTTTTTTTTTTTTTTTTTTTTTTTTTTTTTTTTTTTTTTTTTTTTTTTTTTTTTTTTTTTTTTTTTTTTTTTTTTTTTTTTTTTTTTTTTTTTTTTTTTTTTTTTTTTTTTTTTTTTTTTTTTTTTTTTTTTTTTTTTTTTTTTTTTTTTTTTTTTTTTTTTTTTTTTTTTTTTTTTTTTTTTTTTTTTTTTTTTTTTTTTTTTTTTTTTTTTTTTTTTTTTTTTTTTTTTTTTTTTTTTTTTTTTTATTTTTTTTTTTTTTTTTTTTTTTTTTTTTTTTTTTTTTTTTTTTTTTTTTTTTTTTTTTTTTTTTTTTTTTTTTTTTTTTTTTTTTTTTTTTTTTTTTTTTTTTTTTTTTTTTTTTTTTTTTTTTTTTTTTTTTTTTTTTTTTTTTTTTTTTTTTTTTTTTTTTTTTTTTTTTTTTTTTTTTTTTTTTTTTTTTTTTTTTTTTTTTTTTTTTTTTTTTTTTTTTTTTTTTTTTTTTTTTTTTTTTTTTTTTTTTTTTTTTTTTTTTTTTTTTTTTTTTTTTTTTTTTTTTTTTTTTTTTTTTTTTTTTTTTTTTTTTTTTTTTTTTTTTTTTTTTTTTTTTTTTTTTTTTTTTTTTTTTTTTTTTTTTTTTTTTTTTTTTTTTTTTTTTTTTTTTTTTTTTTTTTTTTTTTTTTTTTTTTTTTTTTTTTTTTTTTTTTTTTTTTTTTTTTTTTTTTTTTTTTTTTTTTTTTTTTTTTTTTTTTTTTTTTTTTTTTTTTTTTTTTTTTTTTTTTTTTTTTTTTTTTTTTTTTTTTTTTTTTTTTTTTTTTTTTTTTTTTTTTTTTTTTTTTTTTTTTTTTTTTTTTTTTTTTTTTTTTTTTTTTTTTTTTTTTTTTTTTTTTTTTTTTTTTTTTTTTTTTTTTTTTTTTTTTTTTTTTTTTTTTTTTTTTTTTTTTTTTTTTTTTTTTTTTTTTTTTTTTTTTTTTTTTT
>JARVXP010000391.1:0-10395 GCA_029856935.1 Cyclocarya paliurus
GGAGGATAATTGGATTCAATCTAAATATTCGGATTTTAACCGGATATCTGGGTTTTAATTGGATTTTCATCTAGGTTTTTTAATACTTTTTGTTTTTAAATAAGACTTTAAAACTTAAAAAAAATATTTTTATAGCATATTTTTTTAATAAAAATTCTGATATCATGCTTAAATTGCCTGATTTTTTTTTAATAAATAATTTAAACCACTTTTTAAATTTTATTATTATTATATTATATTATAATGCCCCAGATATTATTATATTATTTTATTATTATTTGTAAAAACTATTTCATTATTATTTATAGTATATTTTTTAAACATTTTAAGCTAGCTCTTAAAATTTAGTTAAAGATAGAAAATGAGCCAAATAGAGATTTCATTCAACATGAGCTCAAGTAAGATCAACAAATATTCGCTCGATTAAGGCTTAGGTTGCGTTTGAATATTAAGATGAGGTTAAGTTGAGTTGTAAATAGTAATATTTTGTGGGTCTCAATGAATGAATTTAACGTGTTAAGGTTGAGATGATTTAACTTTTTAGATTGAAATGTATGAAGTAGGTTGTGAGGAATTTAATTTTTTCATAGGAAATGAAAAAGTAATAGGTCTCATTATGATTGATTTGAGATTAGTTATGTTTAATTCAACAACTAAGCATAGCCTTAATATTGTTCCGCCAAGATTTGTTATCTTGATGTTTAGACTAAGATGTGATTTAGAATAGTGAGATGAGATGAAATGGTTTCGATAAAAGTTGAAAGTTGAATGAAAATATTGTTAGAATATTATTTTTTAATATTATTATTGTTTTGAGATTTAAAAAACATGAACTTGTTATTATATTTTGTATAGAAATTTAAAAAAATTATAATGATGTGATGATATGAGATGAGATGAAAACTTTTCTTGTATCTAAATGAGGTTAACAGTTTTACTCTTAAAGAGAATAGATTTTGATCATCCGAATTTGTTTAGGAAGATTTTAGAAAGTTGCTGATTATTATTTTGCTTATGAGGATTATCAAAATATTCTGAGTGTTTTTTTTTTTTAATCTCGTATAGTTTCAAGATTGGTTGTTTGAATTTTATAAAATAATATTTTATAATGTCAATGAAGCAAATTCTGTTTCCACAACATAGTTCCGCTGAATCTACGACAAGTTATCCCAAATTAATAACAATTTCTCACCTATCATCTCAAAGACTTAAGCTGCGTTTCAATCTTGAGGCGATCTTAATTATTTAATTGATATGTAAATAATAATATTTTGTAAATGACATTGAGATGTTTTTTAAATATAAATATGTTGGAGATAAGTGTTTGAATGTATGAAGTAAGTGAGATGAGTTTAATTTTTTGTGAAAAGTTGAGAAAGTAGCAAGTTTTGTTTGAGATAGATTGAACTAATTCAACAACACAACATTCATAATTTAAGGCTCTGTTTGGTTGTTAAATTCATCTGAGTTTAACTCAGTTTAGTCTATTTTTAACTAAATTAACATTCAAACACCTAACTCTCAATTACTAAACTCATCTCAACTCAAAATTTCTTTGCACGTAAAACCTGTTATAAAAATGCTTCTGTTTTGTATATAAAAGAAATGTTTGGTTTCTTTTAGGCTTAAAACAGTTTTCTGTTTGTTTGTTAAAAAACTCTTAGTCTTTATATCCAAACAAAAATCAAGAATCATAGATTACAGTCTAATCGTTATATCCCTTGTTAGACAGAGAACAACAGTACTTCAAGATACAACCAGATTACCAAATATCGAACAGTAAAGATCACTTCGTAGCACAGGTATGCAAGTATATAACAGTTTATCAAATGAACAAAGAAATAAAAGGACTGATGAAAGGTAAAAGGAAAGAACACACCGATATACGTGGTTCGACCCTAATGGTCTACGTCCACAGCAGGAACGGGCCTCAGAAATCTTTTATTGAGAATCAACACTTCCAAAAGAAGCCTCAGTACATTCAGTATTACAGAGCCATCACAAAAGAACACAAGAAATCGCACAGATTTCTTCCTCAGATGCAAACCTAAAAACCTAGGTTTTCACTCGTTCTCTCTGCCTCTCCCTCTCTGAATATCCCGATATGTACAGAAATGAATTCACTCTGCTAGGGGTTACAATAAACGATAATAATATTATATATATATATTATATATATGTTACAACAGATGCTGCCACGTGTATCAAATCCAACGGTTCACTAAAGCAATTTCTCAGCTGCACAAGAGGCACGGGCTCCTCACATGATTGTTTAACCGACTTGCTTCAAGGGCCCAGATCAAGCCGCGTGTACATCATCCAACGGGTAACCTTAATAACAGTATTAGTAACACAGGCGGCAAATAAATTGTATTGACATACACATACATATTACAATTCTCCACCTTGGCAAAACATTTATTTGCCACAAGGTTTAAAATTAATTTCTCATCATTGGCTCATTCCTGCATTGTCCTCCTAATGAGGACAGATTCCAGATTCCATACAAACTAAGTTCAGGCAGTGTCTGAACTTAGGCCAAGGGACAGACTTGGTCATCATGTCTGAGGGATTATCCTCAGTAGAGACCTTTTCCACACTTACTACTTTAGATTCTATAACATCCTAACAAAATGAAGCCTTACATCAATGTGTTTAGATCTTTCATGAAAAACTTGGTTTTTAGCTAGATGCAGTGTGCTTTGATTGTCACAGTGTACTGTGATATTGTCATTAAGATGTTTAACTCACTTGCAATGACTTTTAACCATATGGCCTCTTTAATGGTTTCTGTCAATGCTATATATTCAGCTTCTGTAGTGGACAATGCCACCACAGATTGTAAATGTGATTTCCAGCTAATGGCTCACCCAAATGCAGTAAACACATACCCAGTTAATGACTTTCTAGTGTCTATACTCCCAGCAAAATCAGAGTCTACAAAGCCAGTTAATTCATAACCTTTCTTTACATTTTTTCAAAACAGAGACCTAAATGGGTGGTGCCTCCAAGGTACCTCAATACCCATTTGACAGCTTGCCAGTGGGGCTTACCAGGGTTTCCCATGAACCTGCTAATTATACTCACAGCATATGTTAGATCAGGTCTAGTACATACCATAGCATACATTATACTTCCTACCATGCTAGCATAAGGAATTTGATTCATGAAATGAATGTCAGAATCTATTTTTGGGGCCTGGTCTATAGACAATTTAAAATGCTGACCTAAAGGGTGTGTTAACAGGTTTCACATGTTCCTACCAAACCTTTTAAGAATTTTAGAAATGTAATTTTCCTGAGACAAAGATAGTGTTCTAGTATTTCTGTTTCTTACAAATTCCATTCCTAAAATTTTCTTAGCAGGGCCCAAATCTTTCATTTCAAACTCTGATTTCAGCATGCATTTAACTTGATCAATTAAAGTGGTGTCTTTACAAGCCAACAACATGTCATCAACATACAAAGGAGATAAACAAATATTCCTTTTTCTTCCTTGTAATAGACACAACTATCATAGCAGCTCCTTTTAAATTATTATCAATATGTGTGTATCAAATCTTTTGTACCACTGCCTAGGTGATTGTTTAAGTCCATATAAAGATTTTTTCAAAAAGACACACTTGATTTTCTTTTAATTTCATTATTGAAACCTTCAGGAGGTTGCATGTAAATTTCTTCTTCAAGTTTCCATGCAAGAATGCAGTTTTTAACATCTAATTGTTCTAAATGCAGATTTTCAAAGGCAACATAAGCAAGCAGTAGCCTAATGAGCTGTGTTTAACCACAGGAGAGAAGATTTCATTGAAATCAATTCCTTCTCTCTGTGTAAAGCCTTTGGCCACTAGTCTAGCCTTATACTTGGCCCTTCTATGCCTGGTATGCTTTCCTTCTTTTATAGATCCATTTGGATCCTACAAGTTTAGCTCCTTTTGGGTTTTGACACTAAAAACCAGGTCTTATTTTTATTAAGGGATTCCATTTCCTCATGCATGGCAAGAATCCATTTTGAGGAATCCTTGCTGGCTACTGCTTCTTTATAAGTCTTAGGTTCCTGGTAAATTATCTCATCAGCCACTGTCAGGGCAAACATTGTAAGTTCTGCTTGCATACCTTATTGGTGTTTGATAACTCTCTTTTGCCTATCTCTAGCTAGCTTATAGGAGTTAGCTCCACCTTGATCAGTTCCCTGAGTCCTCTCCCTCAGGGTTACTACTTTCCCAGTTACAGGTTCAGATTGGGCATTTCCTTGCTCCACCTCAATCTAAGGTCCCTTTGGGGGCTTGGCAGTTTCTTGTTCTGCATTTTCTCCTTATACGAGCCATGTGTGACTCATATTAAAAGTCACATCCTACTCACAATGCATTTATACCTTCCAGGTCCTCTACCCAAAGTTTGTACCCCTTTACACCTTCAGGGTACCCTATAAAAATGCACTTGAGTGCCCTAGGTTCTAGCTTATCAGTTTTTGAGTGTGCATAGGCAACACCCAAAAACTCTTAGGTAGTCATAGCTGGGAGGTTTCCCAGACCATAGTTCATGAGGGGTTTTAAATCCTATAGCTGAAGATGGACATTTGTTTATTAGAGTGAACAGCTGTAGTAGCAGCTTCTGCCCAAAATGTTTTGGGCAGCCCTGAGTTTGACAACATACACCTTACCCTTTCTAAGATGATCCTATTCATCCTTTCAGCTAGGCCATTCTGTTGTGGTGTTTCCCTCACTGTTTTATGCCTAAGGATTCCTTCTTTTTGACAGTACATATTAAACTCATTGGACAGAAACTCTAAGCCATTATCTGTCCTTAGAGTTTTGAGTTTTCTACCTACTTGGTTTTCCACTAGAGTTTTCCATTCTTTAAATTATTCAAGGTGTCACTCTTATTCTTTAGGATATATATCCAGACCTTCCTAGAGTAATCATCCACTAAGGAGAGGAAATAACTCCCTCCACTATGTGAATTTACTCTAGCAGGTCCCATAGGTCAGAATGGACATAATCTAGGGTTTGTTTGGTATTGTGGGTTGCTGACTTAAAACTAACCCTCTTTGCCTTTCCATAGATGCAATCTTCACAGAAAGGTAAATTCCCTAGGTCTTGGCCAGTCAGTAGCCCCTGTTTTTATAGCGCTCTAACAGTCCCCTTGACTTACATGTCCAAGCCTCCTATGCCATAGTACAGCTTTGTTTTCTACTATATTCTGCGTTGGAGCTGCTTCCCCAACTACTGTTTCCCAAGTAAAGTATACAACCCTTTTTAATAACTCCTTTCATAATCACTAAGGAGCCTTTAGTAACTCTAAGAACCCCTGCCTCAGATTTGAAGGTATATCCTCCCAAGTCAAGCATACCAAGAGAAATTAAATTTCTCTTTAATTCAGGTATGAATCTGACATCCCTCAAAACTTTTTCAATTCCATCATGCATTTTGAGTCTAACTGACCCTATTCCCATGACCTTGCAGGACTTGTTGTTTCCTAAGATTACTACCCCCCATCTAACTCAGAGAATGTCTCAAACCACCTCTCTAACTAGACACATATGAAAAGAGCAACCAGAGTCCATTATCCACTTTGTTTTTGAGTCAACCTCACTCACTGTAAGTACCTCAGCACTCTCATACCCTTCTAAGGCTATAGAGGCATCCCCTGCCTCATTGGCCTTATTCCAAGGTTTGTCTTCCTTTCAGGGCAATTCCTTTTAAAATGCCCCCTTATGACATTGGAAACATTTAAACTGTTTTCCTTTTGATTTAGACCTAGATTTCTTGTTTTCATTCTTCCCCCTCTTTTCTCTCTTTTCTGTTCTACCCCTAACAGTTAGCCCTTCCCCATGATTCTATTGGTATCCCCTCTTTGTTGTAGTTCTCTAGTATGAAGTACAGATTGCACTTCATCAAGTGTCAAGGAGTCTCTACCATACATCATGGTCTCTTTGAGGCTTAGGTATGATGAGTCCAAAGAACTCATCAAGAGGATGGCCTGATCCTCATCCTCCACCTTAATGTCTATGTTGGCTAAGTCTAGAATAATCTTGTTGAACTCATCAAGGTGCTGCCCTATTGAAGTCCTAGGGGTCATCTTAAATGTATAAAGTTTGGTTTTCTTGTGGAGTCTGTTTGCTAGGGACTTAGTCATGTACAAATTCTCTAATTTTAGCCATATGCCTGCAGCAGTGTCCTCACTAGCCACCTCTCTCAGGACTTTATCTCCGAGAGAGAGGATTAGGGCACTATGGGCGTTCTGAAGGATATCCTTGTGGACAGCCCCCTTATCATCCTCTTTCGAGGAAGAGCCCTTCTGTTTCTCACCAAGGAGAGCATCCTGCAGTCCATGTTGGACTAGCAGTGCCCTCATCTTAATTCTCCATAAGCCAAAATCATTATCCCCAGTAAACTTCTCTATATCAAACCTCATAGTCCCCATGAACCTAGGCTCTAGATACCAATTGTTATAAAAAATGCTTCTGTTTTGTATATAAAAGAAATGTTTGGTTTCTTTTAGGCTTAAAATAGTTTCTGTTTGTTTGTTAAAAAACTCTTAGTCTTTAATCCCAAACAAAAATCAAGAATCACAGATTACAGTCTAATCGTTATATCCCTTGTAGACAGAGAACAACAGTACTTCAAGATACAACCAGATTACCAAATATCGAACAGTAAAGATCACTTCGTAGCAGGTATGCAAGTATATAACAGTTTATCAAATGAACAAAGAAATAAAAGGACTGATGAAAGGTAAAAAGGAAAGAACACACCGATATACGTAGTTCGACCCTAATGGTCTACGTCCACGGCAGGAACGGGCCTCAGAGATCTTTTATTGAGAATCAACACTTCACAAAGAAACCTCAGTACATTCAGTATTATAGAGCCATCACAAAAGAACACAAGAAATCGCACAGATTCTTCTCAGATGCAAACCCTAGAAACCCTAGGTTTTCACTCGTGTCTCTCTGCTCTCCTTCTCTGAATATCCCGATATGTACAGAAATGAATTCACTCTGCTAGGGTTACAATAAAACGATATATATATATATATGTTACAACAGATGCTGCCACGTGTATCAAATCCAACGGTTCACTAAAGCAATTTCTCAGCTGCAAAGAGGCACGGGCTCCTCACATGATTGTTTAACCGACTTGCTTCAAGGGCCCAGATCAAGCCGCGTGTACATCATCCACGGGTAACCTTAATAACAGTATTAGTAACACAGGCGGCAAATAAATTGTATTGACATACCATACATATTACAAAACCCATAACTTTTTTTAATTCAACACTTTTTTATACGTGAGATTTATAAGTTTTTCAATTTCTCATAAAAACATCTAAATAATCTTAGGTAGATCTACAAAACTCACTCTACCATCTCAACTCATTATTATTTATAAAGAACTCAACTTAATTTAACTCAACTCAATATCCAATCAAGAATTAGCTTCAAAATTGTTGGAAATTAGTCAACGAAATCCCAATACCGAGAAGCTTCGTGATGCTTGACACGGAGGGCGGCGAGGAAAGAAAATGTTTTCTTTCACTTGTTTTAGGAATTCTTTCTGATCTGGAAATAATTTCGGAAGCCTTTTTACTTTCTCTAATGAGCCAGTTCCCATAAAAGTCTTTTTTTAAACCACGCAAACACTTGCAGTACTGTATTTAATTGTTTTTTCACTTTCGAACATATATGATATACCACAAGAAATTCATTGTGTAAAAACTTCTGGAAATCGTGCATCATTCTGGGGGAGAGAGAGAGAGAGAGAGGGGGGGGGGGGTGAGGGGGGAGGGGGAAGGGAGGGGGGAGGGGGGAGATTTCTTAAAGTATCAATAATATTATTTACACATGGATATTGTTGGAAACAATAACAGATCATAATGCCCTTATATATAATATGTATAAAACCGGAATACTCCATCGGTACTTCAACATGTCTGGCTCACATAATTACCTAAAACACAAACTATGACTACAACATATTTCAATTATCATAACTGCTCTCTCTCTCACTCTCTCTCTCTCTCAAATGATCATACAAGCATTTCATTGATATTCGTACAACAACAAGACATAATACATGTATATACACACACACTTACAAGATATTGCAGATGATAATAGTGAGCAATGAGACTGCACAGATAGCCCAAGTGGCGAACTTGAGAGGCAGTGGTAGGGGAATGGCTATGGCAAGGAAGAATGCAGCGGCGGCGACGAAGACTGCAAGTAACTCCAGTGCTCGGGCTGCGGTGGGAAACTTTGAGCTAATAAATTTGGCAACAAAGAGGGCAGAGAAAATGAGTAACATAGCGAAACAAAGCAGATAAAAAGATGGAGGAAATTTCGAGTGAGTTTGCTGGGATTGGAGTGCTATTGCAATGGCTGATGCGAAGCAAAACGACATGATTATGTTCTGCCACTCTAGGTTGTGTGTTGCTGCAGGTGGATCTAATGGTTTAGGTAAGAGTTCGGCCATTGACGCTAAGAAAGCAAAAAGGACTTCTTTGGAACGGCAGGCAATGTTCATCGTGTTGATATATGGGTTTGCTTTGTTAGAAATCACAAACTCATGCAAAGAACATCCTTGGCATCATTATTTATAATGAAACGAGCTAGGAAACAAAGATGTAGATGACTTGTAAGGAAGCAGACATGCTAGAAGATCGAGGAATCGGATAGTTTCATCCATAGAAACAGAGCAAAAAGGCGCTGACGGGTCGAAAGTCCGATCTTCCCACTTCCCAGATCCAATAGCCTGAGCGCAAACAAAAATCTCGTCGGATATTGCATCGGGTCATTCAATACCGACAAAAAAAAAAGGCCAAATGGAACTCGAAAGTCTCACTTTGTTAGAAGCAAGCATACAAATCGGATAATTGTCTCTCCCTCCCCGTCTATGACACGCTTACAAGTCACAACCTCTTATTTTACTGTTTTGGTTTGTTTTTCATATGCATTTTCCTCTTCCCACTCTGCAGCCAGTGCACTATCCCATACGAAACAGAGTATTCTTTCTGTCCTGAAATCCGCAGTTTTTTGCATGAGATCTCACATAACGAGTGCCATCTGATTGTAAATATATTCACTTTTGTTGAAGATTTCCGATATATATAATCTAGGATGTCTCTGGATTTAATTTTTTTATTTTTGGTTTCATAATATTTTATTTCATAACAAATAAAAGTATAATATTTTGAATACGTGTTGGTTTGGAGAAACTCTTTTGGAGTTCGGTAACTTCGTTAGTTTAATTAGGAAGTGCCACAAATAGTCATCGGATCGGCGGTTTAATTTTCGGATTTTTTAAGTGCTGCGGAAATACTAAGATAATCAAGATCCGCTATGTGACTGCTTAGGCTACCGCACATATAGTCTTCGAATATCCGATCCGCTAAATGTCACCGTCTCATTATTCGGATGGTGTATATTTATTCTAGGAAGATGCAAGTTTGACAACTTATCTATTTTAATTTTTTTTAAAATTTTTTTTAATAGTTAAAGAAGTGACTAGTTAATATATTTTTTTTAAAAAAAAATTAAAAGTATTTAAAAGTTATTTAAAAGAAAAATATATATAATTTACACTAAATAGCATGCCCAACAGTAGATATTGGGCGGCCAAGTAGAAAAATCCATCTATTCTATTAAGAAAAAATCTACACAACTTCCACATACCTCACTTTTTTTAATTTTTATTATTTTTTTCTTTTATTAAATATTTTATATATAAATAATGAATAGAAAAATTGAAACAGTTTAGAAAGAATAAACTCAAAAAAACATATTTAAAATTTTAAAAAATTTAAAAAATATAGTGTGTGGAGATTGAGGAGATTGTGTAACAAAACTCGTCCTTAAACCATGTGACTAGCATGGATTGTAATTTGTGTTCGGTTAGAAAATTACCTTCTTGTCCTTAAAGTTTGTGCTTAATGAGCAAAGAAAAAACTAATTTTTTGTTCTTGAGGTTTGTGTTTGATGAGCAAAATTACCACTTTATTCTTGAGGTTCTAATTTATTAATTTGATGGGTAAAATTACCTCTTTATCCTTGAGGTTTGTGTTTGATGGGTTACCATTTTGTCCATGAGATTCTAAAATATTTTTTGTTTGGCAAGTAAAATTATCAAGATTTTAATTTAGATGATTATTGCCTCTTTTTTTTTTTTTAATATCTTTTGCTTTTTGTCTATTTTGCATTAATTAAATTGTATTGTCTTGTATATAAAATTACATTTTTACCCCTAAGATTTCTTTTGAAAAAATTTTAGGTAAATTTGGTCATCCTCTTATGGTGTGACATTGTTTTTAGAAATAATACCATATGGTGTGAGTTATTTAAAAATAAGACCATCTAATAATTTTTTTGCCCATTATCTAAAAAAAGTGGTCCAATCAT
>JARVXP010000392.1:0-65363 GCA_029856935.1 Cyclocarya paliurus
GGGCAATTCGGAGCACCTCTTATTTTTACCACTTTGCCCTTGCTTTGTAGAAAGCCAAGTGAGGGCAAAATGGCAAAGTTAAGAGGTTGGAGTTTTTTGCTCGCGGGCTACCCATGGTACTACATGACCTTGTGGTTTGTATGCCCCGACCCCGGGCAATTCGGAGCACCTCTTATTTTTACCACTTTGCCCTTGCTTTGTAGAAAGCCAAGTGAGGGCAAAATGGCAAAGTTAAGAGGTTGGAGTTTTTTGCTCGGGCTACCCATGGTACTAGCATGACCTTGTGGTATGTATGCCCCGACCCCGGGCAATTCGGAGCACCTCTTATTTTTACCACTTTGCCCTTGCTTTGTAGAAAGCCAAGTGAGGGCAAAATGGCAAAGTTAAGAGGTTGGAGTTTTTTGCTCGCGGGCTACCCATGGTACTACAATGACCTTGTGGTTTGTATGCCCGACCCCGGGCAATTCGGAGCACCTCTTATTTTTACCACTTTGCCCTTGCTTTGTAGAAAGCCAAGTGAGGGCAAAATGGCAAAGTTAAGAGGTTGGAGTTTTTTGCTCGCGGGCTACCCATGGTACTACAATGACCTTGTGGTTTGTATGCCCCGACCCCGGGCAATTCGGAGCACCTCTTATTTTTACCACTTTGCCCTTGCTTTGTAGAAAGCCAAGTGAGGGCAAAATGGCAAAGTTAAGAGGTTGGAGTTTTTTGCTCGCGGGCTACCATGGTACTAGCATGACCTTGTGGTATGTATGCCCGACCCGGGCAATTCGGAGCACCTCTTATTTTTACCACTTTGCCCTTGCTTTGTAGAAAGCCAAGTGAGGGCAAAATGGCAAAGTTAAGAGGTTGGAGTTTTTTGCTCGCGGGCTACCCATGGTACTACATGACCTTGTGGTTTGTATGCCCGACCCGGCAATTCGGAGCACCTCTTATTTTTACCACTTTGCCCTTGCTTTGTAGAAAGCCAAGTGAGGGCAAAATGGCAAAGTTAAGAGGTTGGAGTTTTTTGCTCGCGGGCTACCCATGGTACTAGCATGACCTTGTGGTTTGTATGCCCGACCCGGGCAATTCGGAGCACCTCTTATTTTTACCACTTTGCCCTTGCTTTGTAGAAAGCCAAGTGAGGGCAAAATGGCAAAGTTAAGAGGTTGGAGTTTTTTGCTCGCGGGCTAACCATGGTACTACAATGACCTTGTGGTTTGTATGCCCCGACCCCGGGCAATTCGGCACCCTCTTATTTTTACCACTTTGCCCTTGCTTTGTAGAAAGCCAAGTGAGGGCAAAATGGCAAAGTTAAGAGGTTGGAGTTTTTTGCTCGGGGCTACCCATGGTACTAGCATGACCTTGTGGTTTGTATGCCCGACCCGGGCAATTCGGAGCACCTCTTATTTTTACCACTTTGCCCTTGCTTTGTAGAAAGCCAAGTGAGGGCAAAATGGCAAAGTTAAGAGGTTGGAGTTTTTTGCTCGCGGGCTACCCATGGTACTACAATGACCTTGTGGTTTGTATGCCCCGACCCGGGCAATTCGGAGCACCTCTTATTTTTACCACTTTGCCCATGCTTTGTAGAAAGCCAAGTGAGGGCAAAATGGCAAAGTTAAGAGGTTGGAGTTTTTTGCTCGCGGGCTACCCATGGTACTATCATGACCTTGTGGTTTGTATGCCCCGACCCCGGGCAATTCGGAGCACCTCTTATTTTTACCACTTTGCCCTTGCTTTGTAGAAAGCCAAGTGAGGGCAAAATGGCAAAGTTAAGAGGTTGGAGTTTTTTGCTCGCGGGCTACCCATTGTACTACAATGACCTTGCGGGTTGTATGCCCCGACCCCGGGCAATTCGGAGCACCTCTTATTTTTACCACTTTGCCCTTGCTTTGTAGAAAGCCAAGTGAGGGCAAAATGGCAAAGTTAAGAGGTTGGAGTTTTTTGCTCGCGGGCTACCCATGGTACTACATGACCTTGTGGTTTGTATGCCTCGACCCCGGGCAATTCGGAGCACCTCTTATTTTTACCACTTTGCCCTTGCTTTGTAGAAAGCCAAGTGAGGGCAAAATGGCAAAGTTAAGAGGTTGGAGTTTTTTGCTCGCGGGCTACCCATGGTACTACATGACCTTGTGGTTTGTATGCCCCGACCCGGGCAATTCGGAGCACCTCTTATTTTTACCACTTTGCCCTTGCTTTGTAGAAAGCCAAGTGAGGGCAAAATGGCAAAGTTAAGAGGTTGGAGTTTTTTGCTCGCGGGCTACCCATGGTACTACATGACCTTGTGGTTTGTATGCCCCGACCCGGGCAATTCGGAGCACCTCTTATTTTTACCACTTTGCCCTTGCTTTGTAGAAAGCCAAGTGAGGGCAAAATGGCAAAGTTAAGAGGTTGGAGTTTTTTGCTCGCGGGCTACCCATGGTACTACATGACCTTGTGGTTTGTATGCCCCGACCCGGGCAATTCGGAGCACCTCTTATTTTTACCACTTTGCCCTTGCTTTGTAGAAAGCCAAGTGAGGGCAAAATGGCAAAGTTAAGAGGTTGGAGTTTTTTGCTCGCGGGCTACCCATGGTACTCAAATGACCTTGTGGTTTGTATGCCCCGACCCGGGCAATTCGGAGCACCTCTTATTTTTACCACTTTGCCCTTGCTTTGTAGAAAGCCAAGTGAGGGCAAAATGGCAAAGTTAAGAGGTTGGAGTTTTTTGCTCGCGGGCTACCCATGGTACTAGCATGACGTTGTGGTATGTATGCCCCGACCCGGGCAATTCGGAGCACCTCTTATTTTTACCACTTTGCCATTGCTTTGTAGAAAGGCAAGTGAGGGCAAAATGGCAAAGTTAAGTGGTTTGAATTTTTTGCTCGTGGGCTACACATTGTACTACAATCACCTTGTGGTTTGTATGCCCCGACCACGGGCAATTCGGAGCACCTCTTATTTTTACCACTTTGCCCTTGCTTTGTAGAAAGCCAAGTGAGGGCAAAATGGCAAAGTTAAGAGGTTGGAGTTTTTTGCTCGCGGGCTAACCATGGTACTAGCATGACCTTGTGGTTTGTATGCCCCGACCCCGGGCAATTCGGAGCACCTCTTATTTTTACCACTTTGCCCTTGCTTTGTAGAAAGCCAAGTGAGGGCAAAATGGCAAAGTTAAGAGGTTGAGAGTTTTTTGCTCGCGGGCTACCATGGTACTAGCAATGACCTTGTGGTATGTATGCCCCGACCCCGGGCAATTCGGAGCACCTCTTATTTTTACCACTTTGCCCTTGCTTTGTAGAAAGCCAAGTGAGGGCAAAATGGCAAAGTTAAGAGGTTGAGTTTTTTGCTCGCGGGCTACCCATGGTACTAGCATGACCTTGTGGTTGTATGCCCCGACCCCGAGCAATTCGGAGCACCTCTTATTTTTACCACTTTGCCCTTGCTTTGTAGAAAGCCAAGTGAGGGCAAAATGGCAAAGTTAAGAGGTTGGAGTTTTTTGCTCGCGGGCTACCCATGGTACTACATGACCTTGTGGTTTGTATGCCCCGACCCGGGCAATTCGGAGCACCTCTTATTTTTACCACTTTGCCCTTGCTTTGTAGAAAGCCAAGTGGGGGCAATATGGCAAAGTTAAGAGATTGGAGTTTTTTGCTCGCGGGCTACCCATGGTACTACATGACCTTGTGGTGTATGTATGCCCCGACCCCGGGCAATTCGGAGCACCTCTTATTTTTACCACTTTGCCTTGCTTTGTAGAAAGCCAAGTGAGGGCAAAATGGCAAAGTTAAGAGGTTGGAGTTTTTTGCTCGCGGGCTACCCATGGTACTACATTGACCTTGTGGTTTGTATGCCCCGACCCCGGGCAATTCGGAGCACCTCTTATTTTTACCACTTTGCCCTTGCTTTGTAGAAAGCCAAGTGAGGGCAAAATGGCAAAGTTAAGAGGTTGGAGTTTTTTGCTCGCGGGCTTCCCATGGTTCTAGCAATGACCTTGTGGTATGTATGCCCCGACCCCGGGCAATTCGGAGCACCTCTTATTTTTACCACTTTGCCCTTGCTTTGTAGAAAGCCAAGTGAGGGCAAAATGGCAAAGTTAAGAGGTTGGAGTTTTTTGCTCGCGGGCTACCCATGGTACTACATGACCTTGTGGTTTGTATGCCCCGACCCCGGGCAATTCGGAGCACCTCTTATTTTTACCACTTTGCCCTTGCTTTGTAGAAAGCCAAGTGAGGGCAAAATGGCAAAGTTAAGAGGTTGGAGTTTTTTGCTCGCGGGCTACCCATGGTACTACATGACCTTGTGGTTTGTATGCCCCGACCCCGGGCAATTCGGAGCACCTCTTATTTTTACCACTTTGCCCTTGCTTTGTAGAAAGCCAAGTGAGGGCAAAATGGCAAAGTTAAGAGGTTGGAGTTTTTTGCTCGCGGGCTACCCATGGTACTAGCATGACCTTGTGGTATGTATGCCCCGACCCCGGGCAATTCGGAGCACCTCTTATTTTTACCACTTTGCCCTTGCTTTGTAGAAAGCCAAGTGAGGGCAAAATGGCAAAGTTAAGAGGTTGGAGTTTTTTGCTCGCGGCTACCCATGGTACTAGCATGACCTTGTGGTATGTATGCCCGGTAAACGGGCAATTCGGAGCACCTCTTATTTTTACCACTTTGCCCTTGCTTTGTAGAAAGCCAAGTGAGGGCAAAATGGCAAAGTTAAGAGGTTGGAGTTTTTTGCTCGCGGGCTACCCATGGTACTAGCATGACCTTGTGGTATGTATGCCCCGACCCCGGGCAATTCGGAGCACCTCTTATTTTTACCACTTTGCCCTTGCTTTGTAGAAAGCCAAGTGAGGGCAAAATGGCAAAGTTAAGAGGTTGGAGTTTTTTGCTCGCGGGCTACCCATGGTACTAGCATGACCTTGTGGTTTGTATGCCCCGACCCCGGGCAATTCGGAGCACCTCTTATTTTTACCACTTTGCCCTTGCTTTGTAGAAAGCCAAGTGAGGGCAAAATGGCAAAGTTAAGAGGTTGGAGTTTTTTGCTCGCGGGCTACCCATGGTACTAGCATGACCTTGTGGTTTGTATGCCCCGACCCCGGGCAATTCGGAGCACCTCTTATTTTTACCACTTTGCCCTTGCTTTGAAGAAAGCCAAGTGAGGGCAAAATGGCAAAGTTAAGAGGTTGGAGTTTTTTGCTCGCGGGCTACCCATGGTACTACAATGACCTTGTGGTTTGTATGCCCCGACCCGGGGCAATTCGGAGCACCTCTTATTTTTACCACTTTGCCCTTGCTTTGTAGAAAGCCAAGTGAGGGCAAAATGGCAAAGTTAAGAGGTTGGAGTTTTTTGCTCGCGGGCTACCCATGGTACTAGCATGACCTTGTGGTTTGTATGCCCCGACCCCGGGCAATTCGGAGCACCTCTTATTTTTACCACTTTGCCCTTGCTTTGTAGAAAGCCAAGTGAGGGCAAAATGGCAAAGTTAAGAGGTTGGAGTTTTTTGCTCGCGGGCTAACCATGGTACTACATGACCTTGTGGTTTGTATGCCCCGACCCGGGCAATTCGGAGCACCTCTTATTTTTACCACTTTGCCCTTGCTTTGTAGAAAGCCAAGTGAGGGCAAAATGGCAAAGTTAAGAGGTTGGAGTTTTTTGCTCGCGGGCTACCCATGGTACTAGCATGACCTTGTGGTTTGTATGCCCCGACCCCGGGCAATTCGGAGCACCTCTTATTTTTACCACTTTGCCCTTGCTTTGTAGAAAGCCAAGTGAGGGCAAAATGGCAAAGTTAAGAGGTTGGAGTTTTTTGCTCGCGGGCTACCCATGGTACTAGCATGACCTTGTGGTTTGTATGCCCCGACCCCGGGCAATTCGGAGCACCTCTTATTTTTACCACTTTGCCCTTGCTTTGTAGAAAGCCAAGTGAGGGCAAAATGGCAAAGTTAAGAGGTTGGAGTTTTTTGCTCGCGGGCTACCCATGGTACTACAATGACCTTGTGGTTTGTATGCCCCGACCCCGGGCAATTCGGAGCACCTCTTATTTTTACCACTTTGCCCTTGCTTTGTAGAAAGCCAAGTGAGGGCAAAATGGCAAAGTTAAGAGGTTGGAGTTTTTTGCTCGCGGGCTACCCATGGTACTAGCATGACCTTGTGGTTGGTATGCCCCGACCCCGGGCAATTCGGAGCACCTCTTATTTTTACCACTTTGCCCTTGCTTTGTAGAAAGCCAAGTGAGGGCAAAATGGCAAAGTTAAGAGGTTGGAGTTTTTTGCTCGCGGGCTACCCATGGTACTAGCATGACCTTGTGGTTTGTATGCCCGACCCCGGGCAATTCGGAGCACCTCTTATTTTTACCACTTTGCCCTTGCTTTGTAGAAAGCCAAGTGAGGGCAAAATGGCAAAGTTAAGAGGTTGGAGTTTTTTGCTCGCGGGCTACCCATGGTACTAGCATGACCTTGTGGTTTGTATGCCCCGACCCCGGGCAATTCGGAGCACCTCTTATTTTTACCACTTTGCCCTTGCTTTGTAGAAAGCCAAGTGAGGGCAAAATGGCAAAGTTAAGAGGTTGGAGTTTTTTGCTCGCGGGCTACCCATGGTACTAGCATGACCTTGTGGTTGTATGCCCCGACCCCGGGCAATTCGGAGCACCTCTTATTTTTACCACTTTGCCCTTGCTTTGTAGAAAGCCAAGTGAGGGCAAAATGGCAAAGTTAAGAGGTTGGAGTTTTTTGCTCGCGGGCTACCCATGGTACTACAATGACCTTGTGGTTTGTATGCCCCGACCCCGGGCAATTCGGAGCACCTCTTATTTTTACCACTTTGCCCTTGCTTTGTAGAAAGCCAAGTGAGGGCAAAATGGCAAAGTTAAGAGGTTGGAGTTTTTTGCTCGCGGGCTACCCATGGTACTACATGACCTTGTGGTTTGTATGCCCCGACCCCGGGCAATTCGGAGCACCTCTTATTTTTACCACTTTGCCCTTGCTTTGTAGAAAGCCAAGTGAGGGCAAAATGGCAAAGTTAAGAGGTTGGAGTTTTTTGCTCGCGGGCTACCCATGGTACTAGCATGACCTTGTGGTTTGTATGCCCCGACCCGGGCAATTCGGAGCACCTCTTATTTTTACCACTTTGCCCTTGCTTTGTAGAAAGCCAAGTGAGGGCAAAATGGCAAAGTTAAGAGGTTGGAGTTTTTTGCTCGCGGGCTACCATGGTACTAGCATGACCTTGTGGTTTGTATGCCCCGACCCCGGGCAATTCGGAGCACCTCTTATTTTTACCACTTTGCCCTTGCTTTGAGGAAAGCCAAGTGAGGGCAAAATGGCAAAGTTAAGAGGTTGGAGTTTTTTGCTCGCGGGCTACCCATGGTACTACATGACCTTGTGGTTTGTATGCCCCGACCCCGGGCAATTCGGAGCACCTCTTATTTTTACCACTTTGCCCTTGCTTTGTAGAAAGCCAAGTGAGGGCAAAATGGCAAAGTTAAGAGGTTGGAGTTTTTTGCTCGCGGGCTACCCATGGTACTAGCATGACCTTGTGGTTTGAATGCCCCGACCCCGGGCAATTCGGAGCACCTCTTATTTTTACCACTTTGCCCTTGCTTTGTAGAAAGCCAAGTGAGGGCAAAATGGCAAAGTTAAGAGGTTGGAGTTTTTTGCTCGCGGGCTACCCATGGTACTACATGACCTTGTGGTTTGTATGCCCCGACCCGGGCAATTCGGAGCACCTCTTATTTTTACCACTTTGCCCTTGCTTTGTAGAAAGCCAAGTGAGGGCAAAATGGCAAAGTTAAGAGGTTGGAGTTTTTTGCTCGCGGGCTACCATGGTACTACAATGACCTTGTGGTTGTATGCCCCGACCCCGGGCAATTCGGAGCACCTCTTATTTTTACCACTTTGCCCTTGCTTTGAAGAAAGCCAAGTGAGGGCAAAATGGCAAAGTTAAGAGGTTGGAGTTTTTTGCTCGCGGGCTACCATGGTACTAGCATGACCTTGTGGTTTGTATGCCCCGACCCCGGGCAATTCGGAGCACCTCTTATTTTTACCACTTTGCCCTTGCTTTGTAGAAAGCCAAGTGAGGGCAAAATGGCAAAGTTAAGAGGTTGGAGTTTTTTGCTCGCGGGCTACCCATGGTACTAGCATGACCTTGTGGTTTGTATGCCCCGACCCCGGGCAATTCGGAGCACCTCTTATTTTTACCACTTTGCCCTTGCTTTGTAGAAAGCCAAGTGAGGGCAAAATGGCAAAGTTAAGAGGTTGGAGTTTTTTGCTCGCGGGCTACCCATGGTACTACATGACCTTGTGGTTTGTATGCCCCGACCCCGGCAATTCGGAGCACCTCTTATTTTTACCACTTTGCCCTTGCTTTGTAGAAAGCCAAGTGAGGGCAAAATGGCAAAGTTAAGAGGTTGGAGTTTTTTGCTCGCGGGCTACCCATGGTACTACAATGACCTTGTGGTTTGTATGCCCCGACCCCGGGCAATTCGGAGCACCTCTTATTTTTACCACTTTGCCCTTGCTTTGTAGAAAGCCAAGTGAGGGCAAAATGGCAAAGTTAAGAGGTTGGAGTTTTTTGCTCGCGGGCTACCCATGGTACGCTCATGACCTTGTGGTTTGTATGCCCCGACCCCGGGCAATTCGGAGCACCTCTTATTTTTACCACTTTGCCCTTGCTTTGTAGAAAGCCAAGTGAGGGCAAAATGGCAAAGTTAAGAGGTTGGAGTTTTTTGCTCGCGGGCTACCCATGGTACTAGCATGACCTTGTGGTTTGTATGCCCCGACCCCGGGCAATTCGGAGCACCTCTTATTTTTACCACTTTGCCCTTGCTTTGTAGAAAGCCAAGTGAGGGCAAAATGGCAAAGTTAAGAGGTTGGAGTTTTTTGCTCGCGGGCTACCCATGGTACTAGCATGACCTTGTGGTTTGTATGCCCCGACCCCGGGCAATTCGGAGCACCTCTTATTTTTACCACTTTGCCCTTGCTTTGTAGAAAGCCAAGTGAGGGCAAAATGGCAAAGTTAAGAGGTTGGAGTTTTTTGCTCGCGGGCTACCCATGGTACTAGCATGACCTTGTGGTTTGTATGCCCCGACCCCGGGCAATTCGGAGCACCTCTTATTTTTACCACTTTGCCCTTGCTTTGAAGAAAGCCAAGTGAGGGCAAAATGGCAAAGTTAAGAGGTTGGAGTTTTTTGCTCGCGGGCTACCCATGGTACTAGCATGACCTTGTGGTTTGAATGCCCCGACCCGGGCAATTCGGAGCACCTCTTATTTTTACCACTTTGCCCTTGCTTTGTAGAAAGCCAAGTGAGGGCAAAATGGCAAAGTTAAGAGGTTGGAGTTTTTTGCTCGCGGGCTACCCATGGTACTAGCATGACCTTGTGGTTTGGATGCCCCGACCCGGGCAATTCGGAGCACCTCTTATTTTTACCACTTTGCCCTTGCTTTGTAGAAAGCCAAGTGAGGGCAAAATGGCAAAGTTAAGAGGTTGGAGTTTTTTGCTCGCGGGCTACCCATGGTACTAGCATGACCTTGTGGTTTGAATGCCCCGACCCCGGGCAATTCGGAGCACCTCTTATTTTTACCACTTTGCCCTTGCTTTGTAGAAAGCCAAGTGAGGGCAAAATGGCAAAGTTAAGAGGTTGGAGTTTTTTGCTCGCGGGCCACCATGGTACTAGCATGACCTTGTGGTTTGTATGCCCCGACCCCGGGCAATTCGGAGCACCTCTTATTTTTACCACTTTGCCCTTGCTTTGTAGAAAGCCAAGTGAGGGCAAAATGGCAAAGTTAAGAGGTTGGAGTTTTTTGCTCGCGGGCTACCCATGGTACTAGCATGACCTTGTGGTTTGAATGCCCGACCCCGAGCAATTCGGAGCACCTCTTATTTTTACCACTTTGCCCTTGCTTTGTAGAAAGCCAAGTGAGGGCAAAATGGCAAAGTTAAGAGGTTGGAGTTTTTTGCTCGCGAGCAACCCATGGTACTAGCTTGACCTTGTGGTTTGTATGCCCGACCCGGGCAATTCGGAGCACCTCTTATTTTTACCACTTTGCCCTTGCTTTGTAGAAAGCCAAGTGAGGGCAAAATGGCAAAGTTAAGAGGTTGGAGTTTTTTGCTCGCGGGCTACCCATGGTACTAGCATGACCTTGTGGTTGTATGCCCCGACCCCGGGCAATTCGGAGCACCTCTTATTTTTACCACTTTGCCCTTGCTTTGTAGAAAGCCAAGTGAGGGCAAAATGGCAAAGTTAAGAGGTTGGAGTTTTTTGCTCGCGGGCTACCCATGGTACTACATGACCTTGTGGTTTGTATGCCCCGACCCCGGGCAATTCGGAGCACCTCTTATTTTTACCACTTTGCCCTTGCTTTGTAGAAAGCCAAGTGAGGGCAAAATGGCAAAGTTAAGAGGTTGGAGTTTTTTGCTCGCGGGCTACCCATGGTACTAGCATGACCTTGTGGTTTGTATGCCCCGACCCCGGGCAATTCGGAGCACCTCTTATTTTTACCACTTTGCCCTTGCTTTGTAGAAAGCCAAGTGAGGGCAAAATGGCAAAGTTAAGAGGTTGGAGTTTTTTGCTCGCGGGCTACCCATGGTACTAGCATGACCTTGTGGTTTGTATGCCCCGACCCCGGGCAATTCGGAGCACCTCTTATTTTTACCACTTTGCCCTTGCTTTGAAGAAAGCCAAGTGAGGGCAAAATGGCAAAGTTAAGAGGTTGGAGTTTTTTGCTCGCGGGCTACCCATGGTACTAGCATGACCTTGTGGTTTGTATGCCCCGACCCCGGGCAATTCGGAGCACCTCTTATTTTTACCACTTTGCCCTTGCTTTGAAGAAAGCCAAGTGAGGGCAAAATGGCAAAGTTAAGAGGTTGGAGTTTTTTGCTCGCGGGCTACCCATGGTACTAGCATGACCTTGTGGTTTGTATGCCCCGACCCCGGGCAATTCGGAGCACCTCTTATTTTTACCACTTTGCCCTTGCTTTGAAGAAAGCCAAGTGAGGGCAAAATGGCAAAGTTAAGAGGTTGGAGTTTTTTGCTCGCGGGCAACCCATGGTACTAGCATGACCTTGTGGTTTGTATGCCCGACCCCGGGCAATTCGGAGCACCTCTTATTTTTACCACTTTGCCCTTGCTTTGAAGAAAGCCAAGTGAGGGCAAAATGGCAAAGTTAAGAGGTTGGAGTTTTTTGCTCGCGGGCTACCCATGGTACTAGCATGACCTTGTGGTTTGTATGCCCCGACCCCGGGCAATTCGGAGCACCTCTTATTTTTACCACTTTGCCCTTGCTTTGAAGAAAGCCAAGTGAGGGCAAAATGGCAAAGTTAAGAGGTTGGAGTTTTTTGCTCGCGGGCTACCCATGGTACTAGCATGACCTTGTGGTTTGTATGCCCCGACCCCGGGCAATTCGGAGCACCTCTTATTTTTACCACTTTGCCCTTGCTTTGTAGAAAGCCAAGTGAGGGCAAAATGGCAAAGTTAAGAGGTTGGAGTTTTTTGCTCGCGGGCTACCCATGGTACTAGCATGACCTTGTGGTTTGTATGCCCCGACCCCGGGCAATTCGGAGCACCTCTTATTTTTACCACTTTGCCCTTGCTTTGAAGAAAGCCAAGTGAGGGCAAAATGGCAAAGTTAAGAGGTTGGAGTTTTTTGCTCGCGGGCTACCCATGGTACTAGCATGACCTTGTGGTTTGTATGCCCCGACCCCGGGCAATTCGGAGCACCTCTTATTTTTACCACTTTGCCCTTGCTTTGAAGAAAGCCAAGTGAGGGCAAAATGGCAAAGTTAAGAGGTTGGAGTTTTTTGCTCGCCGGCAACCCTGGGTACTAGCATGACCTTGTGGTTTGTATGCCCCGACCCCGGGCAATTCGGAGCACCTCTTATTTTTACCACTTTGCCCTTGCTTTGTAGAAAGCCAAGTGAGGGCAAAATGGCAAAGTTAAGAGGTTGGAGTTTTTTGCTCGCGGGCTACCCATGGTACTAGCATGACCTTGTGGTTTGTATGCCCCGACCCGGGCAATTCGGAGCACCTCTTATTTTTACCACTTTGCCCTTGCTTTGAAGAAAGCCAAGTGAGGGCAAAATGGCAAAGTTAAGAGGTTGGAGTTTTTTGCTCGCGGGCTACCCATGGTACTACAATGACCTTGTGGTTTGTATGCCCCGACCCCGGGCAATTCGGAGCACCTCTTATTTTTACCACTTTGCCCTTGCTTTGAAGAAAGCCAAGTGAGGGCAAAATGGCAAAGTTAAGAGGTTGGAGTTTTTTGCTCGCGGGCTACCCATGGTACTAGCATGACCTTGTGGTTTGTATGCCCCGACCCCGGGCAATTCGGAGCACCTCTTATTTTTACCACTTTGCCCTTGCTTTGAAGAAAGCCAAGTGAGGGCAAAATGGCAAAGTTAAGAGGTTGGAGTTTTTTGCTCGCGGGCTACCCATGGTACTAGCATGACCTTGTGGTTTGTATGCCCCGACCCCGGGCAATTCGGAGCACCTCTTATTTTTACCACTTTGCCCTTGCTTTGTAGAAAGCCAAGTGAGGGCAAAATGGCAAAGTTAAGAGGTTGGAGTTTTTTGCTCGCGGGCTACCCATGGTACTAGCATGACCTTGTGGTTTGTATGCCCCGACCCCGGGCAATTCGGAGCACCTCTTATTTTTACCACTTTGCCCTTGCTTTGTAGAAAGCCAAGTGAGGGCAAAATGGCAAAGTTAAGAGGTTGGAGTTTTTTGCTCGCGGGCTACCCATGGTACTAGCATGACCTTGTGGTTTGTATGCCCCGACCCCGGGCAATTCGGAGCACCTCTTATTTTTACCACTTTGCCCTTGCTTTGAAGAAAGCCAAGTGAGGGCAAAATGGCAAAGTTAAGAGGTTGGAGTTTTTTGCTCGCGGGCTACCCATGGTACTAGCATGACCTTGTGGTTTGTATGCCCCGACCCCGGGCAATTCGGAGCACCTCTTATTTTTACCACTTTGCCCTTGCTTTGAAGAAAGCCAAGTGAGGGCAAAATGGCAAAGTTAAGAGGTTGGAGTTTTTTGCTCGCGGGCTACCCATGGTACTAGCATGACCTTGTGGTTTGTATGCCCCGACCCCGGGCAATTCGGAGCACCTCTTATTTTTACCACTTTGCCCTTGCTTTGAAGAAAGCCAAGTGAGGGCAAAATGGCAAAGTTAAGAGGTTGGAGTTTTTTGCTCGCGGGCTACCCATGGTACTACATGACCTTGTGGTTTGTATGCCCCGACCCCGGGCAATTCGGAGCACCTCTTATTTTTACCACTTTGCCCTTGCTTTGAAGAAAGCCAAGTGAGGGCAAAATGGCAAAGTTAAGAGGTTGGAGTTTTTTGCTCGCGGGCTACCCATGGTACTAGCATGACCTTGTGGTTTGTATGCCCCGACCCCGGGCAATTCGGAGCACCTCTTATTTTTACCACTTTGCCCTTGCTTTGAAGAAAGCCAAGTGAGGGCAAAATGGCAAAGTTAAGAGGTTGGAGTTTTTTGCTCGCGGGCTACCCATGGTACTAGCATGACCTTGTGGTTTGTATGCCCCGACCCCGGGCAATTCGGAGCACCTCTTATTTTTACCACTTTGCCCTTGCTTTGAAGAAAGCCAAGTGAGGGCAAAATGGCAAAGTTAAGAGGTTGGAGTTTTTTGCTCGCGGGCTACCCATGGTACTAGCATGACCTTGTGGTTTGTATGCCCCGACCCCGGGCAATTCGGAGCACCTCTTATTTTTACCACTTTGCCCTTGCTTTGAAGAAAGCCAAGTGAGGGCAAAATGGCAAAGTTAAGAGGTTGGAGTTTTTTGCTCGCGGGCTACCCATGGTACTACATGACCTTGTGGTTTGTATGCCCCGACCCCGGGCAATTCGGAGCACCTCTTATTTTTACCACTTTGCCCTTGCTTTGAAGAAAGCCAAGTGAGGGCAAAATGGCAAAGTTAAGAGGTTGGAGTTTTTTGCTCGCGGGCTACCCATGGTACTACATGACCTTGTGGTTTGTATGCCCCGACCCCGGGCAATTCGGAGCACCTCTTATTTTTACCACTTTGCCCTTGCTTTGAAGAAAGCCAAGTGAGGGCAAAATGGCAAAGTTAAGAGGTTGGAGTTTTTTGCTCGCGGGCTACCCATGGTACTAGCATGACCTTGTGGTTTGTATGCCCCGACCCCGGGCAATTCGGAGCACCTCTTATTTTTACCACTTTGCCCTTGCTTTGAAGAAAGCCAAGTGAGGGCAAAATGGCAAAGTTAAGAGGTTGGAGTTTTTTGCTCGCGGGCTACCCATGGTACTAGCATGACCTTGTGGTTTGTATGCCCCGACCCCGGGCAATTCGGAGCACCTCTTATTTTTACCACTTTGCCCTTGCTTTGAAGAAAGCCAAGTGAGGGCAAAATGGCAAAGTTAAGAGGTTGGAGTTTTTTGCTCGCGGGCTACCCATGGTACTAGCATGACCTTGTGGTTTGTATGCCCCGACCCCGGGCAATTCGGAGCACCTCTTATTTTTACCACTTTGCCCTTGCTTTGAAGAAAGCCAAGTGAGGGCAAAATGGCAAAGTTAAGAGGTTGGAGTTTTTTGCTCGCGGGCTACCCATGGTACTAGCATGACCTTGTGGTTTGTATGCCCCGACCCCGGGCAATTCGGAGCACCTCTTATTTTTACCACTTTGCCCTTGCTTTGAAGAAAGCCAAGTGAGGGCAAAATGGCAAAGTTAAGAGGTTGGAGTTTTTTGCTCGCGGGCTACCCATGGTACTAGCATGACCTTGTGGTTTGTATGCCCCGACCCCGGGCAATTCGGAGCACCTCTTATTTTTACCACTTTGCCCTTGCTTTGAAGAAAGCCAAGTGAGGGCAAAATGGCAAAGTTAAGAGGTTGGAGTTTTTTGCTCGCGGGCTACCCATGGTACTACATGACCTTGTGGTTTGTATGCCCCGACCCCGGGCAATTCGGAGCACCTCTTATTTTTACCACTTTGCCCTTGCTTTGAAGAAAGCCAAGTGAGGGCAAAATGGCAAAGTTAAGAGGTTGGAGTTTTTTGCTCGCGGGCTACCCATGGTACTACAATGACCTTGTGGTTTGTATGCCCCGACCCCGGGCAATTCGGAGCACCTCTTATTTTTACCACTTTGCCCTTGCTTTGAAGAAAGCCAAGTGAGGGCAAAATGGCAAAGTTAAGAGGTTGGAGTTTTTTGCTCGCGGGCTACCCATGGTACTAGCATGACCTTGTGGTTTGTATGCCCCGACCCCGGGCAATTCGGAGCACCTCTTATTTTTACCACTTTGCCCTTGCTTTGAAGAAAGCCAAGTGAGGGCAAAATGGCAAAGTTAAGAGGTTGGAGTTTTTTGCTCGCGGGCTACCCATGGTACTACAATGACCTTGTGGTTTGTATGCCCCGACCCCGGGCAATTCGGAGCACCTCTTATTTTTACCACTTTGCCCTTGCTTTGAAGAAAGCCAAGTGAGGGCAAAATGGCAAAGTTAAGAGGTTGGAGTTTTTTGCTCGCGGGCTACCCATGGTACTAGCATGACCTTGTGGTTTGTATGCCCCGACCCCGGGCAATTCGGAGCACCTCTTATTTTTACCACTTTGCCCTTGCTTTGAAGAAAGCCAAGTGAGGGCAAAATGGCAAAGTTAAGAGGTTGGAGTTTTTTGCTCGCGGGCTACCCATGGTACTAGCATGACCTTGTGGTTTGTATGCCCCGACCCCGGGCAATTCGGAGCACCTCTTATTTTTACCACTTTGCCCTTGCTTTGAAGAAAGCCAAGTGAGGGCAAAATGGCAAAGTTAAGAGGTTGGAGTTTTTTGCTCGCGGGCTACCCATGGTACTAGCATGACCTTGTGGTTTGTATGCCCCGACCCCGGGCAATTCGGAGCACCTCTTATTTTTACCACTTTGCCCTTGCTTTGAAGAAAGCCAAGTGAGGGCAAAATGGCAAAGTTAAGAGGTTGGAGTTTTTTGCTCGCGGGCTACCCATGGTACTACATGACCTTGTGGTTTGTATGCCCCGACCCCGGGCAATTCGGAGCACCTCTTATTTTTACCACTTTGCCCTTGCTTTGAAGAAAGCCAAGTGAGGGCAAAATGGCAAAGTTAAGAGGTTGGAGTTTTTTGCTCGCGGGCTACCCATGGTACTACATGACCTTGTGGTTTGTATGCCCCGACCCCGGGCAATTCGGAGCACCTCTTATTTTTACCACTTTGCCCTTGCTTTGAAGAAAGCCAAGTGAGGGCAAAATGGCAAAGTTAAGAGGTTGGAGTTTTTTGCTCGCGGGCTACCCATGGTACTAGCATGACCTTGTGGTTTGTATGCCCCGACCCCGGGCAATTCGGAGCACCTCTTATTTTTACCACTTTGCCCTTGCTTTGAAGAAAGCCAAGTGAGGGCAAAATGGCAAAGTTAAGAGGTTGGAGTTTTTTGCTCGCGGGCTACCCATGGTACTACATGACCTTGTGGTTTGTATGCCCCGACCCCGGGCAATTCGGAGCACCTCTTATTTTTACCACTTTGCCCTTGCTTTGAAGAAAGCCAAGTGAGGGCAAAATGGCAAAGTTAAGAGGTTGGAGTTTTTTGCTCGCGGGCTACCCATGGTACTAGCATGACCTTGTGGTTTGTATGCCCCGACCCCGGGCAATTCGGAGCACCTCTTATTTTTACCACTTTGCCCTTGCTTTGAAGAAAGCCAAGTGAGGGCAAAATGGCAAAGTTAAGAGGTTGGAGTTTTTTGCTCGCGGGCTACCCATGGTACTACATGACCTTGTGGTTTGTATGCCCCGACCCCGGGCAATTCGGAGCACCTCTTATTTTTACCACTTTGCCCTTGCTTTGAAGAAAGCCAAGTGAGGGCAAAATGGCAAAGTTAAGAGGTTGGAGTTTTTTGCTCGCGGGCTACCCATGGTACTACAATGACCTTGTGGTTTGTATGCCCCGACCCCGGGCAATTCGGAGCACCTCTTATTTTTACCACTTTGCCCTTGCTTTGAAGAAAGCCAAGTGAGGGCAAAATGGCAAAGTTAAGAGGTTGGAGTTTTTTGCTCGCGGGCTACCCATGGTACTACATGACCTTGTGGTTTGTATGCCCCGACCCCGGGCAATTCGGAGCACCTCTTATTTTTACCACTTTGCCCTTGCTTTGAAGAAAGCCAAGTGAGGGCAAAATGGCAAAGTTAAGAGGTTGGAGTTTTTTGCTCGCGGGCTACCCATGGTACTAGCATGACCTTGTGGTTTGATGCCCCGACCCCGGGCAATTCGGAGCACCTCTTATTTTTACCACTTTGCCCTTGCTTTGAAGAAAGCCAAGTGAGGGCAAAATGGCAAAGTTAAGAGGTTGGAGTTTTTTGCTCGCGGGCTACACATGGTACTACAATGACCTTGTGGTTTGTATGCCCCGACCCCGGGCAATTCGGAGCACCTCTTATTTTTACCACTTTGCCCTTGCTTTGAAGAAAGCCAAGTGAGGGCAAAATGGCAAAGTTAAGAGGTTGGAGTTTTTTGCTCGCGGGCTACCCATGGTACTAGCATGACCTTGTGGTTTGTATGCCCCGACCCCGGGCAATTCGGAGCACCTCTTATTTTTACCACTTTGCCCTTGCTTTGAAGAAAGCCAAGTGAGGGCAAAATGGCAAAGTTAAGAGGTTGGAGTTTTTTGCTCGCGGGCAACCCATGGTACTAGCATGACCTTGTGGTTTGTATGCCCCGACCCCGGGCAATTCGGAGCACCTCTTATTTTTACCACTTTGCCCTTGCTTTGAAGAAAGCCAAGTGAGGGCAAAATGGCAAAGTTAAGAGGTTGGAGTTTTTTGCTCGCGGGCTACCCATGGTACTAGCATGACCTTGTGGTTTGTATGCCCCGACCCCGGGCAATTCGGAGCACCTCTTATTTTTACCACTTTGCCCTTGCTTTGAAGAAAGCCAAGTGAGGGCAAAATGGCAAAGTTAAGAGGTTGGAGTTTTTTGCTCGCGGGCTACCCATGGTACTAGCATGACCTTGTGGTTTGTATGCCCCGACCCCGGGCAATTCGGAGCACCTCTTATTTTTACCACTTTGCCCTTGCTTTGAAGAAAGCCAAGTGAGGGCAAAATGGCAAAGTTAAGAGGTTGGAGTTTTTTGCTCGCGGGCTACCCATGGTACTACATGACCTTGTGGTTTGTATGCCCCGACCCCGGGCAATTCGGAGCACCTCTTATTTTTACCACTTTGCCCTTGCTTTGAAGAAAGCCAAGTGAGGGCAAAATGGCAAAGTTAAGAGGTTGGAGTTTTTTGCTCGCGGGCTACCCATGGTACTACATGACCTTGTGGTTTGTATGCCCCGACCCCGGGCAATTCGGAGCACCTCTTATTTTTACCACTTTGCCCTTGCTTTGAAGAAAGCCAAGTGAGGGCAAAATGGCAAAGTTAAGAGGTTGGAGTTTTTTGCTCGCGGGCTACCCATGGTACTAGCATGACCTTGTGGTTTGTATGCCCCGACCCCGGGCAATTCGGAGCACCTCTTATTTTTACCACTTTGCCCTTGCTTTGAAGAAAGCCAAGTGAGGGCAAAATGGCAAAGTTAAGAGGTTGGAGTTTTTTGCTCGCGGGCTACCCATGGTACTAGCATGACCTTGTGGTTTGTATGCCCCGACCCCGGGCAATTCGGAGCACCTCTTATTTTTACCACTTTGCCCTTGCTTTGAAGAAAGCCAAGTGAGGGCAAAATGGCAAAGTTAAGAGGTTGGAGTTTTTTGCTCGCGGGCTACCCATGGTACTACAATGACCTTGTGGTTTGTATGCCCCGACCCCGGGCAATTCGGAGCACCTCTTATTTTTACCACTTTGCCCTTGCTTTGAAGAAAGCCAAGTGAGGGCAAAATGGCAAAGTTAAGAGGTTGGAGTTTTTTGCTCGCGGGCTACCCATGGTACTAGCATGACCTTGTGGTTTGTATGCCCCGACCCCGGGCAATTCGGAGCACCTCTTATTTTTACCACTTTGCCCTTGCTTTGAAGAAAGCCAAGTGAGGGCAAAATGGCAAAGTTAAGAGGTTGGAGTTTTTTGCTCGCGGGCTACCCATGGTACTACATGACCTTGTGGTTTGTATGCCCCGACCCCGGGCAATTCGGAGCACCTCTTATTTTTACCACTTTGCCCTTGCTTTGAAGAAAGCCAAGTGAGGGCAAAATGGCAAAGTTAAGAGGTTGGAGTTTTTTGCTCGCGGGCTACCCATGGTACTAGCATGACCTTGTGGTTTGTATGCCCCGACCCCGGGCAATTCGGAGCACCTCTTATTTTTACCACTTTGCCCTTGCTTTGAAGAAAGCCAAGTGAGGGCAAAATGGCAAAGTTAAGAGGTTGGAGTTTTTTGCTCGCGGGCTACCCATGGTACTAGCATGACCTTGTGGTTTGTATGCCCCGACCCCGGGCAATTCGGAGCACCTCTTATTTTTACCACTTTGCCCTTGCTTTGAAGAAAGCCAAGTGAGGGCAAAATGGCAAAGTTAAGAGGTTGGAGTTTTTTGCTCGCGGGCTACCCATGGTACTAGCATGACCTTGTGGTTTGTATGCCCCGACCCCGGGCAATTCGGAGCACCTCTTATTTTTACCACTTTGCCCTTGCTTTGAAGAAAGCCAAGTGAGGGCAAAATGGCAAAGTTAAGAGGTTGGAGTTTTTTGCTCGCGGGCTACCCATGGTACTAGCATGACCTTGTGGTTTGTATGCCCCGACCCCGGGCAATTCGGAGCACCTCTTATTTTTACCACTTTGCCCTTGCTTTGAAGAAAGCCAAGTGAGGGCAAAATGGCAAAGTTAAGAGGTTGGAGTTTTTTGCTCGCGGGCTACACATGGTACTACAATGACCTTGTGGTTTGTATGCCCCGACCCCGGGCAATTCGGAGCACCTCTTATTTTTACCACTTTGCCCTTGCTTTGAAGAAAGCCAAGTGAGGGCAAAATGGCAAAGTTAAGAGGTTGGAGTTTTTTGCTCGCGGGCTACCCATGGTACTACATGACCTTGTGGTTTGTATGCCCCGACCCCGGGCAATTCGGAGCACCTCTTATTTTTACCACTTTGCCCTTGCTTTGAAGAAAGCCAAGTGAGGGCAAAATGGCAAAGTTAAGAGGTTGGAGTTTTTTGCTCGCGGGCTACCCATGGTACTACATGACCTTGTGGTTTGTATGCCCCGACCCCGGGCAATTCGGAGCACCTCTTATTTTTACCACTTTGCCCTTGCTTTGAAGAAAGCCAAGTGAGGGCAAAATGGCAAAGTTAAGAGGTTGGAGTTTTTTGCTCGCGGGCTACCCATGGTACTAGCATGACCTTGTGGTTTGTATGCCCCGACCCCGGGCAATTCGGAGCACCTCTTATTTTTACCACTTTGCCCTTGCTTTGAAGAAAGCCAAGTGAGGGCAAAATGGCAAAGTTAAGAGGTTGGAGTTTTTTGCTCGCGGGCTACCCATGGTACTACATGACCTTGTGGTTTGTATGCCCCGACCCCGGGCAATTCGGAGCACCTCTTATTTTTACCACTTTGCCCTTGCTTTGAAGAAAGCCAAGTGAGGGCAAAATGGCAAAGTTAAGAGGTTGGAGTTTTTTGCTCGCGGGCTACCCATGGTACTAGCATGACCTTGTGGTTTGTATGCTCCGACCCCGGGCAATTCGGAGCACCTCTTATTTTTACCACTTTGCCCTTGCTTTGAAGAAAGCCAAGTGAGGGCAAAATGGCAAAGTTAAGAGGTTGGAGTTTTTTGCTCGCGGGCTACCCATGGTACTACATGACCTTGTGGTTTGTATGCCCCGACCCCGGGCAATTCGGAGCACCTCTTATTTTTACCACTTTGCCCTTGCTTTGAAGAAAGCCAAGTGAGGGCAAAATGGCAAAGTTAAGAGGTTGGAGTTTTTTGCTCGCGGGCTACCCATGGTACTAGCATGACCTTGTGGTTTGTATGCCCCGACCCCGGGCAATTCGGAGCACCTCTTATTTTTACCACTTTGCCCTTGCTTTGAAGAAAGCCAAGTGAGGGCAAAATGGCAAAGTTAAGAGGTTGGAGTTTTTTGCTCGCGGGCTACCCATGGTACTAGCATGACCTTGTGGTTTGTATGCCCCGACCCCGGGCAATTCGGAGCACCTCTTATTTTTACCACTTTGCCCTTGCTTTGAAGAAAGCCAAGTGAGGGCAAAATGGCAAAGTTAAGAGGTTGGAGTTTTTTGCTCGCGGGCTACCCATGGTACTACATGACCTTGTGGTTTGTATGCCCCGACCCCGGGCAATTCGGAGCACCTCTTATTTTTACCACTTTGCCCTTGCTTTGAAGAAAGCCAAGTGAGGGCAAAATGGCAAAGTTAAGAGGTTGGAGTTTTTTGCTCGCGGGCTACCCATGGTACTACATGACCTTGTGGTTTGTATGCCCCGACCCCGGGCAATTCGGAGCACCTCTTATTTTTACCACTTTGCCCTTGCTTTGAAGAAAGCCAAGTGAGGGCAAAATGGCAAAGTTAAGAGGTTGGAGTTTTTTGCTCGCGGGCTACCCATGGTACTAGCATGACCTTGTGGTTTGTATGCCCCGACCCCGGGCAATTCGGAGCACCTCTTATTTTTACCACTTTGCCCTTGCTTTGAAGAAAGCCAAGTGAGGGCAAAATGGCAAAGTTAAGAGGTTGGAGTTTTTTGCTCGCGGGCTACCCATGGTACTAGCATGACCTTGTGGTTTGTATGCCCCGACCCCGGGCAATTCGGAGCACCTCTTATTTTTACCACTTTGCCCTTGCTTTGAAGAAAGCCAAGTGAGGGCAAAATGGCAAAGTTAAGAGGTTGGAGTTTTTTGCTCGCGGGCTACCCATGGTACTAGCATGACCTTGTGGTTTGTATGCCCCGACCCCGGGCAATTCGGAGCACCTCTTATTTTTACCACTTTGCCCTTGCTTTGAAGAAAGCCAAGTGAGGGCAAAATGGCAAAGTTAAGAGGTTGGAGTTTTTTGCTCGCGGGCTACCCATGGTACTAGCATGACCTTGTGGTTTGTATGCCCCGACCCCGGGCAATTCGGAGCACCTCTTATTTTTACCACTTTGCCCTTGCTTTGAAGAAAGCCAAGTGAGGGCAAAATGGCAAAGTTAAGAGGTTGGAGTTTTTTGCTCGCGGGCTACCCATGGTACTAGCATGACCTTGTGGTTTGTATGCCCCGACCCCGGGCAATTCGGAGCACCTCTTATTTTTACCACTTTGCCCTTGCTTTGAAGAAAGCCAAGTGAGGGCAAAATGGCAAAGTTAAGAGGTTGGAGTTTTTTGCTCGCGGGCTACCCATGGTACTAGCATGACCTTGTGGTTTGTATGCCCCGACCCCGGGCAATTCGGAGCACCTCTTATTTTTACCACTTTGCCCTTGCTTTGAAGAAAGCCAAGTGAGGGCAAAATGGCAAAGTTAAGAGGTTGGAGTTTTTTGCTCGCGGGCTACCCATGGTACTAGCATGACCTTGTGGTTTGTATGCCCCGACCCCGGGCAATTCGGAGCACCTCTTATTTTTACCACTTTGCCCTTGCTTTGAAGAAAGCCAAGTGAGGGCAAAATGGCAAAGTTAAGAGGTTGGAGTTTTTTGCTCGCGGGCTACCCATGGTACTACAATGACCTTGTGGTTTGTATGCCCCGACCCCGGGCAATTCGGAGCACCTCTTATTTTTACCACTTTGCCCTTGCTTTGAAGAAAGCCAAGTGAGGGCAAAATGGCAAAGTTAAGAGGTTGGAGTTTTTTGCTCGCGGGCTACCCATGGTACTAGCATGACCTTGTGGTTTGTATGCCCCGACCCCGGGCAATTCGGAGCACCTCTTATTTTTACCACTTTGCCCTTGCTTTGAAGAAAGCCAAGTGAGGGCAAAATGGCAAAGTTAAGAGGTTGGAGTTTTTTGCTCGCGGGCTACCCATGGTACTAGCATGACCTTGTGGTTTGTATGCCCCGACCCCGGGCAATTCGGAGCACCTCTTATTTTTACCACTTTGCCCTTGCTTTGAAGAAAGCCAAGTGAGGGCAAAATGGCAAAGTTAAGAGGTTGGAGTTTTTTGCTCGCGGGCTACCCATGGTACTACATGACCTTGTGGTTTGTATGCCCCGACCCCGGGCAATTCGGAGCACCTCTTATTTTTACCACTTTGCCCTTGCTTTGAAGAAAGCCAAGTGAGGGCAAAATGGCAAAGTTAAGAGGTTGGAGTTTTTTGCTCGCGGGCTACCCATGGTACTAGCATGACCTTGTGGTTTGTATGCCCCGACCCCGGGCAATTCGGAGCACCTCTTATTTTTACCACTTTGCCCTTGCTTTGAAGAAAGCCAAGTGAGGGCAAAATGGCAAAGTTAAGAGGTTGGAGTTTTTTGCTCGCGGGCTACACATGGTACTACAATGACCTTGTGGTTTGTATGCCCCGACCCCGGGCAATTCGGAGCACCTCTTATTTTTACCACTTTGCCCTTGCTTTGAAGAAAGCCAAGTGAGGGCAAAATGGCAAAGTTAAGAGGTTGGAGTTTTTTGCTCGCGGGCTACCCATGGTACTAGCATGACCTTGTGGTTTGTATGCCCCGACCCCGGGCAATTCGGAGCACCTCTTATTTTTACCACTTTGCCCTTGCTTTGAAGAAAGCCAAGTGAGGGCAAAATGGCAAAGTTAAGAGGTTGGAGTTTTTTGCTCGCGGGCTACCCATGGTACTAGCATGACCTTGTGGTTTGTATGCCCCGACCCCGGGCAATTCGGAGCACCTCTTATTTTTACCACTTTGCCCTTGCTTTGAAGAAAGCCAAGTGAGGGCAAAATGGCAAAGTTAAGAGGTTGGAGTTTTTTGCTCGCGGGCTACCCATGGTACTAGCATGACCTTGTGGTTTGTATGCCCCGACCCCGGGCAATTCGGAGCACCTCTTATTTTTACCACTTTGCCCTTGCTTTGAAGAAAGCCAAGTGAGGGCAAAATGGCAAAGTTAAGAGGTTGGAGTTTTTTGCTCGCGGGCTACCCATGGTACTAGCATGACCTTGTGGTTTGTATGCCCCGACCCCGGGCAATTCGGAGCACCTCTTATTTTTACCACTTTGCCCTTGCTTTGAAGAAAGCCAAGTGAGGGCAAAATGGCAAAGTTAAGAGGTTGGAGTTTTTTGCTCGCGGGCTACCCATGGTACTACATGACCTTGTGGTTTGTATGCCCCGACCCCGGGCAATTCGGAGCACCTCTTATTTTTACCACTTTGCCCTTGCTTTGAAGAAAGCCAAGTGAGGGCAAAATGGCAAAGTTAAGAGGTTGGAGTTTTTTGCTCGCGGGCTACCCATGGTACTACAATGACCTTGTGGTTTGTATGCCCCGACCCCGGGCAATTCGGAGCACCTCTTATTTTTACCACTTTGCCCTTGCTTTGAAGAAAGCCAAGTGAGGGCAAAATGGCAAAGTTAAGAGGTTGGAGTTTTTTGCTCGCGGGCTACCCATGGTACTAGCATGACCTTGTGGTTTGTATGCCCCGACCCCGGGCAATTCGGAGCACCTCTTATTTTTACCACTTTGCCCTTGCTTTGAAGAAAGCCAAGTGAGGGCAAAATGGCAAAGTTAAGAGGTTGGAGTTTTTTGCTCGCGGGCTACCCATGGTACTAGCATGACCTTGTGGTTTGTATGCCCCGACCCCGGGCAATTCGGAGCACCTCTTATTTTTACCACTTTGCCCTTGCTTTGAAGAAAGCCAAGTGAGGGCAAAATGGCAAAGTTAAGAGGTTGGAGTTTTTTGCTCGCGGGCTACCCATGGTACTACATGACCTTGTGGTTTGTATGCCCCGACCCCGGGCAATTCGGAGCACCTCTTATTTTTACCACTTTGCCCTTGCTTTGAAGAAAGCCAAGTGAGGGCAAAATGGCAAAGTTAAGAGGTTGGAGTTTTTTGCTCGCGGGCTACCCATGGTACTAGCATGACCTTGTGGTTTGTATGCCCCGACCCCGGGCAATTCGGAGCACCTCTTATTTTTACCACTTTGCCCTTGCTTTGAAGAAAGCCAAGTGAGGGCAAAATGGCAAAGTTAAGAGGTTGGAGTTTTTTGCTCGCGGGCTACCCATGGTACTAGCATGACCTTGTGGTTTGTATGCCCCGACCCCGGGCAATTCGGAGCACCTCTTATTTTTACCACTTTGCCCTTGCTTTGAAGAAAGCCAAGTGAGGGCAAAATGGCAAAGTTAAGAGGTTGGAGTTTTTTGCTCGCGGGCTACCCATGGTACTAGCATGACCTTGTGGTTTGTATGCCCCGACCCCGGGCAATTCGGAGCACCTCTTATTTTTACCACTTTGCCCTTGCTTTGAAGAAAGCCAAGTGAGGGCAAAATGGCAAAGTTAAGAGGTTGGAGTTTTTTGCTCGCGGGCAACCCATGGTACTAGCATGACCTTGTGGTTTGTATGCCCCGACCCCGGGCAATTCGGAGCACCTCTTATTTTTACCACTTTGCCCTTGCTTTGAAGAAAGCCAAGTGAGGGCAAAATGGCAAAGTTAAGAGGTTGGAGTTTTTTGCTCGCGGGCTACCCATGGTACTAGCATGACCTTGTGGTTTGTATGCCCCGACCCCGGGCAATTCGGAGCACCTCTTATTTTTACCACTTTGCCCTTGCTTTGAAGAAAGCCAAGTGAGGGCAAAATGGCAAAGTTAAGAGGTTGGAGTTTTTTGCTCGCGGGCTACCCATGGTACTAGCATGACCTTGTGGTTTGTATGCCCCGACCCCGGGCAATTCGGAGCACCTCTTATTTTTACCACTTTGCCCTTGCTTTGAAGAAAGCCAAGTGAGGGCAAAATGGCAAAGTTAAGAGGTTGGAGTTTTTTGCTCGCGGGCTACCCATGGTACTAGCATGACCTTGTGGTTTGTATGCCCCGACCCCGGGCAATTCGGAGCACCTCTTATTTTTACCACTTTGCCCTTGCTTTGAAGAAAGCCAAGTGAGGGCAAAATGGCAAAGTTAAGAGGTTGGAGTTTTTTGCTCGCGGGCTACCCATGGTACTAGCATGACCTTGTGGTTTGTATGCCCCGACCCCGGGCAATTCGGAGCACCTCTTATTTTTACCACTTTGCCCTTGCTTTGAAGAAAGCCAAGTGAGGGCAAAATGGCAAAGTTAAGAGGTTGGAGTTTTTTGCTCGCGGGCTACCCATGGTACTAGCATGACCTTGTGGTTTGTATGCCCCGACCCCGGGCAATTCGGAGCACCTCTTATTTTTACCACTTTGCCCTTGCTTTGAAGAAAGCCAAGTGAGGGCAAAATGGCAAAGTTAAGAGGTTGGAGTTTTTTGCTCGCGGGCTACCCATGGTACTAGCATGACCTTGTGGTTTGTATGCCCCGACCCCGGGCAATTCGGAGCACCTCTTATTTTTACCACTTTGCCCTTGCTTTGAAGAAAGCCAAGTGAGGGCAAAATGGCAAAGTTAAGAGGTTGGAGTTTTTTGCTCGCGGGCTACCCATGGTACTAGCATGACCTTGTGGTTTGTATGCCCCGACCCCGGGCAATTCGGAGCACCTCTTATTTTTACCACTTTGCCCTTGCTTTGAAGAAAGCCAAGTGAGGGCAAAATGGCAAAGTTAAGAGGTTGGAGTTTTTTGCTCGCGGGCTACCCATGGTACTAGCATGACCTTGTGGTTTGTATGCCCCGACCCCGGGCAATTCGGAGCACCTCTTATTTTTACCACTTTGCCCTTGCTTTGAAGAAAGCCAAGTGAGGGCAAAATGGCAAAGTTAAGAGGTTGGAGTTTTTTGCTCGCGGGCTACCCATGGTACTAGCATGACCTTGTGGTTTGTATGCCCCGACCCCGGGCAATTCGGAGCACCTCTTATTTTTACCACTTTGCCCTTGCTTTGAAGAAAGCCAAGTGAGGGCAAAATGGCAAAGTTAAGAGGTTGGAGTTTTTTGCTCGCGGGCTACCCATGGTACTACATGACCTTGTGGTTTGTATGCCCCGACCCCGGGCAATTCGGAGCACCTCTTATTTTTACCACTTTGCCCTTGCTTTGAAGAAAGCCAAGTGAGGGCAAAATGGCAAAGTTAAGAGGTTGGAGTTTTTTGCTCGCGGGCAACCCATGGTACTAGCATGACCTTGTGGTTTGTATGCCCCGACCCCGGGCAATTCGGAGCACCTCTTATTTTTACCACTTTGCCCTTGCTTTGAAGAAAGCCAAGTGAGGGCAAAATGGCAAAGTTAAGAGGTTGGAGTTTTTTGCTCGCGGGCTACCCATGGTACTAGCATGACCTTGTGGTTTGTATGCCCCGACCCCGGGCAATTCGGAGCACCTCTTATTTTTACCACTTTGCCCTTGCTTTGAAGAAAGCCAAGTGAGGGCAAAATGGCAAAGTTAAGAGGTTGGAGTTTTTTGCTCGCGGGCTACCCATGGTACTAGCATGACCTTGTGGTTTGTATGCCCCGACCCCGGGCAATTCGGAGCACCTCTTATTTTTACCACTTTGCCCTTGCTTTGAAGAAAGCCAAGTGAGGGCAAAATGGCAAAGTTAAGAGGTTGGAGTTTTTTGCTCGCGGGCAACCCATGGTACTAGCATGACCTTGTGGTTTGTATGCCCCGACCCCGGGCAATTCGGAGCACCTCTTATTTTTACCACTTTGCCCTTGCTTTGAAGAAAGCCAAGTGAGGGCAAAATGGCAAAGTTAAGAGGTTGGAGTTTTTTGCTCGCGGGCTACCCATGGTACTAGCATGACCTTGTGGTTTGTATGCCCCGACCCCGGGCAATTCGGAGCACCTCTTATTTTTACCACTTTGCCCTTGCTTTGAAGAAAGCCAAGTGAGGGCAAAATGGCAAAGTTAAGAGGTTGGAGTTTTTTGCTCGCGGGCAACCCATGGTACTAGCATGACCTTGTGGTTTGTATGCCCCGACCCCGGGCAATTCGGAGCACCTCTTATTTTTACCACTTTGCCCTTGCTTTGAAGAAAGCCAAGTGAGGGCAAAATGGCAAAGTTAAGAGGTTGGAGTTTTTTGCTCGCGGGCTACCCATGGTACTAGCATGACCTTGTGGTTTGTATGCCCCGACCCCGGGCAATTCGGAGCACCTCTTATTTTTACCACTTTGCCCTTGCTTTGAAGAAAGCCAAGTGAGGGCAAAATGGCAAAGTTAAGAGGTTGGAGTTTTTTGCTCGCGGGCTACCCATGGTACTAGCATGACCTTGTGGTTTGTATGCCCCGACCCCGGGCAATTCGGAGCACCTCTTATTTTTACCACTTTGCCCTTGCTTTGAAGAAAGCCAAGTGAGGGCAAAATGGCAAAGTTAAGAGGTTGGAGTTTTTTGCTCGCGGGCAACCCATGGTACTAGCATGACCTTGTGGTTTGTATGCCCCGACCCCGGGCAATTCGGAGCACCTCTTATTTTTACCACTTTGCCCTTGCTTTGAAGAAAGCCAAGTGAGGGCAAAATGGCAAAGTTAAGAGGTTGGAGTTTTTTGCTCGCGGGCTACCCATGGTACTAGCATGACCTTGTGGTTTGTATGCCCCGACCCCGGGCAATTCGGAGCACCTCTTATTTTTACCACTTTGCCCTTGCTTTGAAGAAAGCCAAGTGAGGGCAAAATGGCAAAGTTAAGAGGTTGGAGTTTTTTGCTCGCGGGCTACCCATGGTACTAGCATGACCTTGTGGTTTGTATGCCCCGACCCCGGGCAATTCGGAGCACCTCTTATTTTTACCACTTTGCCCTTGCTTTGAAGAAAGCCAAGTGAGGGCAAAATGGCAAAGTTAAGAGGTTGGAGTTTTTTGCTCGCGGGCTACCCATGGTACTAGCATGACCTTGTGGTTTGTATGCCCCGACCCCGGGCAATTCGGAGCACCTCTTATTTTTACCACTTTGCCCTTGCTTTGAAGAAAGCCAAGTGAGGGCAAAATGGCAAAGTTAAGAGGTTGGAGTTTTTTGCTCGCGGGCAACCCATGGTACTAGCATGACCTTGTGGTTTGTATGCCCCGACCCCGGGCAATTCGGAGCACCTCTTATTTTTACCACTTTGCCCTTGCTTTGAAGAAAGCCAAGTGAGGGCAAAATGGCAAAGTTAAGAGGTTGGAGTTTTTTGCTCGCGGGCTACCCATGGTACTAGCATGACCTTGTGGTTTGTATGCCCCGACCCCGGGCAATTCGGAGCACCTCTTATTTTTACCACTTTGCCCTTGCTTTGAAGAAAGCCAAGTGAGGGCAAAATGGCAAAGTTAAGAGGTTGGAGTTTTTTGCTCGCGGGCAACCCATGGTACTAGCATGACCTTGTGGTTTGAATGCCCCGACCCCGGGCAATTCGGAGCACCTCTTATTTTTACCACTTTGCCCTTGCTTTGAAGAAAGCCAAGTGAGGGCAAAATGGCAAAGTTAAGAGGTTGGAGTTTTTTGCTCGCGGGCTACCCATGGTACTAGCATGACCTTGTGGTTTGTATGCCCCGACCCCGGGCAATTCGGAGCACCTCTTATTTTTACCACTTTGCCCTTGCTTTGAAGAAAGCCAAGTGAGGGCAAAATGGCAAAGTTAAGAGGTTGGAGTTTTTTGCTCGCGGGCAACCCATGGTACTAGCATGACCTTGTGGTTTGTATGCCCCGACCCCGGGCAATTCGGAGCACCTCTTATTTTTACCACTTTGCCCTTGCTTTGAAGAAAGCCAAGTGAGGGCAAAATGGCAAAGTTAAGAGGTTGGAGTTTTTTGCTCGCGGGCTACCCATGGTACTAGCATGACCTTGTGGTTTGAATGCCCCGACCCCGGGCAATTCGGAGCACCTCTTATTTTTACCACTTTGCCCTTGCTTTGAAGAAAGCCAAGTGAGGGCAAAATGGCAAAGTTAAGAGGTTGGAGTTTTTTGCTCGCGGGCAACCATGGTACTACAATGACCTTGTGGTTTGTATGCCCCGACCCCGGGCAATTCGGAGCACCTCTTATTTTTACCACTTTGCCCTTGCTTTGAAGAAAGCCAAGTGAGGGCAAAATGGCAAAGTTAAGAGGTTGGAGTTTTTTGCTCGCGGGCAACCCATGGTACTAGCATGACCTTGTGGTTTGAATGCCCCGACCCCGGGCAATTCGGAGCACCTCTTATTTTTACCACTTTGCCCTTGCTTTGAAGAAAGCCAAGTGAGGGCAAAATGGCAAAGTTAAGAGGTTGGAGTTTTTTGCTCGCGGGCTACACATGGTACTACAATGACCTTGTGGTTTGTATGCCCCGACCCCGGGCAATTCGGAGCACCTCTTATTTTTACCACTTTGCCCTTGCTTTGAAGAAAGCCAAGTGAGGGCAAAATGGCAAAGTTAAGAGGTTGGAGTTTTTTGCTCGCGGGCAACCCATGGTACTAGCATGACCTTGTGGTTTGTATGCCCCGACCCCGGGCAATTCGGAGCACCTCTTATTTTTACCACTTTGCCCTTGCTTTGAAGAAAGCCAAGTGAGGGCAAAATGGCAAAGTTAAGAGGTTGGAGTTTTTTGCTCGCGGGCTACCCATGGTACTAGCATGACCTTGTGGTTTGTATGCCCCGACCCCGGGCAATTCGGAGCACCTCTTATTTTTACCACTTTGCCCTTGCTTTGAAGAAAGCCAAGTGAGGGCAAAATGGCAAAGTTAAGAGGTTGGAGTTTTTTGCTCGCGGGCTACCCATGGTACTAGCATGACCTTGTGGTTTGAATGCCCCGACCCCGGGCAATTCGGAGCACCTCTTATTTTTACCACTTTGCCCTTGCTTTGAAGAAAGCCAAGTGAGGGCAAAATGGCAAAGTTAAGAGGTTGGAGTTTTTTGCTCGCGGGCTACACATGGTACTACAATGACCTTGTGGTTTGTATGCCCCGACCCCGGGCAATTCGGAGCACCTCTTATTTTTACCACTTTGCCCTTGCTTTGAAGAAAGCCAAGTGAGGGCAAAATGGCAAAGTTAAGAGGTTGGAGTTTTTTGCTCGCGGGCAACCCATGGTACTAGCATGACCTTGTGGTTTGAATGCCCCGACCCCGGGCAATTCGGAGCACCTCTTATTTTTACCACTTTGCCCTTGCTTTGAAGAAAGCCAAGTGAGGGCAAAATGGCAAAGTTAAGAGGTTGGAGTTTTTTGCTCGCGGGCTACCCATGGTACTAGCATGACCTTGTGGTTTGTATGCCCCGACCCCGGGCAATTCGGAGCACCTCTTATTTTTACCACTTTGCCCTTGCTTTGAAGAAAGCCAAGTGAGGGCAAAATGGCAAAGTTAAGAGGTTGGAGTTTTTTGCTCGCGGGCAACCCATGGTACTAGCATGACCTTGTGGTTTGTATGCCCCGACCCCGGGCAATTCGGAGCACCTCTTATTTTTACCACTTTGCCCTTGCTTTGAAGAAAGCCAAGTGAGGGCAAAATGGCAAAGTTAAGAGGTTGGAGTTTTTTGCTCGCGGGCAACCCATGGTACTAGCATGACCTTGTGGTTTGTATGCCCCGACCCCGGGCAATTCGGAGCACCTCTTATTTTTACCACTTTGCCCTTGCTTTGAAGAAAGCCAAGTGAGGGCAAAATGGCAAAGTTAAGAGGTTGGAGTTTTTTGCTCGCGGGCAACCCATGGTACTAGCATGACCTTGTGGTTTGAATGCCCCGACCCCGGGCAATTCGGAGCACCTCTTATTTTTACCACTTTGCCCTTGCTTTGAAGAAAGCCAAGTGAGGGCAAAATGGCAAAGTTAAGAGGTTGGAGTTTTTTGCTCGCGGGCTACCCATGGTACTAGCATGACCTTGTGGTTTGTATGCCCCGACCCCGGGCAATTCGGAGCACCTCTTATTTTTACCACTTTGCCCTTGCTTTGAAGAAAGCCAAGTGAGGGCAAAATGGCAAAGTTAAGAGGTTGGAGTTTTTTGCTCGCGGGCAACCCATGGTACTAGCATGACCTTGTGGTTTGTATGCCCCGACCCCGGGCAATTCGGAGCACCTCTTATTTTTACCACTTTGCCCTTGCTTTGAAGAAAGCCAAGTGAGGGCAAAATGGCAAAGTTAAGAGGTTGGAGTTTTTTGCTCGCGGGCTACCCATGGTACTAGCATGACCTTGTGGTTTGTATGCCCCGACCCCGGGCAATTCGGAGCACCTCTTATTTTTACCACTTTGCCCTTGCTTTGAAGAAAGCCAAGTGAGGGCAAAATGGCAAAGTTAAGAGGTTGGAGTTTTTTGCTCGCGGGCAACCCATGGTACTAGCATGACCTTGTGGTTTGTATGCCCCGACCCCGGGCAATTCGGAGCACCTCTTATTTTTACCACTTTGCCCTTGCTTTGAAGAAAGCCAAGTGAGGGCAAAATGGCAAAGTTAAGAGGTTGGAGTTTTTTGCTCGCGGGCAACCCATGGTACTAGCATGACCTTGTGGTTTGAATGCCCCGACCCCGGGCAATTCGGAGCACCTCTTATTTTTACCACTTTGCCCTTGCTTTGAAGAAAGCCAAGTGAGGGCAAAATGGCAAAGTTAAGAGGTTGGAGTTTTTTGCTCGCGGGCAACCCATGGTACTAGCATGACCTTGTGGTTTGTATGCCCCGACCCCGGGCAATTCGGAGCACCTCTTATTTTTACCACTTTGCCCTTGCTTTGAAGAAAGCCAAGTGAGGGCAAAATGGCAAAGTTAAGAGGTTGGAGTTTTTTGCTCGCGGGCAACCCATGGTACTACATGACCTTGTGGTTTGTATGCCCCGACCCCGGGCAATTCGGAGCACCTCTTATTTTTACCACTTTGCCCTTGCTTTGAAGAAAGCCAAGTGAGGGCAAAATGGCAAAGTTAAGAGGTTGGAGTTTTTTGCTCGCGGGCAACCCATGGTACTAGCATGACCTTGTGGTTTGAATGCCCCGACCCCGGGCAATTCGGAGCACCTCTTATTTTTACCACTTTGCCCTTGCTTTGAAGAAAGCCAAGTGAGGGCAAAATGGCAAAGTTAAGAGGTTGGAGTTTTTTGCTCGCGGGCTACCCATGGTACTAGCATGACCTTGTGGTTTGTATGCCCCGACCCCGGGCAATTCGGAGCACCTCTTATTTTTACCACTTTGCCCTTGCTTTGAAGAAAGCCAAGTGAGGGCAAAATGGCAAAGTTAAGAGGTTGGAGTTTTTTGCTCGCGGGCTACCCATGGTACTAGCATGACCTTGTGGTTTGAATGCCCCGACCCCGGGCAATTCGGAGCACCTCTTATTTTTACCACTTTGCCCTTGCTTTGAAGAAAGCCAAGTGAGGGCAAAATGGCAAAGTTAAGAGGTTGGAGTTTTTTGCTCGCGGGCAACCCATGGTACTAGCATGACCTTGTGGTTTGTATGCCCCGACCCCGGGCAATTCGGAGCACCTCTTATTTTTACCACTTTGCCCTTGCTTTGAAGAAAGCCAAGTGAGGGCAAAATGGCAAAGTTAAGAGGTTGGAGTTTTTTGCTCGCGGGCAACCCATGGTACTAGCATGACCTTGTGGTTTGAATGCCCCGACCCCGGGCAATTCGGAGCACCTCTTATTTTTACCACTTTGCCCTTGCTTTGAAGAAAGCCAAGTGAGGGCAAAATGGCAAAGTTAAGAGGTTGGAGTTTTTTGCTCGCGGGCTACCCATGGTACTAGCATGACCTTGTGGTTTGAATGCCCCGACCCCGGGCAATTCGGAGCACCTCTTATTTTTACCACTTTGCCCTTGCTTTGAAGAAAGCCAAGTGAGGGCAAAATGGCAAAGTTAAGAGGTTGGAGTTTTTTGCTCGCGGGCTACACATGGTACTACAATGACCTTGTGGTTTGTATGCCCCGACCCCGGGCAATTCGGAGCACCTCTTATTTTTACCACTTTGCCCTTGCTTTGAAGAAAGCCAAGTGAGGGCAAAATGGCAAAGTTAAGAGGTTGGAGTTTTTTGCTCGCGGGCAACCCATGGTACTAGCATGACCTTGTGGTTTGAATGCCCCGACCCCGGGCAATTCGGAGCACCTCTTATTTTTACCACTTTGCCCTTGCTTTGAAGAAAGCCAAGTGAGGGCAAAATGGCAAAGTTAAGAGGTTGGAGTTTTTTGCTCGCGGGCTACCCATGGTACTAGCATGACCTTGTGGTTTGAATGCCCCGACCCCGGGCAATTCGGAGCACCTCTTATTTTTACCACTTTGCCCTTGCTTTGAAGAAAGCCAAGTGAGGGCAAAATGGCAAAGTTAAGAGGTTGGAGTTTTTTGCTCGCGGGCTACCCATGGTACTAGCATGACCTTGTGGTTTGTATGCCCCGACCCCGGGCAATTCGGAGCACCTCTTATTTTTACCACTTTGCCCTTGCTTTGAAGAAAGCCAAGTGAGGGCAAAATGGCAAAGTTAAGAGGTTGGAGTTTTTTGCTCGCGGGCAACCCATGGTACTACATGACCTTGTGGTTTGTATGCCCCGACCCCGGGCAATTCGGAGCACCTCTTATTTTTACCACTTTGCCCTTGCTTTGAAGAAAGCCAAGTGAGGGCAAAATGGCAAAGTTAAGAGGTTGGAGTTTTTTGCTCGCGGGCAACCCATGGTACTAGCATGACCTTGTGGTTTGAATGCCCCGACCCCGGGCAATTCGGAGCACCTCTTATTTTTACCACTTTGCCCTTGCTTTGAAGAAAGCCAAGTGAGGGCAAAATGGCAAAGTTAAGAGGTTGGAGTTTTTTGCTCGCGGGCTACCCATGGTACTACATGACCTTGTGGTTTGTATGCCCCGACCCCGGGCAATTCGGAGCACCTCTTATTTTTACCACTTTGCCCTTGCTTTGAAGAAAGCCAAGTGAGGGCAAAATGGCAAAGTTAAGAGGTTGGAGTTTTTTGCTCGCGGGCAACCCATGGTACTAGCATGACCTTGTGGTTTGAATGCCCCGACCCCGGGCAATTCGGAGCACCTCTTATTTTTACCACTTTGCCCTTGCTTTGAAGAAAGCCAAGTGAGGGCAAAATGGCAAAGTTAAGAGGTTGGAGTTTTTTGCTCGCGGGCAACCCATGGTACTAGCATGACCTTGTGGTTTGTATGCCCCGACCCCGGGCAATTCGGAGCACCTCTTATTTTTACCACTTTGCCCTTGCTTTGAAGAAAGCCAAGTGAGGGCAAAATGGCAAAGTTAAGAGGTTGGAGTTTTTTGCTCGCGGGCAACCCATGGTACTAGCATGACCTTGTGGTTTGAATGCCCCGACCCCGGGCAATTCGGAGCACCTCTTATTTTTACCACTTTGCCCTTGCTTTGAAGAAAGCCAAGTGAGGGCAAAATGGCAAAGTTAAGAGGTTGGAGTTTTTTGCTCGCGGGCAACCCATGGTACTAGCATGACCTTGTGGTTTGTATGCCCCGACCCCGGGCAATTCGGAGCACCTCTTATTTTTACCACTTTGCCCTTGCTTTGAAGAAAGCCAAGTGAGGGCAAAATGGCAAAGTTAAGAGGTTGGAGTTTTTTGCTCGCGGGCTACCCATGGTACTAGCATGACCTTGTGGTTTGAATGCCCCGACCCCGGGCAATTCGGAGCACCTCTTATTTTTACCACTTTGCCCTTGCTTTGAAGAAAGCCAAGTGAGGGCAAAATGGCAAAGTTAAGAGGTTGGAGTTTTTTGCTCGCGGGCTACCCATGGTACTAGCATGACCTTGTGGTTTGTATGCCCCGACCCCGGGCAATTCGGAGCACCTCTTATTTTTACCACTTTGCCCTTGCTTTGAAGAAAGCCAAGTGAGGGCAAAATGGCAAAGTTAAGAGGTTGGAGTTTTTTGCTCGCGGGCTACACATGGTACTACAATGACCTTGTGGTTTGTATGCCCCGACCCCGGGCAATTCGGAGCACCTCTTATTTTTACCACTTTGCCCTTGCTTTGAAGAAAGCCAAGTGAGGGCAAAATGGCAAAGTTAAGAGGTTGGAGTTTTTTGCTCGCGGGCAACCCATGGTACTACATGACCTTGTGGTTTGTATGCCCCGACCCCGGGCAATTCGGAGCACCTCTTATTTTTACCACTTTGCCCTTGCTTTGAAGAAAGCCAAGTGAGGGCAAAATGGCAAAGTTAAGAGGTTGGAGTTTTTTGCTCGCGGGCAACCCATGGTACTAGCATGACCTTGTGGTTTGAATGCCCCGACCCCGGGCAATTCGGAGCACCTCTTATTTTTACCACTTTGCCCTTGCTTTGAAGAAAGCCAAGTGAGGGCAAAATGGCAAAGTTAAGAGGTTGGAGTTTTTTGCTCGCGGGCAACCCATGGTACTAGCATGACCTTGTGGTTTGTATGCCCCGACCCCGGGCAATTCGGAGCACCTCTTATTTTTACCACTTTGCCCTTGCTTTGAAGAAAGCCAAGTGAGGGCAAAATGGCAAAGTTAAGAGGTTGGAGTTTTTTGCTCGCGGGCAACCCATGGTACTAGCATGACCTTGTGGTTTGAATGCCCCGACCCCGGGCAATTCGGAGCACCTCTTATTTTTACCACTTTGCCCTTGCTTTGAAGAAAGCCAAGTGAGGGCAAAATGGCAAAGTTAAGAGGTTGGAGTTTTTTGCTCGCGGGCAACCCATGGTACTACAATGACCTTGTGGTTTGTATGCCCCGACCCCGGGCAATTCGGAGCACCTCTTATTTTTACCACTTTGCCCTTGCTTTGAAGAAAGCCAAGTGAGGGCAAAATGGCAAAGTTAAGAGGTTGGAGTTTTTTGCTCGCGGGCAACCCATGGTACTAGCATGACCTTGTGGTTTGAATGCCCCGACCCCGGGCAATTCGGAGCACCTCTTATTTTTACCACTTTGCCCTTGCTTTGAAGAAAGCCAAGTGAGGGCAAAATGGCAAAGTTAAGAGGTTGGAGTTTTTTGCTCGCGGGCTACCCATGGTACTAGCATGACCTTGTGGTTTGAATGCCCCGACCCCGGGCAATTCGGAGCACCTCTTATTTTTACCACTTTGCCCTTGCTTTGAAGAAAGCCAAGTGAGGGCAAAATGGCAAAGTTAAGAGGTTGGAGTTTTTTGCTCGCGGGCAACCCATGGTACTACAATGACCTTGTGGTTTGTATGCCCCGACCCCGGGCAATTCGGAGCACCTCTTATTTTTACCACTTTGCCCTTGCTTTGAAGAAAGCCAAGTGAGGGCAAAATGGCAAAGTTAAGAGGTTGGAGTTTTTTGCTCGCGGGCAACCCATGGTACTAGCATGACCTTGTGGTTTGAATGCCCCGACCCCGGGCAATTCGGAGCACCTCTTATTTTTACCACTTTGCCCTTGCTTTGAAGAAAGCCAAGTGAGGGCAAAATGGCAAAGTTAAGAGGTTGGAGTTTTTTGCTCGCGGGCTACCCATGGTACTAGCATGACCTTGTGGTTTGAATGCCCCGACCCCGGGCAATTCGGAGCACCTCTTATTTTTACCACTTTGCCCTTGCTTTGAAGAAAGCCAAGTGAGGGCAAAATGGCAAAGTTAAGAGGTTGGAGTTTTTTGCTCGCGGGCAACCCATGGTACTACAATGACCTTGTGGTTTGTATGCCCCGACCCCGGGCAATTCGGAGCACCTCTTATTTTTACCACTTTGCCCTTGCTTTGAAGAAAGCCAAGTGAGGGCAAAATGGCAAAGTTAAGAGGTTGGAGTTTTTTGCTCGCGGGCAACCCATGGTACTAGCATGACCTTGTGGTTTGAATGCCCCGACCCCGGGCAATTCGGAGCACCTCTTATTTTTACCACTTTGCCCTTGCTTTGAAGAAAGCCAAGTGAGGGCAAAATGGCAAAGTTAAGAGGTTGGAGTTTTTTGCTCGCGGGCTACCCATGGTACTAGCATGACCTTGTGGTTTGAATGCCCCGACCCCGGGCAATTCGGAGCACCTCTTATTTTTACCACTTTGCCCTTGCTTTGAAGAAAGCCAAGTGAGGGCAAAATGGCAAAGTTAAGAGGTTGGAGTTTTTTGCTCGCGGGCAACCCATGGTACTACAATGACCTTGTGGTTTGTATGCCCCGACCCCGGGCAATTCGGAGCACCTCTTATTTTTACCACTTTGCCCTTGCTTTGAAGAAAGCCAAGTGAGGGCAAAATGGCAAAGTTAAGAGGTTGGAGTTTTTTGCTCGCGGGCAACCCATGGTACTAGCATGACCTTGTGGTTTGAATGCCCCGACCCCGGGCAATTCGGAGCACCTCTTATTTTTACCACTTTGCCCTTGCTTTGAAGAAAGCCAAGTGAGGGCAAAATGGCAAAGTTAAGAGGTTGGAGTTTTTTGCTCGCGGGCTACCCATGGTACTACATGACCTTGTGGTTTGTATGCCCCGACCCCGGGCAATTCGGAGCACCTCTTATTTTTACCACTTTGCCCTTGCTTTGAAGAAAGCCAAGTGAGGGCAAAATGGCAAAGTTAAGAGGTTGGAGTTTTTTGCTCGCGGGCAACCCATGGTACTAGCATGACCTTGTGGTTTGAATGCCCCGACCCCGGGCAATTCGGAGCACCTCTTATTTTTACCACTTTGCCCTTGCTTTGAAGAAAGCCAAGTGAGGGCAAAATGGCAAAGTTAAGAGGTTGGAGTTTTTTGCTCGCGGGCAACCCATGGTACTAGCAATTCGGAGCACCTCTTATTTTTACCACTTTGCCCTTGCTTTGAAGAAAGCCAAGTGAGGGCAAAATGGCAAAGTTAAGAGGTTGGAGTTTTTTGCTCGCGGGCAACCCATGGTACTAGCATGACCTTGTGGTTTGAATGCCCCGACCCCGGGCAATTCGGAGCACCTCTTATTTTTACCACTTTGCCCTTGCTTTGAAGAAAGCCAAGTGAGGGCAAAATGGCAAAGTTAAGAGGTTGGAGTTTTTTGCTCGCGGGCTACCCATGGTACTAGCATGACCTTGTGGTTTGAATGCCCCGACCCCGGGCAATTCGGAGCACCTCTTATTTTTACCACTTTGCCCTTGCTTTGAAGAAAGCCAAGTGAGGGCAAAATGGCAAAGTTAAGAGGTTGGAGTTTTTTGCTCGCGGGCTACCCATGGTACTACATGACCTTGTGGTTTGTATGCCCCGACCCCGGGCAATTCGGAGCACCTCTTATTTTTACCACTTTGCCCTTGCTTTGAAGAAAGCCAAGTGAGGGCAAAATGGCAAAGTTAAGAGGTTGGAGTTTTTTGCTCGCGGGCAACCCATGGTACTAGCATGACCTTGTGGTTTGAATGCCCCGACCCCGGGCAATTCGGAGCACCTCTTATTTTTACCACTTTGCCCTTGCTTTGAAGAAAGCCAAGTGAGGGCAAAATGGCAAAGTTAAGAGGTTGGAGTTTTTTGCTCGCGGGCTACACATGGTACTACATGACCTTGTGGTTTGTATGCCCCGACCCCGGGCAATTCGGAGCACCTCTTATTTTTACCACTTTGCCCTTGCTTTGAAGAAAGCCAAGTGAGGGCAAAATGGCAAAGTTAAGAGGTTGGAGTTTTTTGCTCGCGGGCAACCCATGGTACTAGCATGACCTTGTGGTTTGTATGCCCCGACCCCGGGCAATTCGGAGCACCTCTTATTTTTACCACTTTGCCCTTGCTTTGAAGAAAGCCAAGTGAGGGCAAAATGGCAAAGTTAAGAGGTTGGAGTTTTTTGCTCGCGGGCAACCCATGGTACTAGCATGACCTTGTGGTTTGAATGCCCCGACCCCGGGCAATTCGGAGCACCTCTTATTTTTACCACTTTGCCCTTGCTTTGAAGAAAGCCAAGTGAGGGCAAAATGGCAAAGTTAAGAGGTTGGAGTTTTTTGCTCGCGGGCAACCCATGGTACTAGCATGACCTTGTGGTTTGAATGCCCCGACCCCGGGCAATTCGGAGCACCTCTTATTTTTACCACTTTGCCCTTGCTTTGAAGAAAGCCAAGTGAGGGCAAAATGGCAAAGTTAAGAGGTTGGAGTTTTTTGCTCGCGGGCAACCCATGGTACTACAATGACCTTGTGGTTTGTATGCCCCGACCCCGGGCAATTCGGAGCACCTCTTATTTTTACCACTTTGCCCTTGCTTTGAAGAAAGCCAAGTGAGGGCAAAATGGCAAAGTTAAGAGGTTGGAGTTTTTTGCTCGCGGGCAACCCATGGTACTAGCATGACCTTGTGGTTTGAATGCCCCGACCCCGGGCAATTCGGAGCACCTCTTATTTTTACCACTTTGCCCTTGCTTTGAAGAAAGCCAAGTGAGGGCAAAATGGCAAAGTTAAGAGGTTGGAGTTTTTTGCTCGCGGGCTACCCATGGTACTACATGACCTTGTGGTTTGTATGCCCCGACCCCGGGCAATTCGGAGCACCTCTTATTTTTACCACTTTGCCCTTGCTTTGAAGAAAGCCAAGTGAGGGCAAAATGGCAAAGTTAAGAGGTTGGAGTTTTTTGCTCGCGGGCAACCCATGGTACTAGCATGACCTTGTGGTTTGAATGCCCCGACCCCGGGCAATTCGGAGCACCTCTTATTTTTACCACTTTGCCCTTGCTTTGAAGAAAGCCAAGTGAGGGCAAAATGGCAAAGTTAAGAGGTTGGAGTTTTTTGCTCGCGGGCAACCCATGGTACTAGCATGACCTTGTGGTTTGAATGCCCCGACCCCGGGCAATTCGGAGCACCTCTTATTTTTACCACTTTGCCCTTGCTTTGAAGAAAGCCAAGTGAGGGCAAAATGGCAAAGTTAAGAGGTTGGAGTTTTTTGCTCGCGGGCTACCCATGGTACTAGCATGACCTTGTGGTTTGAATGCCCCGACCCCGGGCAATTCGGAGCACCTCTTATTTTTACCACTTTGCCCTTGCTTTGAAGAAAGCCAAGTGAGGGCAAAATGGCAAAGTTAAGAGGTTGGAGTTTTTTGCTCGCGGGCAACCCATGGTACTACAATGACCTTGTGGTTTGTATGCCCCGACCCCGGGCAATTCGGAGCACCTCTTATTTTTACCACTTTGCCCTTGCTTTGAAGAAAGCCAAGTGAGGGCAAAATGGCAAAGTTAAGAGGTTGGAGTTTTTTGCTCGCGGGCAACCCATGGTACTAGCATGACCTTGTGGTTTGAATGCCCCGACCCCGGGCAATTCGGAGCACCTCTTATTTTTACCACTTTGCCCTTGCTTTGAAGAAAGCCAAGTGAGGGCAAAATGGCAAAGTTAAGAGGTTGGAGTTTTTTGCTCGCGGGCAACCCATGGTACTACAATGACCTTGTGGTTTGTATGCCCCGACCCCGGGCAATTCGGAGCACCTCTTATTTTTACCACTTTGCCCTTGCTTTGAAGAAAGCCAAGTGAGGGCAAAATGGCAAAGTTAAGAGGTTGGAGTTTTTTGCTCGCGGGCAACCCATGGTACTAGCATGACCTTGTGGTTTGAATGCCCCGACCCCGGGCAATTCGGAGCACCTCTTATTTTTACCACTTTGCCCTTGCTTTGAAGAAAGCCAAGTGAGGGCAAAATGGCAAAGTTAAGAGGTTGGAGTTTTTTGCTCGCGGGCTACCCATGGTACTAGCATGACCTTGTGGTTTGTATGCCCCGACCCCGGGCAATTCGGAGCACCTCTTATTTTTACCACTTTGCCCTTGCTTTGAAGAAAGCCAAGTGAGGGCAAAATGGCAAAGTTAAGAGGTTGGAGTTTTTTGCTCGCGGGCAACCCATGGTACTAGCATGACCTTGTGGTTTGTATGCCCCGACCCCGGGCAATTCGGAGCACCTCTTATTTTTACCACTTTGCCCTTGCTTTGAAGAAAGCCAAGTGAGGGCAAAATGGCAAAGTTAAGAGGTTGGAGTTTTTTGCTCGCGGGCAACCCATGGTACTAGCATGACCTTGTGGTTTGAATGCCCCGACCCCGGGCAATTCGGAGCACCTCTTATTTTTACCACTTTGCCCTTGCTTTGAAGAAAGCCAAGTGAGGGCAAAATGGCAAAGTTAAGAGGTTGGAGTTTTTTGCTCGCGGGCAACCCATGGTACTACATGACCTTGTGGTTTGTATGCCCCGACCCCGGGCAATTCGGAGCACCTCTTATTTTTACCACTTTGCCCTTGCTTTGAAGAAAGCCAAGTGAGGGCAAAATGGCAAAGTTAAGAGGTTGGAGTTTTTTGCTCGCGGGCAACCCATGGTACTAGCATGACCTTGTGGTTTGAATGCCCCGACCCCGGGCAATTCGGAGCACCTCTTATTTTTACCACTTTGCCCTTGCTTTGAAGAAAGCCAAGTGAGGGCAAAATGGCAAAGTTAAGAGGTTGGAGTTTTTTGCTCGCGGGCAACCCATGGTACTACAATGACCTTGTGGTTTGTATGCCCCGACCCCGGGCAATTCGGAGCACCTCTTATTTTTACCACTTTGCCCTTGCTTTGAAGAAAGCCAAGTGAGGGCAAAATGGCAAAGTTAAGAGGTTGGAGTTTTTTGCTCGCGGGCAACCCATGGTACTAGCATGACCTTGTGGTTTGAATGCCCCGACCCCGGGCAATTCGGAGCACCTCTTATTTTTACCACTTTGCCCTTGCTTTGAAGAAAGCCAAGTGAGGGCAAAATGGCAAAGTTAAGAGGTTGGAGTTTTTTGCTCGCGGGCAACCCATGGTACTACATGACCTTGTGGTTTGTATGCCCCGACCCCGGGCAATTCGGAGCACCTCTTATTTTTACCACTTTGCCCTTGCTTTGAAGAAAGCCAAGTGAGGGCAAAATGGCAAAGTTAAGAGGTTGGAGTTTTTTGCTCGCGGGCAACCCATGGTACTAGCATGACCTTGTGGTTTGAATGCCCCGACCCCGGGCAATTCGGAGCACCTCTTATTTTTACCACTTTGCCCTTGCTTTGAAGAAAGCCAAGTGAGGGCAAAATGGCAAAGTTAAGAGGTTGGAGTTTTTTGCTCGCGGGCTACAATGACCCCGGGCAATTCGGAGCACCTCTTATTTTTACCACTTTGCCCTTGCTTTGAAGAAAGCCAAGTGAGGGCAAAATGGCAAAGTTAAGAGGTTGGAGTTTTTTGCTCGCGGGCAACCCATGGTACTAGCATGACCTTGTGGTTTGAATGCCCCGACCCCGGGCAATTCGGAGCACCTCTTATTTTTACCACTTTGCCCTTGCTTTGAAGAAAGCCAAGTGAGGGCAAAATGGCAAAGTTAAGAGGTTGGAGTTTTTTGCTCGCGGGCTACCCATGGTACTACATGACCTTGTGGTTTGTATGCCCCGACCCCGGGCAATTCGGAGCACCTCTTATTTTTACCACTTTGCCCTTGCTTTGAAGAAAGCCAAGTGAGGGCAAAATGGCAAAGTTAAGAGGTTGGAGTTTTTTGCTCGCGGGCAACCCATGGTACTACAATGACCTTGTGGTTTGTATGCCCCGACCCCGGGCAATTCGGAGCACCTCTTATTTTTACCACTTTGCCCTTGCTTTGAAGAAAGCCAAGTGAGGGCAAAATGGCAAAGTTAAGAGGTTGGAGTTTTTTGCTCGCGGGCAACCCATGGTACTAGCATGACCTTGTGGTTTGTATGCCCCGACCCCGGGCAATTCGGAGCACCTCTTATTTTTACCACTTTGCCCTTGCTTTGAAGAAAGCCAAGTGAGGGCAAAATGGCAAAGTTAAGAGGTTGGAGTTTTTTGCTCGCGGGCTACCCATGGTACTACATGACCTTGTGGTTTGTATGCCCCGACCCCGGGCAATTCGGAGCACCTCTTATTTTTACCACTTTGCCCTTGCTTTGAAGAAAGCCAAGTGAGGGCAAAATGGCAAAGTTAAGAGGTTGGAGTTTTTTGCTCGCGGGCTACACATGGTACTACAATGACCTTGTGGTTTGTATGCCCCGACCCCGGGCAATTCGGAGCACCTCTTATTTTTACCACTTTGCCCTTGCTTTGAAGAAAGCCAAGTGAGGGCAAAATGGCAAAGTTAAGAGGTTGGAGTTTTTTGCTCGCGGGCAACCCATGGTACTAGCATGACCTTGTGGTTTGAATGCCCCGACCCCGGGCAATTCGGAGCACCTCTTATTTTTACCACTTTGCCCTTGCTTTGAAGAAAGCCAAGTGAGGGCAAAATGGCAAAGTTAAGAGGTTGGAGTTTTTTGCTCGCGGGCTAACCATGGTACTAGCATGACCTTGTGGTTTGTATGCCCCGACCCCGGGCAATTCGGAGCACCTCTTATTTTTACCACTTTGCCCTTGCTTTGAAGAAAGCCAAGTGAGGGCAAAATGGCAAAGTTAAGAGGTTGGAGTTTTTTGCTCGCGGGCAACCCATGGTACTAGCATGACCTTGTGGTTTGAATGCCCCGACCCCGGGCAATTCGGAGCACCTCTTATTTTTACCACTTTGCCCTTGCTTTGAAGAAAGCCAAGTGAGGGCAAAATGGCAAAGTTAAGAGGTTGGAGTTTTTTGCTCGCGGGCTACCCATGGTACTAGCATGACCTTGTGGTTTGTATGCCCCGACCCCGGGCAATTCGGAGCACCTCTTATTTTTACCACTTTGCCCTTGCTTTGAAGAAAGCCAAGTGAGGGCAAAATGGCAAAGTTAAGAGGTTGGAGTTTTTTGCTCGCGGGCTACCCATGGTACTAGCATGACCTTGTGGTTTGTATGCCCCGACCCCGGGCAATTCGGAGCACCTCTTATTTTTACCACTTTGCCCTTGCTTTGAAGAAAGCCAAGTGAGGGCAAAATGGCAAAGTTAAGAGGTTGGAGTTTTTTGCTCGCGGGCAACCCATGGTACTAGCATGACCTTGTGGTTTGTATGCCCCGACCCCGGGCAATTCGGAGCACCTCTTATTTTTACCACTTTGCCCTTGCTTTGAAGAAAGCCAAGTGAGGGCAAAATGGCAAAGTTAAGAGGTTGGAGTTTTTTGCTCGCGGGCAACCCATGGTACTAGCATGACCTTGTGGTTTGTATGCCCCGACCCCGGGCAATTCGGAGCACCTCTTATTTTTACCACTTTGCCCTTGCTTTGAAGAAAGCCAAGTGAGGGCAAAATGGCAAAGTTAAGAGGTTGGAGTTTTTTGCTCGCGGGCAACCCATGGTACTAGCATGACCTTGTGGTTTGAATGCCCCGACCCCGGGCAATTCGGAGCACCTCTTATTTTTACCACTTTGCCCTTGCTTTGAAGAAAGCCAAGTGAGGGCAAAATGGCAAAGTTAAGAGGTTGGAGTTTTTTGCTCGCGGGCTACACATGGTACTACAATGACCTTGTGGTTTGTATGCCCCGACCCCGGGCAATTCGGAGCACCTCTTATTTTTACCACTTTGCCCTTGCTTTGAAGAAAGCCAAGTGAGGGCAAAATGGCAAAGTTAAGAGGTTGGAGTTTTTTGCTCGCGGGCTACCCATGGTACTAGCATGACCTTGTGGTTTGTATGCCCCGACCCCGGGCAATTCGGAGCACCTCTTATTTTTACCACTTTGCCCTTGCTTTGAAGAAAGCCAAGTGAGGGCAAAATGGCAAAGTTAAGAGGTTGGAGTTTTTTGCTCGCGGGCAACCCATGGTACTACATGACCTTGTGGTTTGTATGCCCCGACCCCGGGCAATTCGGAGCACCTCTTATTTTTACCACTTTGCCCTTGCTTTGAAGAAAGCCAAGTGAGGGCAAAATGGCAAAGTTAAGAGGTTGGAGTTTTTTGCTCGCGGGCAACCCATGGTACTACAATGACCTTGTGGTTTGTATGCCCCGACCCCGGGCAATTCGGAGCACCTCTTATTTTTACCACTTTGCCCTTGCTTTGAAGAAAGCCAAGTGAGGGCAAAATGGCAAAGTTAAGAGGTTGGAGTTTTTTGCTCGCGGGCAACCCATGGTACTACATGACCTTGTGGTTTGTATGCCCCGACCCCGGGCAATTCGGAGCACCTCTTATTTTTACCACTTTGCCCTTGCTTTGAAGAAAGCCAAGTGAGGGCAAAATGGCAAAGTTAAGAGGTTGGAGTTTTTTGCTCGCGGGCAACCCATGGTACTAGCATGACCTTGTGGTTTGTATGCCCCGACCCCGGGCAATTCGGAGCACCTCTTATTTTTACCACTTTGCCCTTGCTTTGAAGAAAGCCAAGTGAGGGCAAAATGGCAAAGTTAAGAGGTTGGAGTTTTTTGCTCGCGGGCTACCCATGGTACTACATAGACCTTGTGGTTTGTATGCCCCGACCCCGGGCAATTCGGAGCACCTCTTATTTTTACCACTTTGCCCTTGCTTTGAAGAAAGCCAAGTGAGGGCAAAATGGCAAAGTTAAGAGGTTGGAGTTTTTTGCTCGCGGGCTACCCATGGTACTAGCATGACCTTGTGGTTTGAATGCCCCGACCCCGGGCAATTCGGAGCACCTCTTATTTTTACCACTTTGCCCTTGCTTTGAAGAAAGCCAAGTGAGGGCAAAATGGCAAAGTTAAGAGGTTGGAGTTTTTTGCTCGCGGGCTACACATGGTACTACAATGACCTTGTGGTTTGTATGCCCCGACCCCGGGCAATTCGGAGCACCTCTTATTTTTACCACTTTGCCCTTGCTTTGAAGAAAGCCAAGTGAGGGCAAAATGGCAAAGTTAAGAGGTTGGAGTTTTTTGCTCGCGGGCAACCCATGGTACTACATGACCTTGTGGTTTGTATGCCCCGACCCCGGGCAATTCGGAGCACCTCTTATTTTTACCACTTTGCCCTTGCTTTGAAGAAAGCCAAGTGAGGGCAAAATGGCAAAGTTAAGAGGTTGGAGTTTTTTGCTCGCGGGCAACCCATGGTACTACATGACCTTGTGGTTTGTATGCCCCGACCCCGGGCAATTCGGAGCACCTCTTATTTTTACCACTTTGCCCTTGCTTTGAAGAAAGCCAAGTGAGGGCAAAATGGCAAAGTTAAGAGGTTGGAGTTTTTTGCTCGCGGGCAACCCATGGTACTACATGACCTTGTGGTTTGTATGCCCCGACCCCGGGCAATTCGGAGCACCTCTTATTTTTACCACTTTGCCCTTGCTTTGAAGAAAGCCAAGTGAGGGCAAAATGGCAAAGTTAAGAGGTTGGAGTTTTTTGCTCGCGGGCAACCCATGGTACTACATGACCTTGTGGTTTGTATGCCCCGACCCCGGGCAATTCGGAGCACCTCTTATTTTTACCACTTTGCCCTTGCTTTGAAGAAAGCCAAGTGAGGGCAAAATGGCAAAGTTAAGAGGTTGGAGTTTTTTGCTCGCGGGCAACCCATGGTACTAGCATGACCTTGTGGTTTGTATGCCCCGACCCCGGGCAATTCGGAGCACCTCTTATTTTTACCACTTTGCCCTTGCTTTGAAGAAAGCCAAGTGAGGGCAAAATGGCAAAGTTAAGAGGTTGGAGTTTTTTGCTCGCGGGCTACACATGGTACTACAATGACCTTGTGGTTTGTATGCCCCGACCCCGGGCAATTCGGAGCACCTCTTATTTTTACCACTTTGCCCTTGCTTTGAAGAAAGCCAAGTGAGGGCAAAATGGCAAAGTTAAGAGGTTGGAGTTTTTTGCTCGCGGGCAACCCATGGTACTAGCATGACCTTGTGGTTTGTATGCCCCGACCCCGGGCAATTCGGAGCACCTCTTATTTTTACCACTTTGCCCTTGCTTTGAAGAAAGCCAAGTGAGGGCAAAATGGCAAAGTTAAGAGGTTGGAGTTTTTTGCTCGCGGGCTACCCATGGTACTAGCATGACCTTGTGGTTTGAATGCCCCGACCCCGGGCAATTCGGAGCACCTCTTATTTTTACCACTTTGCCCTTGCTTTGAAGAAAGCCAAGTGAGGGCAAAATGGCAAAGTTAAGAGGTTGGAGTTTTTTGCTCGCGGGCTACCCATGGTACTAGCATGACCTTGTGGTTTGTATGCCCCGACCCCGGGCAATTCGGAGCACCTCTTATTTTTACCACTTTGCCCTTGCTTTGAAGAAAGCCAAGTGAGGGCAAAATGGCAAAGTTAAGAGGTTGGAGTTTTTTGCTCGCGGGCAACCCATGGTACTAGCATGACCTTGTGGTTTGTATGCCCCGACCCCGGGCAATTCGGAGCACCTCTTATTTTTACCACTTTGCCCTTGCTTTGAAGAAAGCCAAGTGAGGGCAAAATGGCAAAGTTAAGAGGTTGGAGTTTTTTGCTCGCGGGCTACACATGGTACTACAATGACCTTGTGGTTTGTATGCCCCGACCCCGGGCAATTCGGAGCACCTCTTATTTTTACCACTTTGCCCTTGCTTTGAAGAAAGCCAAGTGAGGGCAAAATGGCAAAGTTAAGAGGTTGGAGTTTTTTGCTCGCGGGCAACCCATGGTACTAGCATGACCTTGTGGTTTGTATGCCCCGACCCCGGGCAATTCGGAGCACCTCTTATTTTTACCACTTTGCCCTTGCTTTGAAGAAAGCCAAGTGAGGGCAAAATGGCAAAGTTAAGAGGTTGGAGTTTTTTGCTCGCGGGCTACACATGGTACTACATGACCTTGTGGTTTGTATGCCCCGACCCCGGGCAATTCGGAGCACCTCTTATTTTTACCACTTTGCCCTTGCTTTGAAGAAAGCCAAGTGAGGGCAAAATGGCAAAGTTAAGAGGTTGGAGTTTTTTGCTCGCGGGCAACCCATGGTACTAGCATGACCTTGTGGTTTGAATGCCCCGACCCCGGGCAATTCGGAGCACCTCTTATTTTTACCACTTTGCCCTTGCTTTGAAGAAAGCCAAGTGAGGGCAAAATGGCAAAGTTAAGAGGTTGGAGTTTTTTGCTCGCGGGCTACACATGGTACTACAATGACCTTGTGGTTTGTATGCCCCGACCCCGGGCAATTCGGAGCACCTCTTATTTTTACCACTTTGCCCTTGCTTTGAAGAAAGCCAAGTGAGGGCAAAATGGCAAAGTTAAGAGGTTGGAGTTTTTTGCTCGCGGGCAACCCATGGTACTACATGACCTTGTGGTTTGTATGCCCCGACCCCGGGCAATTCGGAGCACCTCTTATTTTTACCACTTTGCCCTTGCTTTGAAGAAAGCCAAGTGAGGGCAAAATGGCAAAGTTAAGAGGTTGGAGTTTTTTGCTCGCGGGCTACCCATGGTACTAGCATGACCTTGTGGTTTGTATGCCCCGACCCCGGGCAATTCGGAGCACCTCTTATTTTTACCACTTTGCCCTTGCTTTGAAGAAAGCCAAGTGAGGGCAAAATGGCAAAGTTAAGAGGTTGGAGTTTTTTGCTCGCGGGCAACCCATGGTACTAGCATGACCTTGTGGTTTGTATGCCCCGACCCCGGGCAATTCGGAGCACCTCTTATTTTTACCACTTTGCCCTTGCTTTGAAGAAAGCCAAGTGAGGGCAAAATGGCAAAGTTAAGAGGTTGGAGTTTTTTGCTCGCGGGCTACCCATGGTACTACATGACCTTGTGGTTTGTATGCCCCGACCCCGGGCAATTCGGAGCACCTCTTATTTTTACCACTTTGCCCTTGCTTTGAAGAAAGCCAAGTGAGGGCAAAATGGCAAAGTTAAGAGGTTGGAGTTTTTTGCTCGCGGGCTACCCATGGTACTAGCATGACCTTGTGGTTTGTATGCCCCGACCCCGGGCAATTCGGAGCACCTCTTATTTTTACCACTTTGCCCTTGCTTTGAAGAAAGCCAAGTGAGGGCAAAATGGCAAAGTTAAGAGGTTGGAGTTTTTTGCTCGCGGGCTACCCATGGTACTAGCATGACCTTGTGGTTTGTATGCCCCGACCCCGGGCAATTCGGAGCACCTCTTATTTTTACCACTTTGCCCTTGCTTTGAAGAAAGCCAAGTGAGGGCAAAATGGCAAAGTTAAGAGGTTGGAGTTTTTTGCTCGCGGGCTACACATGGTACTACAATGACCTTGTGGTTTGTATGCCCCGACCCCGGGCAATTCGGAGCACCTCTTATTTTTACCACTTTGCCCTTGCTTTGAAGAAAGCCAAGTGAGGGCAAAATGGCAAAGTTAAGAGGTTGGAGTTTTTTGCTCGCGGGCAACCCATGGTACTAGCATGACCTTGTGGTTTGAATGCCCCGACCCCGGGCAATTCGGAGCACCTCTTATTTTTACCACTTTGCCCTTGCTTTGAAGAAAGCCAAGTGAGGGCAAAATGGCAAAGTTAAGAGGTTGGAGTTTTTTGCTCGCGGGCTACACATGGTACTACAATGACCTTGTGGTTTGTATGCCCCGACCCCGGGCAATTCGGAGCACCTCTTATTTTTACCACTTTGCCCTTGCTTTGAAGAAAGCCAAGTGAGGGCAAAATGGCAAAGTTAAGAGGTTGGAGTTTTTTGCTCGCGGGCAACCCATGGTACTAGCATGACCTTGTGGTTTGAATGCCCCGACCCCGGGCAATTCGGAGCACCTCTTATTTTTACCACTTTGCCCTTGCTTTGAAGAAAGCCAAGTGAGGGCAAAATGGCAAAGTTAAGAGGTTGGAGTTTTTTGCTCGCGGGCAACCCATGGTACTACAATGACCTTGTGGTTTGTATGCCCCGACCCCGGGCAATTCGGAGCACCTCTTATTTTTACCACTTTGCCCTTGCTTTGAAGAAAGCCAAGTGAGGGCAAAATGGCAAAGTTAAGAGGTTGGAGTTTTTTGCTCGCGGGCAACCCATGGTACTAGCATGACCTTGTGGTTTGTATGCCCCGACCCCGGGCAATTCGGAGCACCTCTTATTTTTACCACTTTGCCCTTGCTTTGAAGAAAGCCAAGTGAGGGCAAAATGGCAAAGTTAAGAGGTTGGAGTTTTTTGCTCGCGGGCTACCCATGGTACTAGCATGACCTTGTGGTATGTATGCCCCGACCCCGGGCAATTCGGAGCACCTCTTATTTTTACCACTTTGCCCTTGCTTTGAAGAAAGCCAAGTGAGGGCAAAATGGCAAAGTTAAGAGGTTGGAGTTTTTTGCTCGCGGGCTACCCATGGTACTACAATGACCTTGTGGTTTGTATGCCCCGACCCCGGGCAATTCGGAGCACCTCTTATTTTTACCACTTTGCCCTTGCTTTGAAGAAAGCCAAGTGAGGGCAAAATGGCAAAGTTAAGAGGTTGGAGTTTTTTGCTCGCGGGCAACCCATGGTACTACATGACCTTGTGGTTTGAATGCCCCGACCCCGGGCAATTCGGAGCACCTCTTATTTTTACCACTTTGCCCTTGCTTTGAAGAAAGCCAAGTGAGGGCAAAATGGCAAAGTTAAGAGGTTGGAGTTTTTTGCTCGCGGGCTACCCATGGTACTACAATGACCTTGTGGTTTGTATGCCCCGACCCCGGGCAATTCGGAGCACCTCTTATTTTTACCACTTTGCCCTTGCTTTGAAGAAAGCCAAGTGAGGGCAAAATGGCAAAGTTAAGAGGTTGGAGTTTTTTGCTCGCGGGCAACCCATGGTACTAGCATGACCTTGTGGTTTGTATGCCCCGACCCCGGGCAATTCGGAGCACCTCTTATTTTTACCACTTTGCCCTTGCTTTGAAGAAAGCCAAGTGAGGGCAAAATGGCAAAGTTAAGAGGTTGGAGTTTTTTGCTCGCGGGCTACACATGGTACTACAATGACCTTGTGGTTTGTATGCCCCGACCCCGGGCAATTCGGAGCACCTCTTATTTTTACCACTTTGCCCTTGCTTTGAAGAAAGCCAAGTGAGGGCAAAATGGCAAAGTTAAGAGGTTGGAGTTTTTTGCTCGCGGGCAACCCATGGTACTAGCATGACCTTGTGGTTTGTATGCCCCGACCCCGGGCAATTCGGAGCACCTCTTATTTTTACCACTTTGCCCTTGCTTTGAAGAAAGCCAAGTGAGGGCAAAATGGCAAAGTTAAGAGGTTGGAGTTTTTTGCTCGCGGGCAACCCATGGTACTACATGACCTTGTGGTTTGTATGCCCCGACCCCGGGCAATTCGGAGCACCTCTTATTTTTACCACTTTGCCCTTGCTTTGAAGAAAGCCAAGTGAGGGCAAAATGGCAAAGTTAAGAGGTTGGAGTTTTTTGCTCGCGGGCAACCCATGGTACTAGCATGACCTTGTGGTTTGTATGCCCCGACCCCGGGCAATTCGGAGCACCTCTTATTTTTACCACTTTGCCCTTGCTTTGAAGAAAGCCAAGTGAGGGCAAAATGGCAAAGTTAAGAGGTTGGAGTTTTTTGCTCGCGGGCTACCCATGGTACTAGCATGACCTTGTGGTTTGAATGCCCCGACCCCGGGCAATTCGGAGCACCTCTTATTTTTACCACTTTGCCCTTGCTTTGAAGAAAGCCAAGTGAGGGCAAAATGGCAAAGTTAAGAGGTTGGAGTTTTTTGCTCGCGGGCTACACATGGTACTACAATGACCTTGTGGTTTGTATGCCCCGACCCCGGGCAATTCGGAGCACCTCTTATTTTTACCACTTTGCCCTTGCTTTGAAGAAAGCCAAGTGAGGGCAAAATGGCAAAGTTAAGAGGTTGGAGTTTTTTGCTCGCGGGCTACCCATGGTACTAGCATGACCTTGTGGTTTGTATGCCCCGACCCCGGGCAATTCGGAGCACCTCTTATTTTTACCACTTTGCCCTTGCTTTGAAGAAAGCCAAGTGAGGGCAAAATGGCAAAGTTAAGAGGTTGGAGTTTTTTGCTCGCGGGCAACCCATGGTACTAGCATGACCTTGTGGTTTGTATGCCCGACCCCGGGCAATTCGGAGCACCTCTTATTTTTACCACTTTGCCCTTGCTTTGAAGAAAGCCAAGTGAGGGCAAAATGGCAAAGTTAAGAGGTTGGAGTTTTTTGCTCGCGGGCTACCCATGGTACTAGCATGACCTTGTGGTTTGTATGCCCCGACCCCGGGCAATTCGGAGCACCTCTTATTTTTACCACTTTGCCCTTGCTTTGAAGAAAGCCAAGTGAGGGCAAAATGGCAAAGTTAAGAGGTTGGAGTTTTTTGCTCGCGGGCTACCCATCGTACTACAATGACCTTGTTGTTTGTATGCCCCGACCCGGGCAATTCGGAGCACCTCTTATTTTTACCACTTTGCCCTTGCTTTGAAGAAAGCCAAGTGAGGGCAAAATGAAAAAGTTCAGAGGTTGGAATTTTTTGCTCGCGGGCTACCCATGGTCCTACAATGACCTTCTGGTTTGTGTGCCCCGACCCCGGGCAATTCGGAGCACCTCTTATTTTTACCACTTTGCCCTTGCTTTGAAGAAAGCCAAGTGAGGGCAAAATGGCAAAGTTAAGAGGTTGGAGTTTTTTGCTCGCGGGCTACCCATGGTACTAGCATGACCTTGTGGTTTGTATGCCCCGACCCCGGGCAATTCGGAGCACCTCTTATTTTTACCACTTTGCCCTTGCTTTGAAGAAAGCCAAGTGAGGGCAAAATGGCAAAGTTAAGAGGTTGGAGTTTTTTGCTCGCGGGCTACCCATGGTACTACAATGACCTTGTGGTTTGTATGCCCCGACCCCGGGCAATTCGGAGCACCTCTTATTTTTACCACTTTGCCCTTGCTTTGAAGAAAGCCAAGTGAGGGCAAAATGGCAAAGTTAAGAGGTTGGAGTTTTTTGCTCGCGGGCAACCCATGGTACTACAATGACCTTGTGGTTTGTATGCCCCGACCCCGGGCAATTCGGAGCACCTCTTATTTTACCACTTTGCCCTTGCTTTGAAGAAAGCCAAGTGAGGGCAAAATGGCAAAGTTAAGAGGTTGGAGTTTTTTGCTCGCGGGCTACCCATGGTACTAGCATGACCTTGTGGTTTGTATGCCCCGACCCCGGGCAATTCGGAGCACCTCTTATTTTTACCACTTTGCCCTTGCTTTGAAGAAAGCCAAGTGAGGGCAAAATGGCAAAGTTAAGAGGTTGGAGTTTTTTGCTCGCGGGCTACCATGGTACTACATGACCTTGTGGTTTGTATGCCCCGACCCGGGCAATTCGGAGCACCTCTTATTTTTACCACTTTGCCCTTGCTTTGAAGAAAGCCAAGTGAGGGCAAAATGGCAAAGTTAAGAGGTTGGAGTTTTTTTTTGGGGGGGGCCATGGTACTACATGACCTTGTGGTTTGTATGCCCCGACCCCGGGCAATTCGGAGCACCTCTTATTTTTACCACTTTGCCCTTGCTTTGAAAAAGCCAAGAGGGCAAAATGGCAAAGTTAAGAGGTTGGAGTTTTTTGCTCGCGGGCTACCCATGGTACTAGCATGACCTTGTGGTTTGAATGCCCCGACCCCGGGCAATTCGGAGCACCTCTTATTTTACCACTTTGCCCTTGCTTTGAAGAAAGCCAAGTGAGGGCAAAATGGCAAAGTTAAGAGGTTGGAGTTTTTTGCTCGCGGGCTACACATGGTACTACAATGACCTTGTGGTTTGTATGCCCCGACCCCGGGCAATTCGGAGCACCTCTTATTTTTACCACTTTGCCCTTGCTTTGAAGAAAGCCAAGTGAGGGCAAAATGGCAAAGTTAAGAGGTTGGAGTTTTTTGCTCGCGGGCTACACATGGTACTACAATGACCTTGTGGTTTGTATGCCCCGACCCCGGGCAATTCGGAGCACCTCTTATTTTTACCACTTTGCCCTTGCTTTGAAGAAAGCCAAGTGAGGGCAAAATGGCAAAGTTAAGAGGTTGGAGTTTTTTGCTCGCGGGCTACCCATGGTACTACAATGACCTTGTGGTTTGTATGCCCCGACCCCGGGCAATTCGGAGCACCTCTTATTTTACCACTTTGCCCTTGCTTTGAAGAAAGCCAAGTGAGGGCAAAATGGCAAAGTTAAGAGGTTGGAGTTTTTTGCTCGCGGGCTACCCATGGTACTAGCATGACCTTGTGGTTTGTATGCCCCGACCCCGGGCAATTCGGAGCACCTCTTATTTTTACCACTTTGCCCTTGCTTTGAAGAAAGCCAAGTGAGGGCAAAATGGCAAAGTTAAGAGGTTGGAGTTTTTTGCTCGCGGGCTACCCATGGTACTAGCATGACCTTGTGGTTTGTATGCCCGACCCCGGGCAATTCGGAGCACCTCTTATTTTTACCACTTTGCCCTTGCTTTGAAGAAAGCCAAGTGAGGGCAAAATGGCAAAGTTAAGAGGTTGGAGTTTTTTGCTCGCGGGCTACACATGGTACTACAATGACCTTGTGGTTTGTATGCCCCGACCCCGGGCAATTCGGAGCACCTCTTATTTTTACCACTTTGCCCTTGCTTTGAAGAAAGCCAAGTGAGGGCAAAATGGCAAAGTTAAGAGGTTGGAGTTTTTTGCTCGCGGGCTACACATGGTACTACAATGACCTTGTGGTTTGTATGCCCCGACCCCGGGCAATTCGGAGCACCTCTTATTTTTACCACTTTGCCCTTGCTTTGAAGAAAGCCAAGTGAGGGCAAAATGGCAAAGTTAAGAGGTTGGAGTTTTTTTTGCTCGCGGGCAACCCATGGTACTACAATGACCTTGTGGTTTGTATGCCCCGACCCCGGGCAATTCGGAGCACCTCTTATTTTTACCACTTTGCCCTTGCTTGAAGAAAGCCAAGTGAGGGCAAAATGGCAAAGTTAAGAGGTTGGAGTTTTTTGCTCGCGGGCTACACATGGTACTACAATGACCTTGTGGTTTGTATGCCCGTGACCGGGCAATTCGGAGCACCTCTTATTTTTACCACTTTGCCCTTGCTTTGAAGAAAGCCAAGTGAGGGCAAAATGGCAAAGTTAAGAGGTTGGAGTTTTTTGCTCGCGGGCTACCCATGGTACTAGCATGACCTTGTGGTTTGTATGCCCCGACCCCGGGCAATTCGGAGCACCTCTTATTTTTACCACTTTGCCCTTGCTTTGAAGAAAGCCAAGTGAGGGCAAAATGGCAAAGTTAAGAGGTTGGAGTTTTTTGCTCGCGGGCTTCCCATGGTACTAGCAATGACCTTGTGGTTTGTATGCCCCGACCCCGGGCAATTCGGAGCACCTCTTATTTTTACCACTTTGCCCTTGCTTTGAAGAAAGCCAAGTGAGGGCAAAATGGCAAAGTTAAGAGGTTGGAGTTTGTTGTCGCGAGCCACATAACATCATGTAAATAAGCAAGGTAGAAGCCCAAATGGAAGTGATCCTGATGCAACAACCAATGGGTTTGAGCCCATCATAATCGACCTCTTATCTGATTTCCGACTTTCTTGCTTGAAGAAAGCCAAGTGAGCTTTCAAAAGACAAAGTGGATTTGGAGGCGTGCACAAGCAGATATGATCATTTTAAGTAAAGTGGTCGGGACTTTCCGGATTTCGGGATCCTTGTCTCCTTCCCACTTTTGAGAGCATGTTTGTCCCCTTGACTACTTTCCCACGAATTTAGCATGTTTGTCTTCAGATTATTCTCAATTCTATGTTAGAGGGTTGATTCTAAGCTTCTATAAATATTTGTATTTGTGAGTGTAAGAGCATAGAGTGTTTTATGAATTAAACCAGCCTTTGGCTTTGTGAGAAGAGAGAATTCTTCTTATTGTAATTCTGTACCTCTTTGGTATAATCCTTAGAGTGGTGAATTTCTATTGTTCTGTATCCCTTGTTTTAATCCTTTGGGTGGTGATATTCTATATCCCTTTGGTGTTATTTCTTGGGTGGTGAACTCCTATCTTTCATTTCTTTGTTTGATTGTTGGGTTTCCTTTGCCTCCATTTGAATCTGGTATCAAATTGGTATCAGAGCTTTGGTTTCTTATAGGTGATTTCTAACACCTTGGTTTCCATAGTTCTTGTTTTTATGGCTGGTCGTGGTCGTCGTGCTCGAACTAATCCAGAAGCACCTCCAGTAGCACCAGCCCAACGAGACCCACGAGATATTGAAATGGATGCCTTGAGGAGACAAATACAACAGCTCCAGCAACGCTTGAGCGTTATGAAGCTTCTGAACATGGTGCCTCTCATCATGGTTCAGATGTTGAAGTTTCCAGCAACGATGGAGACAATGTTAATCCATTCCACCGCGCTCGTAGTCACGCCTCAAGTGACAGCACTCCACCTCATCCACGTGACCTAGGAAATCATATTTTCCAACGTCATTATGATGTCAAGCTGGACATTCCAGAATTTGAAGGAAGAATGCAACCTGATGAATTCATTGATTGGCTTAACACCATTGAGCGAATCTTTGATTACAAAGATGTTCCAGATCACAACAAGGTGAAGCTTGTTGCCATCAAGCTACGAAAACATGCTTCTATTTGGTGGGAACACCTTAAGAGGCAGCGAGAACGTGAGAGGAAGAGTCGCATTGTGACATGGGCAAAGATGAAGAAGGCTCTTAAGAAGAAGTATTTGCCAGATCATTATAGACAAGATATTTTTCTTAAGTTCCACAATTTCCGACAAAACGATCTTACTGTGGAAGAATATACAGCAGAATTCGATCATTCTATGATGCGTTGTGACATTGTAGAACCCGAAGAGCAAATGGTTGCCCGCTATCTTGGAGGGTTACGTCTTGAAATCAGTAATGTTGTACAATTACAACCTTACTGGACTTACAATGATGTTTGCAAGCTAGCTATCAAGGTGGAGAAACAATTAAAGGAAAAGGGTAAGAGCAACTATCGGCCTTTCAATCGTGATACAAACCGGGGGAGTAATTCTACTTCCAAGGTCATTCCATCAACCAAAACAGCAGCTGTCAAACCACCTGCTAAGAATGATGCTCCATCAGGTTCTAATCGCTTCAATACTTCTAATTCAAGTAGAAAATGCTTTAAATGTCATGGTTTTGGACATATTGCTTCTGATTGTCCAAATCGCAAAATAATCTCCCTTGTTGAGGAAGAATTGGAAGATAATGCTGAGAGGGACCAAGATGAGGAAGAATCCGAGGAGGAGTTGACATATGCGGATCAAGGAGAGTCTCTTGTCATTCGCAGAATATTGAAGTCAACTTATGCAGAAGATGATTGGCTTCGGAACAACATTTTTCACACCAAATGCACTTCCAATGGCAAGGTGTGTAATGTCATCATTGATGGGGGAAGTTGTGAGAATGTGGTGTCGACAACCATGGTGGAGAAGTTAAATCTAAAAACAGAAGCTCATTCCCATCCTTACAAACTTCAGTGGCTTCAAAAGGGTAATGACATACAGGTAACTAAGAAATGCTTAGTTCGATTCTCTATTGGAAAAAATTATGAGGATGAAGTTATGTGTGATGTTGTTCCTATGGATGCATGCCATATATTGCTTGGTAGACCATGGCAGTATGATAGGAAAACAGTCCATAATGGTCTCAAAAATACCTATTCTTTTGTAAAAGATGGAGTTAAAGTGACTTTAGCTCCATTGAAAAGAGAAATTACTCCTAAACCTTCTAAAGGGGAGGGTTGTAGTTTACTATCTATAGGTGAAGTTGAGAGAATTTTAACTGAATGTGGGGAGGGGTATGCTCTTGTGGTAGTGGAAAAAAAAGACCCCATTGAAGTCCCACTTATAATACAACCACTTCTTGAGGAATTTCCTGATGTTATTCCCGAAGAACTTCCACCAGGCCTTCCACCCATGAGGAGTATGCAGCACCATATTGATCTTATTCCAGGTTCTATTTTACCTAACAAAGCAGCCTATAGGATGAATCCAAGGGAACACGAAGAGTTGCAAAGGCAAGTTGATGAGCTAATCTCCAAAGGCCTTGTACGAGAAAGCATGAGTCCTTGCGCTGTCCCAGCACTTCTAGTACCAAAGAAGGATGGCTCATGGCGTATGTGTATTGATAGCAGGGCTGTTAACAAAATCACCATCCGGTACCGCTTTCCCATCCCGCGGTTGGATGATCTCCTAGATCAGCTTCATGGTGCCACAATCTTCTCAAACATCGATCTTCGCAGCGGATATCATCAAATTCGCATGAGAGATGGTGATGAATGGAAGACAGCGTTCAAAACGAGAGATGGTCTTTATGAATGGATGGTCATGCCATTTGGACTATCTAATGCCCAAGTACTTTTATGCGTCTTATGAATCATATTTTCAAACCATTTCTGGGTCAATTTGTTGTTGTTTACTTTGATGATATCTTAGTTTACAGCAAGTCTCAAGAGCAACATATGGAACATCTTCATCAAGTTTTCCAAATCTTGCAAGAACAAAAGCTGTATGTCAACTTGAAGAAGTGTCATTTCTTCACCAATAGCCTTGTGTTCTTAGGCTATGTTGTTTGCAAAGAAGGAATCATGATGGATCCAGGTAAGATAGAGGCAATCACCAGCTGGCCTATTCCCAAGTCCCTTCACGACATAAGAAGCTTTCATGGACTTGCATCATTCTATAGACGGTTCATCAAAGGCTTCAGCACCATTATTGCTCCTATCACGGAATGCCTTAAAGGAGGGACGTTCAAGTGGACGGAGGAAGCCCAAAAGAGCTTTGAGCTTCTCAAACAGAAGGTAACGGAGGCCCCAATCCTTACACTCCCAGATTTCTCCAAGGTATTCGAAGTGGAGTGCGATGCCTCTAATTTAGGGATTGGTGGTGTTCTTAGTCAAGAAGGTAAACCAATTGCATTCTTTAGTGAAAAGCTCAATGAATCTCGAAAAAATTATTCCACCTATGACAAAGAATTCTATGCTCTTGTTCGTGCATTGGAACATTGGAGTCATTACCTACTCTTTAGAGAGTTTATACTTCATTCAGATCATGAAGCTTTGAAGTACTTAAACAGTCAGCAAAAACTCAACAAGCGACATGCAAAGTGGAGTGAATTTTTGCAAGCTTACTCATTCTCCATCAAGCACAAGTCAGGTAAACTCAATCAAGTTGCTGATGCCTTGAGTCGAAGACACTCTTTACTTAATACCATGCAAGTGCAGGTTTTGGGTTTTGAAATTGTAAAGGAACTTTATAAAGATGACCTTGATTTTGGCGATACATGGAAGCAATGCTCTAAGGGTCCTAACAACCATTTCTTGTTACAAGATGGTTTTCTCTTCAAAGATAATCACTTATGCATTCCTCAATGTTCGTTGCGAGAAGCCATTATCAAAGAAGCCCATGGAGGAGGACTTGCTGGTCATTTTGGTAGAGACAAAACTTTAACTCTTGTGCAGGAACATTTTGTTTGGCCCAAAATGGTGCGAGATGTTGTCCGACATGTGAAACAATGTCGAATTTGCCACCTTGCAAAGAGTCACAAACAGAACACCGGGCTATACATCCCATTACCTGTTCCTAATGCTCCTTGGGAGGATGTTAGTCTTGATTTTGTTGTAGGTTTGCCAAGAACTCAAAGAAACAAAGACTCCATTATGGTGGTGGTGGATCGATTCTCAAAGATGGCTCATTTTGTTCCTTGCAACAAAACTCTTGATGCATCTCATGTTGCTGACTTATACTTCAGAGAAATAGTCAAGCTTCATGGCATTCCTAAGACAATCACCTCTGATCGTGATTCCAAGTTTGTAGGACATTTTTGGCGTACTCTTTGGCGGAAACTTGGCACTATCCTTCAATTCAGCTCTGCTTATCACCCCAAACAGATGGCCAAACTGAAGTTGTTAATCGGAGTTTGGGAAATCTCTTGAGAAGCTTTGTAGGGAAGAACATCCGTCAATGGGATCTCTTCCTAGCTCAAGCTGAATTTGCCTATAATAGGTCTACAAGCCAAACCACTGGTTGTAGCCCATTTGAAGCTGTCTATGGTCTAAAACCCATTAGCCCTCTTGATTTGGCTCCACTTCCCACCACTACTCAATTCAGTGGAGATGCCGAGAAACGAACAAATGAGATCAAGAAGTTACATGAGCAGATTAGGGGTCATATTGAGAAGCAAAATGAGAAGTACCGTACACAAGCCAATAAACATAGAAAGCCTGCAGTTTTCAAAGAAGGAGACCTGGTATGGATACATCTTCGAAAGGAGCGTTTTCCCTCGAAACGTCGGTCTAAACTTCTACCACGAGCTGATGGTCCATTTAAGGTACTTCAACGTATTGGGGAAAATGCTTACAAAATTGAACTCCCTGGTGATTATGGAGTTTCTGCAACTTTCAATGTGAGTGACTTATCTCCCTATGAAGAAAATGAAGAAAACGTGGACTTGAGGACAAGTCCTCAACAACCGGGGGAGCCTGACATGGGTATGTCCAACAAGAGCCACATAACATCATGCCAAATAAGCAAGGTAGAAGCCCAAATGGAAGTGATCCTGATGCAACAACCAATGGGTTTTGAGCCCATCATAATCGACCCAATACTTATCTGATTTCCGACCTTCTTAGGTCTAAATTGAAGATAAGATGTTAGCTTTCCAACAAGACAAGTTTCAGTGGATTTGGAGGCGTGCACAAGCAGATATGATCATTTTAAGTAAAGTGGTCGGGACTTTCCGGATTTCGGGATCCTTGTCTCCTTCCCACTTTTGAGAGCATGTTTGTCCCCTTGACTACTTTCCCACGAATTTAGCATGTTTGTCTTCAGATTATTCTCAATTCTATGTTAGAGGGTTGATTCTAAGCTTCTATAAATATTTGTATTTGTGAGTGTAAGAGCATAGAGTGTTTTATGAATTAAACCAGCCTTTGGCTTTGTGAGAAGAGAGAATTCTTCTTATTGTAATTCTGTACCTCTTTGGTATAATCCTTAGAGTGGTGAATTTCTATTGTTCTGTATCCCTTGTTTTAATCCTTTGGGTGGTGATATTCTATATCCCTTTGGTGTTATTTCTTGGGTGGTGAACTCCTATCTTTCATTTCTTTGTTTGATTGTTGGGTTTCCTTTGCCTCCATTTGAATCTGGTATCAAATGACCTTGTGGTATGTATGCCCCGACCCCGGGCAATTCGGAGCACCTCTTATTTTTACCACTTTGCCCTTGCTTTGAATGAAAGCCAAGTGAGGCAAAGTGGCAAAGTTAAGAGGTTGGAGTTTTTTGCTCGCGGGCTTCCCATGGTACTACAATGACCTTGGTATGTATGCCCGACCCCGGGCAATTCGGAGCACCTCTTATTTTTACCACTTTGCCCTTGCTTTGAAGAAAGCCAAGTGAGGGCAAAGTGGCAAAGTTAAGAGGTTGGAGTTTTTGCTCGCGGGCTTCCCATGGTACTACAATGACCTTGTGGTATGTATGCCCCGACCCCGGGCAATTCGGAGCACCTCTTATTTTTACCACTTTGCCCTTGCTTTGAAAAAGCCAAGTGAGGGCAAAGTGGCAAAGTTAAGAGGTTGGAGTTTTTTGCTCGCGGGTTCCCATGGTACTACAATGACCTTGTATGGTATGTATGCCCCGACCCCGGGCAATTCGGAGCACCTCTTATTTTTACCACTTTGCCCTTGCTTAGAAGAAAGCCAAGTGAGGGCAAAGTGGCAAAGTTAAGAGGTTGGAGTTTTTTGCTCGCGGGCTTCCCATGGTACTACAATGACCTTGTGGTATGTATGCCCGACCCCGGGCAATTCGGAGCACCTCTTATTTTTACCACTTTGCCCTTGCTTTGGAGAAAGCCAAGTGAGGGCAAAATGGCAAAGTTAAGAGGTTGGAGTTTTTTGCTCGCGGGCTTCACATGGTACTACAATGACCTTGTGGTATGTATGCCCCGACCCCGGGCAATTCGGAGCACCTCTTATTTTTACCACTTTGCCCTTGCTTTGTAGAAAGCCAAGTGAGGGCAAAGTGGCAAAGTTAAGAGGTTGGAGTTTTTTGCTCGCGGGCTTCCCATGGTACTACAATGACCTTGTGTATGTATGCCCCGACCCGGGCAATTCGGAGCACCTCTTATTTTTACCACTTTGCCCTTGCTTTGAAGAAAGCCAAGTGAGGGCAAAGTGGCAAAGTTAAGAGGTTGGAGTTTTTTGCTCGCGGGCTTCACATGGTACTACAATGACCTTGTGGTATGTATGCCCGGTACCCGGGCAATTCGGAGCACCTCTTATTTTTACCACTTTGCCCTTGCTCTGAAGAAAGCCAAGTGAGGGCAAAGTGGCAAAGTTAAGAGGTTGGAGTTTTTTGCTCGCGGGCTCCCATGGTACTACAATGACCTTGTGGTATGTATGCCCCGACCCCGGGCAATTCGGAGCACCTCTTATTTTTACCACTTTGCCCTTGCTTTGTAGAAAGCCAAGTGAGGGCAAAGTGGCAAAGTTAAGAGGTTGGAGTTTTTTGCTCGCGGGCTTCCCATGGTACTACAATGACCTTGTGGTATGTATGCCGACCCCGGGCAATTCGGAGCACCTCTTATTTTTACCACTTTGCCCTTGCTTTGAAGAAAGCCAAGTGAGGGCAAAGTGGCAAAGTTAAGAGGTTGGAGTTTTTTGCTCGCGGGCTTCCCATGGTACTACAATGACCTTGTGGTTTGTATGCCCCGACCCGGGCAATTCGGAGCACCTCTTATTTTTACCACTTTGCCCTTGCTTTGAAGAAAGCCAGTGAGGGCAAAGTGGCAAAGTTAAGAGGTTGGAGTTTTTTGCTCGCGGGCTTCCCATGGTACTACAATGACCTTGTGGTTTGTATGCCCCGACCCCGGGCAATTCGGAGCACCTCTTATTTTTACCACTTTGCCCTTGCTTTGTAGAAAGCCAAGTGAGGGCAAAGTGGCAAAGTTAAGAGGTTGGAGTTTTTTGCTCGCGGGTTCCCATGGTACTACAATGACCTTGTGGTATGTATGCCCCGACCCCGGGCAATTCGGAGCACCTCTTATTTTTACCACTTTGCCTTGCTTTGTAAAAAGCCAAGTGAGGGCAAAATGGCAAAGTTAAGAGGTTGGAGTTTTTTTGCTCCGGGCTTCCCATGGTACTACAATGACCTTGTGGTATGTATGCCCCGACCCCGGGCAATTCGGAGCACCTCTTATTTTTACCACTTTGCCCTTGCTTGTAAAAAGCCAAGTGAGGGCAAAGTGGCAAAGTTAAGAGGTTGGAGTTTTTTGCTCGCGGGCTCCCATGGTACTACAATGACCTTGTGGTATGTATGCCCCGACCCGGGCAATTCGGAGCACCTCTTATTTTTTACACTTTGCCCTTGTTTACTTTGAAGAAAGCCAAGTGAGGGCAAAGTGGCAAAGTTAAGAGGTTGGAGTTTTTTTGCTCGCGGGCTTCCCATGGTTACTACAATGACCTTGTGGTTTGTATGCCCCGACCCGGGCAATTCGGAGCACCTTTTTTTTACCACTTTGCCCTTGCTTTGTAGAAAGCCAAGTGAGGGCAAAGTGGCAAAGTTAAGAGGTTGGAGTTTTTTGCTCGCGGGCTTCACATGGTACTACAATGACCTTGTGGTATGTATGCCCCGACCCCGGGCAATTCGGAGCACCTCTTATTTTTACCACTTTGCCCTTGCTTTGAAGAAAGCCAAGTGAGGGCAAAGTGGCAAAGTTAAGAGGTTGGAGTTTTTTGCTCGCGGGCTACCCATGGTACTACAATGACCTTGTGGTTTGTATGCCCCGACCCCGGGCAATTCGGAGCACCTCTTATTTTTACCACTTTGCCCTTGCTTTGAAGAAAGCCAAGTGAGGGCAAAGTGGCAAAGTTAAGAGGTTGGAGTTTTTTGCTCGCGGGCTACCCATGGTACTACAATGACCTTGTGGTTTGTATGCCCCGACCCGGGCAATTCGGAGCACCTCTTATTTTTACCACTTTGCCCTTGCTTTGTTGAAAGCAAGTGAGGGCAAAATGGCAAAGTTAAGAGGTTGGAGTTTTTTGCTCGCGGGCTACACATGGTACTACAATGACCTTGTGGTTTGTATGCCCCGACCCCGGGCAATTCGGAGCACCTCTTATTTTTACCACTTTGCCCTTGCTTTGTAGAAAGCCAAGTGAGGGCAAAGTGGCAAAGTTAAGAGGTTGGAGTTTTTTGCTCGCGGGGGCTACCCATGGTACTACAATGACCTTGTGGTTTGTATGCCCCGACCCCGGGCAATTCGGAGCACCTCTTATTTTTACCACTTTGCCCTTGCTTTGAAGAAAGCCAAGTGAGGGCAAAATGGCAAAGTTAAGAGGTTGGAGTTTTTTGCTCGCGGGCTCCATGGTACTACAATGACCTTGTGGTTTGTATGCCCGACCCCGGGCAATTCGGAGCACCTCTTATTTTTACCACTTTGCCCTTGCTTTGAAGAAAGCCAAGTGAGGGCAAAATGGCAAAGTTAAGAGGTTGGAGTTTTTTGCTCGCGGGCTACACATGGTACTACAATGACCTTGTGATTTGTATGCTCCGAGCCCGGGCAATTCGGAGCACCTCTTATTTTCACCACTTTGCCCTTGCTTTGAAAAAAGCCAAGTGAGGGCAAAATGGCAAAGTTAAGAGGTTGGAGTTTTTTGCTCGCGGGCTACACATGGTACTACAATGACCTTGTGGTTTGTATGCCCCGACCCCGGCAATTCGGAGCACCTCTTATTTTTACACTTTGCCTTGCTTTGATGAAAGCCAAGTGAGGGCAACATGGCAAAGTTAAGAGGTTGGAGTTTTTTGCTCGCGGGCTTCCCATGGTACTACAATGACCTTGGGTTTGTATGCCCCGACCCCGGGCAATTCGGAGCACCTCTTATTTTTACCACTTTGCCCTTGCTTAGAAAAGCCAAGTGAGGGCAAAGTGGCAAAGTTAAGAGGTTGGAGTTTTTTGCTCGGGGCTTCCACATGGTACTACAATGACCTTGTGGTATGTATGCCCGACCCCGGGCAATTCGGAGCACCTCTTATTTTTACCACTTTCCCTTGCTTTGTTGAAAGCCAAGTGAGGGCAAAGTGGCAAAGTTAAGAGGTTGGAGTTTTTTGCTCGCGGGACTACAATGGTACTACAATGACCT
>JARVXP010000393.1:0-38326 GCA_029856935.1 Cyclocarya paliurus
CATACATATCACAATGTAATGTAGAACCATTGGAAGCCCGCTAGCAAAAAACTCCAACCTCTTAACCTGGCCACTTTGCCCTCACTTGGCTTTCTACTAAGAAAGGGCAAAGTGGTAAAAATAAGAGTTGCTCCAACTTGAACGGGGTTGGGGCATACAAATCATAACGTCATTGTAGAACCAATGGAAGCCCGCGAGCAAAAAACTCCAACCTCTTAACCTGGCCACTTTGCCCTCACTTGGCATTAAACTAAGAAAGGGCAAAGTGATTAAAATAATAGTTGCTCCAACTTGCCCGGGGTCGCGGCATACATACCACGAGGTCTTTGTAGAACCATTGGATGCCTGCATGCAAAAAACTCCAACCTCTTAATCTTGCCACTTTGCCATCAGTTGGCTTTCTACTAAGGAAGGGCAAAGTGGTAAAAATAAGAGGTCCTCCGAATTGCTAGGGGTCGGGGCATATATACCACAAGGTCATTGTAGAACCATTGGAAGCCCGCGAGCAAAAAACTCCAACCTCTTAATCTTGCCACTTTTCCCTCACTTGGCTTTCTACGAAAAAAGGGCAAAGTGGTAAAAATAGGAGGTGCTCCGAATTGCCTAGGGTCGGGCCATACGTACCACAAGGTCATTGTAGAACCATTTGAAGCCCGCAACCAAAAAACTCCAACCACTTAATCTTGCCACTTTGCCCTCACTTGGCTTTCTACTAAGCAAGGGCAAAGTGGTAAAAATAAGAGGTGCTCCAACTTGCCCAAGGACGGGCCATACATACCACAAGGTCATTGTACAACCAAGGGTAGCCCGCAAGCACAAAACTCTAACCTCTTAACTTTGCCACTTTGCCCTCACTTGGCTTTATACTAAGGTAGGGCAAAGTGGTAAAAATAAGAGGTGCTCCGAATTGCCCAGGGTCAGGGCATACATATCACAATGTAATGTAGAACCATTGGAAGCCCGCGAGCAAAAAATTCCAACTTCATAATCTTGCCACTTTTCCCTCACTTGGCTTTCTACCAAGGTAGGGCAAAGTGGTAAAAATAAGAGGTGCTCCGAATTGCTCGAGGTCGCAGCATACGTATAAAGGTGATTGTAGAACTATTGGAAGCCCGCGAGCAAAAAACTCCTACCTCTGAATCTTGACACTTTGCCCTCACTTGGCTTTCTACTAAGAAAGGGCAAAGTGATAAAAATAAGGGGTGCTCTGAATTGCCCGGGGTTGGGGCATACGTACCATAAGGTCATTGTACAACCATTGGAAGCTTGCAAGCAAAAAACTCCAACCACTTAATCTTGCCACTTTGCCCTCACTTGGCTTTCAACTAAGCAAGGGCAAAGTGGTAAAAATAAGAGGTGCTCCAACTTTCCCGGGGTCGGGCCATACATACCACAAGGTCATTGTACAACCAAGGGTAGACCGCAAGCACAAAACTCTAACGTCTTAACTTTGCCACTTTGCCCTCGCTTGGCTTTCAACTAAGGTAGGGCAAAGTGGAAAAAATAAGAGGTGCTCCGAATTGCCCGGGGTCGGGGCATATGTACCATAAGGTCATTGTCCAACCATTGGAAGCCCGCAAGCAAAAAACTCCAACCACTTAATCTTGCCACTTTGCCGTCACTTGGCTTTCAACTAAGCAAGGGCAAAGTGGTAAAAATAAGAGGTGCTCCAACTCTCCCGGGGTCAGGCCATACATACCACAAGGTCATTGTACAACCAAGGGTAGACCGCAAGCACAAAACTCTAACCTCTTAACTTTGCCACTTTGCCCTCGCTTGGCATTCAACTAAGGTAGGGCAAAGTGGAAAAATAAGAGGTGCTCTGAATTGCCCAGGGTTGGGGCATACATATCATTACGTCATTGTAGAACCATTGGAAGCTCGCTAGCAAAAAACTCCAACCTCTTAATCTTGCCACTTTGCCCTCGCTTGGCTTTCTACTAAGTTAGGGCAAAGTGGCAAAAATAAGAGGTGGTCCGAATTGCCTGGGGTCGGGGCATACATATCATAACGTCATTGTAAAACCATTGGAAGCCCGCGAGAAAAAACTCCAACCTCTTAATCTTGCCACTTTGCTCTCACTTGGCTTTCTACTAAGAAAGGGCAAAGTGGTAAAAATAAGAGTTGCTCCAACTTGTCTAGGTAGGGGCATACATACCAAACGGACATTGTAGAACCATTGGAAGCACGCGAGCAAAACGCCCCAACCTCTTAATCTTGCCACTTTGCCCTCATTTGGCTTTCTAATACGGAAGGGCAAAGTGGTAAAAATAAGTGGTGCTCCGAATTGCCCGGGGTCAGGGCATACATACCACAAGGTCATTGTAGAAACATTGGTTGCCTGCATGCAAAAAAATCCAACCTCTTAATCTTGCCACTTTGCCATCACTTGGCTTTCTACTAAGCTAGGGCAAAGTGGTAAAAATAAGAGGTGCTCCGAATTGCCCTGGATTGGGCATACATAGCACAAGGTCATTGTAGAACCATTGGAAGCCCGCGAACAAAGCACTCCAACCTCTTAATCTTGCCGCTTTGCCCTCATTTGGCTTTCTACTAAGGAAAGGCAAAGTGGTAAAAATAAGAGGCGCTCTGAATTGCCCGAGTTCGGGCATACATTCCACAAGGACATTGTAGAACCATTGCAAGCCCGCGAGCAAAAAAATCCAACCTCTTAATCTTGCAACTTTGCCCTCATTTGGCTTTCTACTAAGGAAGGGCAAAGTTGTAAAAATAAGAGGTGCTCCAACTTGCTCGGGGTCGGGGCATACATATCATAACGTCATTGTAGAACCATTGGAAGCCTGCAAGCAAAAAACTCCAACCTCTTAATCTTGCCACTTTGCCTTCACTTGGCTTTCTAGTAAGCAAGGGAAAAGTGGTAAAAATAGGAGCTGCTCAACCTTGCCCGGGGACGGGCATACATGTGATAACGTCATTGTAGAACCATTGGAAGCTCGTGAGCAAAAAACTCCAACCTTTTAACCTGACCACTTTGCCCTCACTTGGCTTTCTAATTTGGAAGGGAAAAGTGGTAAAAATAAGAGGTGCTCTGAATTGCCCGGGTTCGGGCGTACATACCACAAGGACATTGTAGAACCATTGCAAGCCCGCGAGCAAAAAACTCCAACCTCTTAATCTTGCCACTTTGCCGTCAGTTGGCTTTCTACTAAGAAAGGGCAAAGTGGTAAAAATAAGAGTTGCTCCAACTTGCCCGGGGTCGGGGTATACATACCACAAGGCCATTGTAGAACCATTGGAAGCCCGCGAGTAAAACACTGCAACCTCTTAATCTTGCCACATTGCCCTCACTTGGCTTTCTACTACGAAAGGGCAAAGTGGTAAAAATAAGAGGTGCTCCGAATTGCCAGGGGTCGGGGCATACATATCATAACACCATTGTAGAACCATTGAAAGCCGTGAGCAAAAAACTCCAACCTCTTAATCTTGCCACTCTACCCTCACATGGTTTTCTACTAAGAAAGGACAAAGTGGCAAAAATAAGAGGTGCTCCGAATTGCTCGGGGTCGGAGCGTACATATCATAACGTCATTGTAGAAACATCGAAAGCCCGCTAGCAAAAAACTCCAACCTCTGAATCTTGCCACTTTGCCCTCACTTGGCTTTCTACTAAGAAAGGGCAAAGTGGTAAAAATTAGACTTGCTCCAACTTGCCCAGTGTCGGGGCATACATATCATAACGTCATTGTAGAGCCATTAGAAGCCCGCGAGCAAAAAACTCCAACCTCTTAACCTGGCCACTTTGCCCTCACCTGGCTTTCTACTACCCAAGGGCAAAGTGGTAAAAATAAGAGGTGCTTCGAATTTCCCGGGGTCGGGGCATACATACCACAAGGTGATTGTAGAACCATTGGAAGCCCGCGAGCAAAAAACTCCAACCTCTTAAATTGGCCACTTTGCCCTCACTTGGCTTTCTACTAAGTTAGGGCAAAGTGGCAAAAATAAGAGGTGGTCCGAATTGCCTGGGGTCGGGGCATACATATCATAACGTCATTGTAAAACCATTGGAAGCCCGCGAGAAAAAACTCCAACCTCTTAATCTTGCCACTTTGCTCTCACTTGGCTTTCTACTAAGAAAGGGCAAAGTGGTAAAAATAAGAGTTGCTCCAACTTGTCTAGGTAGGGGCATACATACCAAACGGACATTGTAGAACCATTGGAAGCACGCGAGCAAAACGCCCCAACCTCTTAATCTTGCCACTTTGCCCTCATTTGGCTTTCTAATACGGAAGGGCAAAGTGGTAAAAATAAGTGGTGCTCCGAATTGCCTGGGGTCAGGGCATACATACCACAAGGTCATTGTAGAAACATTGGTTGCCTGCATGCAAAAAACTCCAACCTCTTAATCTTGCCACTTTGCCATCACTTGGCTTTCTACTAAGCTAGGGCAAAGTGGTAAAAATAAGAGGTGCTCCGAATTGCCCTGGATTGGGGCATACATAGCACAAGGTCATTGTAGAACCATTGGAAGCCCGCGAACAAAGCACTCCAACCTCTTAATCTTGCCGCTTTGCCCTCATTTGGCTTTCTACTAAGGAAAGGCAAAGTGGTAAAAATAAGAGGCGCTCTGAATTGCCCGAGTTCGGGCATACATTCCACAAGGACATTGTAGAAGCATTGCAAGCCCGCGAGCAAAAAAATCCAACCTCTTAATCTTGCAACTTTGCCCTCATTTGGCTTTCTACTAAGGAAGGGCAAAGTTGTAAAAATAAGAGGTGCTCCAACTTGCTCGGGGTCGGGGCATACATATCATAACGTCATTGTAGAACCATTGGAAGCCTGCAAGCAAAAAACTCCAACCTCTTAATCTTGCCACTTTGCCTTCACTTGGCTTTCTAGTAAGCAAGGGAAAAGTGGTAAAAATAGGAGCTGCTCAACCTTGCCCGGGGACGGGCATACATGTGATAACGTCATTGTAGAACCATTGGAAGCTCGTGAGCAAAAAACTCCAACCTTTTAACCGGACCACTTTGCCCTCACTTGGCTTTCTAATTAGGAAGGGAAAAGTGGTAAAAATAAGAGGTGCTCTGAATTGCCCGGGTTCGGGCGTACATACCACAAGGACATTGTAGAACCATTGCAAGCCCGCGAGCAAAAAACTCCAACCTCTTAATCTTGCCACTTTGCCGTCAGTTGGCTTTCTACTAAGAAAGGGCAAAGTGGTAAAAATAAGAGTTGCTCCAACTTGCCCGGGGTCGGGGTATACATACCACAAGGCCATTGTAGAACCATTGGAAGCCCGCGAGTAAAACACTGCAACCTCTTAATCTTGCCACATTGCCCTCACTTGGCTTTCTACTACGAAAGGGCAAAGTGGTAAAAATAAGAGGTGCTCCGAATTGCCAGGGGTCGGGGCATACATATCATAACACCATTGTAGAACCATTGAAAGCCCGTGAGCAAAAAACTCCAACCTCTTAATCTTGCCACTCTACCCTCACATGGTTTTCTACTAAGAAAGGACAAAGTGGCAAAAATAAGAGGTGCTCCGAATTGCTCGGGGTCGGAGCGTACATATCATAACGTCATTGTAGAAACATCGAAAGCCCGCTAGCAAAAAACTCCAACCTCTGAATCTTGCCACTTTGCCCTCACTTGGCTTTCTACTAAGAAAGGGCAAAGTGGTAAAAATTAGACTTGCTCCAACTTGCCCAGTGTCGGGGCATACATATCATAACGTCATTGTAGAGCCATTAGAAGCCCGCGAGCAAAAAACTCCAACCTCTTAACCTGGCCACTTTGCCCTCACCTGGCTTTCTACTACCCAAGGGCAAAGTGGTAAAAATAAGAGGTGCTTCGAATTTCCCGGGGTCGGGGCATACATACCACAAGGTGATTGTAGAACCATTGGAAGCCCGCGAGCAAAAAACTCCAACCTCTTAAATTGGCCACTTTGCCCTCACTTGGCTTTCTACTAAGCAAGAGCAAAGTGGTAAAAATAAGAGGTGCTCCAACTTGCCCGGGGTTGGGGCATACATACCACAAGGTCATTGTAAAACCATGGGTAGCCCATGAGCAAAAAACTCCAGCCTCTTAACTTTGCCACTTTGCCCTCACTTGGCTTTCAACTAAGGAAAGTCAAAGTGGTAAAAAAAATAAGGGTTGGTCTGAATCACCAGGGGTCAGGGCGTACATACCCCAATGTCATTGTAGAACCATTGGAAGCCCGCAAGCAAAAAACTCCAACCTCTTAATCTTGCCACTTTGCCCTCACTTGGCTTTCTACTAAGCAAGGGAAAAGTGGTAAAAATAAGAGGTGCTCCGAATTTCCCGGGGTCGGGGCATACATACCACAAGGTGATTGTAAGACCATGAGTAGCCCGCAAGAAAAAACCTCCAACCTCTTAACTTTACCACATTTCCCTCACTTGGCTTTCTACTAAAGAAGGGCAAAGTGGTAAAAATAAGAGGTGCACCAAATTACCCGGGGTCGGGGCATACATGCCACAAGGTCATTGTAGAACCATTGGAAGCCCGCAAGCAAAAAACTCCAACCACTTAATCCTACCAATTTGCCCTCACTTGGCTATCTACTAAGCAAGCACAAAGTGGTAAAAATAAGTGGTGCTCCAACTTGCCCAAGGTCGGGGCATACATACCACAAGGTCATTGAAGAACCATGGGTAGCCCGCGAGGAAAAAACTCTAGCCTCTTAACTTTGCCACTTTGCGCTCACTTGGCTTTCAACTAAGGAAGGATAAAGTGGTAAAAATAAGAGGTGCTCAGAATTGCCAGGGGTCGGGGCATACGTACCACAAGGTCATTGAAGAACCATTGGAAGCCCGCAAGCAAAAAATTCCAACCTCTGAATCTTGCCACTTTGCCCTCCCTTGGCTTTCTACTAAGAAGGGCAAAGTGGTAAAAATAAGAGCTGCTCCAAATTGCCCGGGGTCTGAGCATACTTGTCATAACATCATTGTAGAACCATTGAAAGCCCGTGAGCAAAAAACTACAACCTCTTAATCTTGCCACTTTGCCCTTACTTGGCTTTGTACTAAGAAAGGGAAAAGTGGTAAAAATAAGAGTTGCTCCAACTTGCCCTGGGTGGAGGCATACAAATTATAATCTCATCGTAAAACGATTGAAAGGCCGTGAGCAAAAAACTCCAACCTCTTAATCTTGCCACTTTACCCTCACTTGGTTTTCTGCTAAGAAAGGGCAAAGTGGTAAAAATAAGAGTTGCTCCAACTTGCCCGGGCTCGGGGCATACATATCATAACGTCATTGTAGAACCATTGGAAGCCCGCGAGCAAAAAACTCCAACCTCTTAACCTGGCCACTTTGCCCTCACTTGGTTTTAAACTTAGAAAGGGCAAAGTGGTTAAAATAAGAGTTGTTCCAACTTTCCTGGGGTCAGGGCATACATATCATAACGTCATTATAAAACCATTGGAAGCCCGCGAGAAAAAACTCCAACCTCTTAATCTTGCCACTTTGCCCTCACTTGGCTTTCTACTAAGCAAGGGCAAACTGGTAAAAATAAGAGTTGCTCCCACTTACTTGAGGTCGGGGCATACATATCATAACTTTATTGTAGAACCATTGGAAGCCCACGAGCAAAAAACTCCAACCTCCTAACCTGACCACTTTGCCCTCACTTGGCTTTCTACTAAGCAAGGGCAAAGTGGTAAAAATAAGAGGTGCTCCGAATTCCCGGGGTCGGGGCATACATATCATAATGTCATTGTAGAACCATTGGAAGGCCGCGAGCAAAAAATTCTAACCTCTTAACCTGGCCAATTTGCCCTCACTGGGCTTTCTACTAAGAAAGCGCAAAGTGGTAAAAATAAGAGTTGCTCGAACTTGCCCGGGGTTGTTGCATACATATCATAACGTCAGTGTAGAACCATTGGAAGCCAGCGAGCAAAAAATTCCAACCTCTTAATCTGGCCAATTTGCCCTCACTTGGCTTTCTACTAAGATTGGGCAAAGTGGTAAAAATAAGAGTTGCTCCAACTTGCCCGAGGTCGGGGCATACATATCATAACGTCAGTGTAGAACCATTGGAAGCTTGCGAGCAACAAACTCCAACCTCCTAACCTGGCCACGTTGCCCTCACTTGGCTTTCTACTAAGCAAGGGCAAAGTGGTAAAAATAAGAGGTGCTCCAACTTGCCCGGAGTCGGGCCATACATTCCACAAGGTCATTGTACAACCAAGGGTAGCCCGCAAGCACAAAACTCTAGCCTCTTAACTTTGCCACTTTGCCCACACTTGGCTTTCTACTAAGATAGGGCAAAGTGGTAAAAATAAGAGGTGCTCCGAATTGCCCGGGGTCGGGGCATACCTTTCACAATGTCATTGTAGAACCATTAGAAGGCCGCGAGCAAAAAAGTCCAACCTCTTAATCTTGCCACTTTGCCCTCACTTGGCTTTCTCCTAAGGTAGGGCAAAGTGGAAAAAAAAAGAGTTGCTCCAACTTGCCCGGTGTCGAGGCATACATATCATAACGTCATTGTAGAACCATTGGAAGCCGGCTAGCAAAAAACTCCAACCTCTTAACCTGGCCACTTTGCCCTCACTTGGCTTTCTACTAAGAAAGGGCAAAGTGGTAAAAATAAGAGTTTCTCCAACTTGCCCGGGGTCGGGGCATACATATCATAACATGATTGTAGAACCATTGGAAGCCCGCGAGGAAAAAACTACGACCTCTTAACCTGGCCACTTTGCCCTCAATTGGCTTTAAACTAAGAAAGGGCAAAGTGATTAAAATAAGAGTTGCTCCAACTTGCCCGGGGTCGCGGCATACGTACCACGAGGTCTTTGTAGAACCATTGGATTCCTGCATGCAAAAAACTCCAACCTATTAATCTTGCCACTTTGCCATCACTTGGCTTTCTACTAAGGAAGGGCAAAGTGGTAAAAATAAGAGGTCCTCCGAATTGCCCGGGGTCGGGGCATATATACGACAAGGTCATTGTAGAACCATTGGAAGCCCGCGAGCAAAAAACTCCAACCTCTTAATCTTGCCACTTTGCCCTCACTTATCTTTCTACTAAAAAAGCGCAAAGTGGTAAAAATAAGAGATGCTCCGAATTGCCTGGGGTCGGGGCATACATACCATAAGGTCATTGTAGAACCATTTGAAGCCCGCAACAAAAAAACTCCAACCACTTAATCTTGCCACTTTGCCCTCACTTGGCTTTCAACTAAGCAAGGGCAAAGTGGTAAAAATAAGAGGTGCTCCAACTTGCCCGAGGTCGGGCCATACATACCACAAGGTCATTGTACAACCAAGGGTAGCCCACAAGCACAAAACTCTAACCTCTTAACTTTGCCACTTTGCCCTCACTTGGCTTTCTACTAAGAAACGGCAAAGTGGTAAAAATAAGAGTTGCTCCAACTTGTCTGGGGTCGGGGCATACATACCAAAAGGACATTGTAGAACCATTGGAAGCCAGCGAGCAAAACACTCCAACCTCTTAATCTTGCCACCTTGCCCTCACTTGGCTTTCATCTAAGGAAGGTCAAAGTGGTAAAAATAAGAGTTGCTCCGAATTGCCCGGGGTCGGGGCATACTTACCACAAGGTCAATGTAGAACCATTGGAAGCCAGCAAGCAAAAAACTCCAACCTTTTAATCTTGCCACTTTCCCCTCACTTGGCTTTCTACTAAGCAAGGGCAAAGTGGTAAAAATAAGGGGTGCTCCGAATTTCCCGGGGTCGGGGCATACATACCACTAGGTGATTGAAGAACCATTGGATGCCCGCGAGCAAAAAACTCCAACCTTTGAATCTTGCCACTTTGCCCTCACTTGGCTTTCTACTAAGAAAGGTCAAAGTGGTAAAAATAACAGTTGCTCCAACTTGCCCGGGGTCGGGGCATAAATATCATAACGTCATTGTAGAACCATTGGAAGCCCGCTAGCAAAAAACTCCAACCTCTTAATCTTGCCACTTTGCCCTCGCTTGGCGTTCTACTAAGGTAGGGCAAAGTGGCAAAAATAAGAGGTGCTCCGAATTGCCCGGGGTCGGGGCATACATACACAATGTAATGTAGAACCATTGGAAGCCCGCGAGCAAAAAAGTCCAACTTCTTAATCTTGCCACTTTGCCCTCACTCGGCTTTCTACTAAGGTAGGGCAAAGTGGTAAAAATAAGAGGTGCTCTGAATTGCCCGGGGTCGGGGCATACGTACCATAAGGTCATTGTACAACCATTGGAATCCCGCAAGCAAAAAACTCCAAGCACTTAATCTTGCCACTTTGCCCTCACTTGGCTTTCTACCAAGAAAGGGCAAAGTGGTAAAAATAAGAGGTGCTCCGAATTGCCTGGGGTCGGGGCATACGTACCATAAGGTCATTGTAGAACCATTTGAAGCCTGCAACAAAAAAACTCCAACCTCTTAACTTTGCCACTTTGCCCTCACTTGGCTTTCAACTAAGGTAGGGCAAAGTGGCAAAAATAAGAGGTGCTCTCAATTGCCCGGGGTCGGGGCATCCATATCATAACGTCATTGTAGAACCATTGGAAGCCCGCTAGCAAAAAACTCCAACCTCTTAATCTTGCCACTTTGCCCTCGCTTGGCGTTCTACTAAGGTAGGGCAAAGTGGCAAAAATAAGAGGTGGTCCGAATTGCCCGGGGTCGGGGCATACATACACAACGTAATGTAGAACCATTGGAAGCCCGCGAGCAAAAAAGTCCAACTTCTTAATCTTGCCACTTTGCCCTCACTCGGCTTTCTACTAAGGTAGGGCAAAGTGGTAAAAATAAGAGGTGCTCTGAATTGCCCGGGGTCGGGGCATACGTACCATAAGATCATTGTACAACCATTGGAATCCCGCAAGCAAAAAACTCCAAGCACTTAATCTTGCCACTTTGCCCTCACTTGGCTTTCTACCAAGAAAGGGAAAAGTGGTAAAAATAAGAGGTGCTCCGAATTGCCTGGGGTCGGGGCATACATACCATAAGGTCCTTGTAGAACCATTTGAAGCCTGCAACAAAAAAACTCCAACCTCTTAACTTTGCCACTTTGCCCTCGCTTGGCTTTCAACTAAGGTAGGGCAAAGTGGCAAAAATAAGAGGTGCTCTGAATTGCCGGGGTCGGGGCATCCATATCATAACGACATTGTAAAAAAATTGGAAGCTCGCGAGCAAAAAACTCCAACCTCTTAATCTTGCCACTTTGCCCTCACTTGGCTTTCTACTAAGAAAGGGCAAAGTGGTAAAAATAAGAGGTGCTCCGAATTGCCTAGGGTCGGGGCATACATACCAAAAGGACATTGTAGAACCATTGGAAGCCCACGAGCGAAACACTCCAACCTCTTAATCTTGCCACTTTGCCCTCATTTGGCTTTCTACTATAGAAGGGCAAAGTGGTAAAAATAAGAGGTGGCCGAATTGCCCGAGGTCGGGGCATACACACCACAAGTTCATTGTAGAACCATTGGATGCCTACATGCAAAAAACTCCAACCTCTTAATCTTGCCACTTTACCATCACTTGGCTTTCTACTAAGCAAGGGTAAAGTGGTTAAAATAAGAGGTGCTCCGAATTGCCCGGGATCGGGGCATACATTGGAAGGCCGCGAACAAAACACTCCAACCTCTTAATCTTGCCGCTTTGCCCTCATTTGGCTTTCTACTAAGGAAGGCCAAAGTGGTAAAAATAAGAGGCGCTCTGAATTGCCCGGGTTCGGGCATACATACCACAAGGACATTGTAGAACCATTGCAAGCCCGCGAGCAAAAAGCTCCAACCTCTTAATCTTGTCACTTTGCCCTCATTTGGCTTTCTAATAAGGAAGGGCAAAGTTTTAAAAATAAGAGGTGTTCCAACTTGCTCGGGGTCAGGGCATACATATCATAACGTCATTGTAAAACCATTGAAAGCCCGCGAACAAAAAACTCCAACCTCTAAATCTTGCCACTTTGCCCTCACTTCGCTTTCTACTAAGAAAGGGCAAAGTAGTAAAAATAATAGTTGCTCCAACTTGCCCGGGGTCGGGGTATACATACCACAAGGTCATTGTTAAACCATGAGTAGCCCGCGAGCAAAAACCTCCAACTTTTTAAGTTTACCACGTTTCCCTCACTTGGCTTTCTACAAAGGAAGGGCAAAGTGGTAAAAATAAGAGGTGCTCCAAATTGCCCGGGGTTGGGGCATACATGACACAAGGTCATTGTAGACCCATTGGAAGCCTGCAAGCAAAAAACTCCAACCACTTAATCCGGCCACTTTGCCCTCACTTGGCTTTCTACTAAGCAAGCGCAAAGTGGTAAAAATAAGAGGTGCTCCAACTTGCCCAAGGTTGGGGCATACATACCACAAGGTCATTGTAGAACCATGGGTAGCCCGCGAGGAAAAAACTCTAGCCTCTTAACTTTGCCACTTTGCCCTCACTTGTCTTTCAACTAAGGAAGGACAAAGTGGTAAAAATAAGAGGTGCTCCAAATTGCCTGGGGTCGGGGCATACGTACCACAAGGTCATTGAAGAACCATTGGAAGCCCGCAAGCAAAAAACTCCAACCTCTTAATCTTTCCAATTTACCCTCCCTTGGCTTTCTACTAAGAAAGGGGAAAGTGGTAAAAATAAGAGGTGCTCCGAATTGCCCGGGGTCGGGGCATACATATCATATCGTCATTGTAGAGCCATTGAAAGCCCGTGAGCAAAAAACTACAACCTCTTAATCTTGCCACTTTGCCCTCATTTGGCTTTCTACTAAGAAAGGGCAAAGTGGTAAAAATAAGAGTTGCTCCAACTTGCCCGGGGTCGGGGTATACATACCACAAGGTCATTGTAGACCCATTGGAAGCCCGCGAACAAAACACTCCAACCTCTTAATCTTGCCACTTTGCCCTCATTTGGCTTTCTACTGAGGAAGGGCAAGGTGGTAAAAATAAGAGGCTCTCCGAATTGTCCGGAGTCGGGCCATACATACCATAAGGTCATTGTAGACCCATTGGAAGCCCGCGAACAAAACACTCCAACCTCTTAATCTTGCCACTTTGCCCTCATTTGGCTTTCTACTAAGGAAGGGCAAAGTGCTAAAAATAAGTGGCTCTCTGAATTGCCCGGGTTCGGGCATACATACCACAAGGACATTGTAGAACCATTGCATGCCCGCGAGCAAAAAACTCCAACTCTTAATCTTGCCACTTTGCCCTCATTTGGCTTTCTACTAAGGAAGGGCAAAGTTGTAAAAATATGAGGTGCTCCAACTTGCTTGGGGTCAGGGCATACATATTATAACGTCATTGTAGAACCATTGGAAGCCTGTGAGCAAAAAACTCCAACATCTTAACCTAGCCACTTTGCCTTGATTTGGCTTTCTACTAAGAAAGGGCAAAGTGGTAAAAATAAGAGTTGCTCCAACTTGCCCGGGGTCGGGGCATACATATCATAACGTCATTGTAGAACCATTGGAAGCCCGCGAGCAAAAAACATCTTAATCTTGCCACTTTGCCCTCACTTGGCTTTCAACTAAGGAATGGCAAAGTGGTAAAGATAAGAGGTGCTCCAAATTGCCCGTCGTCGCGGCATACATACCACTAAGTGATTGTGGAACCATTGGAAGCCTACAAGCAAAAAACTCCAACCTCTTAACCTAGCCACTTTGCCTTGATTTGGCTTTCTACTAAGAAAGGGTAAAGTGGTAAAAATAAGAGTTGCTCCAACTTGCCCGGGGTCGGGGCATACATATCATAACGTCATTGTAGAACCATTGGAAGCCCGCGAGCAAAAAACATCTTAATCTTGCCACTTTGCCCTCACTTGGCTTTCAACTAAGGAATGGCAAAGTGGTAAAGATAAGAGCAGCTCCAAATTGCCCGTCGTCGCAGCATACATACCACAAAGTGATTGTGGAACCATTGGAAGCCTGCAAGCAAAAAGCTCCAACCTCTTAACCTAGCCACTTTGCCTTGATTTGGCTTTCTACTAAGAAAGGGCAAAGTGGTAAAAATAAGAGTTGCTCCAACTTGCCCGGGGTCGGGGCATACATATCATAACGTCATTGTAGAACCATTGGAAGCCAGCGAGCAAATAACATCTTAATCTTGCCACTTTGCCCTCACTTGGCTTTCAACTAAGGAATGGCAAAGTGGTAAAGATAAGAGGTGCTCCAAATTGCCCGTCGTCGCGGCATACATTCCACAAAGTGATTGTAGAACCATTGGAAGCCTGCAAGCAAAAAACTCCAACCTCTTAACCTAGCCACTTTGCCTTGATTTGGCTTTCTACTAAGAAAGGGCAAAGTGGTAAAAATAAGAGTTGCTCCCACTTGCTCGGGGTCGGGGCATACATATCAAAGCGTCATTGTAGAAAAATTGGTAGCGCACGAGCAAAAACTCCAACTTCCTAACTTGGCCACTTTGCCCTCACTTGGCTTTCTACTAAGCAAGGGCAAAGTGGTAAAAATAAGAGGTGCCCCAACTTGCCCGGAGTCGGGCCATACATACCATAGGGACATTGTACAACAAGGGGTAGCCCGCAAGCACAAAACTCTAACCTCTTAACTTTGCCACTTTGCCCTCACTTGACTTTCTACTAAGGTAGGGCAAAGTGGTAAAAATAAGAGGTGCTCCGAATTGCCCGAGGTTGGGGCGTACATATCATAACTTTATTGTAGAACCATTGGAAGCCCATGAGCAAAAAACTCCGACCTCCTAACCTGGCCACTTTGCCCTCATTTGGCTTTCTACTAAGGAAGGGCAAAGTTGTAAAAATAAGAGGTGCTCCGAATTGCCCGAGGTCGGGGCATACGTACCACAAGGTCAATGTAGAACCATTGGAAGCCAGCAAGCAAAAACTCCAACCTTTTAATCTTGCCAATTTGCCCTCACTTGGCTTTCTATTAAGCAAGGGCAAAGTGGTAGAAATAAGAGAAGCTCCGAATTGCCCGGGATCGGGGCATACATACCGCAAGATCATTGTAGAACCATTGGAAGCCCGCGAGCGAAACACTCCAACCTCTTAATGTTGCCACTTTGCCCTCACTTGGCTTTCTACTAAGGAAGGGAAAAGTTGTAAAAATAAGAGGTGATCCAACTTGCTCGGGGTCGGGCATGAATATCATAACCTCATTGTAGAACCATTGGAAGCCCGCGAGAAAAAAACTCCAACCTCTTAATCTTGGCACTTTGCCCTCACTTGGCTTTCTACTAGGGAAGGGCAAAGTTGTAAAACTAAGAGTTGCTGCAACTTGCACGGGGTAGGGGCTTACATATCATAACGTCATTGTAAAACAATTGGAAGCCCGCGAGCAAAACTCCAACGTCTTAATCTTGCCACTTTGCCCTCACTTGGCTTTCAACAAAGGAAGGGCAAAGTGGTAAAAATAACAGGTGCTCCGAATTGCCCGGGGTCGGGGCATACATACCACAAGGTCATTGTATAACCATTGGAGACCCGTGAGCAAAAAACTCCAACCTCTTAATCTTGCCACTTTACCCTCACTTTGCTTTCTACTAAGAAAGGGCAAAGTGGTAAAAATAAGAGTTGCTCCAACTTGCCCGGGGTCGGGGCATACATATCATAACATCATTGTAGAACCATTGGATGCCCGCGAGCAAAAAACTCCAACCTCTTAACCTGGCCACTTTGCCCTCACTTGGGTTTCTACTAAGGTAGGGCAAAGTGGTAAAAATAAGAGGTGCTCTGAATTGCCCGGGGTTGGGGCATACATACCACAAGGTCATTATAGAACCATTAGAAGCACGCGAGCAAAAAAATTCTAACCTTTAAATTGGCCAATTCGCCATGACTTGGCTTTCTACTAAGCAAGCGCAAAGTGGTAAAAATAAGAGGTGCTCCAACTTGCCCAGGGTTAGGGCATACATACCACAAGGTCATTGTAGAACCTTGGGTAGCCCGCGAGCAAAAAACTCCAGCCTCTTAACTTTGCCACTTTGCCCTCACTTTGTAACATCCCAGATTTTAGTGTTTTTTTTAATGAAGGATTTATTTAATTTATTTTGTGATTTATTATCTTGTTTTAAAATTTTGGGAGTTTTTAAATATTATTTCATGATTTTTTATGTTGTGAAAATTATTTTTATTTGCTTTCTAGATTTTATTTACTGTTTTGGCTTTTAAAATGATCTTTAAATTAAATTGATTTATTTTTTTGTTTTAAATTTTTATTGCTGTATTTAAAATATTTCATTGCGTTTGGATTATTTTATTTAGCTTTCAGTTTTAAAATCATTTTCGTTGGATTTTTCGGGACCTATTTTGAAAGACTGGATCTTCTCTTTTTTCCCTCCTCTTTTTCTTTTTCTTCCTTTTTCTTCTTTCTTTTCTTTTTTTCCATTTTCTCCTCCTTCTTCCTCCGGCCCGCCGTGCACGACACCGCCGGCATCATCGGCTCCCCCGTGTGCCGGCGACCTCCCCCATAAATTCTTAGACCACCTTGTGCCGCCGTTAGCCGCCACGAGCCGCTCGAACCCGCGGTGGTTTTCTCTCTTTTCTGCCGCCGTCCGGCCACCTCCGGCCACCATTTCTTCACCACTTCTTCACCGGCCCATTACCAAGCTTTTCCACCCAAACCCGGCCCCGATCCGTCGCCGGAGCCGCCCGTGCGAGCTTCAAATCTGATTTGAAATTCTCGACCGTAAACCGCCTATTTCCGCCGCCATCCACGGCCAACCACCACTTCCATTAGATTCCCCACCTTTCATAGGTCCTACCCTACCATTTTCAAGTCTTTGTTTGAACCCATGTGAAATTTGAAATTCCCTGTGTTTCGGCCACATTGTTTTTATACTGTGACAATTGCTACTTTGGTGATTCCCTGTGCCTCGAATCCTCCTTAAAATATTTTTAAAGCGCTGTAAGTATTTCCTAAACAATTCTTTTGAAATTTAATTATATTTTTACAATTAACTGCTATATTTATATATATGTATCCTGGTTGGTTTCCGGACTAAGTCTGAGGAGTTCGGGGGTGGTTGGTTGATCGGAGTAATTGTTGTGTGATTTTTGGTGATTGGATTATTGTTGGATATTGATTATCTTGTGAGTTGGAATTGGTTATGTGTGATTTTGGGAGTTGATCATTGGTTATTGAGGTTTATTGTTGTGGTTTGGTACATTACATATGCACGCATGATCATGTTTGTAAATTGAAAATTGGGTTTTCGTGTATTGCATTCATGTTCATGTGGTTATCTTGAAAACTGGGTTTTCATGTGTTGACTGGATTTGTGGGTGCGTGTGACCCCAAGCCGAGATGGGGCATTATCTCGGTGGAGCTCCTCTAGTCACTCGGGAGTGGAATATACTGAGTGACGTCCCCTGGGTTGTCACCGGGCGACAACGGGATCGGACGTTGGACGTGCCGAGTCCGTGGCCCTTCTGCTGGCGGGGGCTAGAGAATGACCTGGCCACGAACGCACTGGGTGCGGAACTGGGCATCGCTCGTAAAGTAGCCAGGACGTGCGGATGGTCCATAGGGGAGGCCATGGTGCATATGGTTAATTGGATAATGGAAAATGGCTATTTTCTGGAAAAATAGCCTGAGTTGGTTTTGTGTATCATTTTCTGGGAAAACGATGGATTTTGATTTTTAGGCCATTTTCTAGGATAATGGTGGAAATGATTTTTATTGGAAATATTTTTGGGCCAAAAGAAATTTTTGGCATGTGTTGCATATTGCATCATGTGCATGCATGGTTAGTTGTTTAAATATATTTTTATCTCAGTACTTGATTAGGTTATAACTTACCTGTGGTACCATTTAATGGTACTGCACTGCTTGTTGATGATGCAGATGCCAAGCCTGAGGATTTCGCTCCGCCGGAGGAGTGATCTGGGATCACTCGTGCTGTTTTATTTTTATCTTCAGACTTGTATTTTTATTTTGGGACTTTGGCTTGTTTTTATGAGATTTGTATTTTGGATATCAGTATTAACTAAAATTCTGGTACTAGTTGACTTAATTACCTTCCGCTGTATTTTTATTTGTGCACTGTTTATTTGTTGCACACACCTGACACTTGCCTTAGGGATGCGTGACCGAGTTGTCATCATCCTGACGTCACGATTCTCGAGCCTTTTTGTACGTGGGAGTTGGGGCGTCGGGGCATACATATCATAACGTCATTGTAGAACCATTGGAAGCCCGCTAGCAAAAAACTCCAACCTCTTAACCTGGCCACTTTGCCCTCACTTGGCTTTCTACTAAGAAAGGGCAAAGTGGAAAAAATAAGAGTGGCTCCAACTTGCCCGGGTTCGAGGCATACATACCATAAGGTCATTGTAGAACCATTGGAAGCCCACGAGCAAAAAACTCCAACCTCTTAACCTGGCCACTTTACCCTCACTTGGCTTTCTACTAACCAACGGCAAAGTGGTAAAAATAAGAGGTGCTCCAACTTACGCGGGGTCGGGGCATACATACCAGAAAGTCATTGTTCAACCACGGGTAGCCCGCGAGCAAAAAACTCCAACCTCTTAACCAGGCCACTTTGCCCTCACTTAGCTTTCTACTAAGGTAGGGCAAAGTGGTAAAAATAAGAGGTGCTCCGAATTGCCCGGGGTTGGGGCATACATACCACAAGGTCATTGTAGAACCATTAGAAGCACGCGAGCAAAAAAACTCCAACCTCTTAAATTGGCCACTTCGCCCTCACTTGGCTTTCTACTAAGCAAGCGCAAAGTGGTAAAAATAAGAGGTGCACCAACTTGCCCAGGGTCGGGGCATACATACCACAAGGACATTGTAGAACCTTGGGTAGCCCGCGAGCAAAAAGCTCCAGCCTCCTAACTTTGCCACTTTGCCCTCACTTGGCTTTCAACTAAGGAAGGACAAAGTGGTTAAAATAAGAGGGGGTCCGAATTGCCCGGGGTCGGGGTGTACATTCCATAAGGTCATTGTAGAATGATTGGAAGCCCGCGAGCAAAAAAGTCGAACCTCTTAATCCCGCCACTTTGCCCTCACTTGCCTTGCTACTAAGGTAGGGCAAAGTGGTAAAAATAAGAGTTGCTCCAACTTGCCCGAGGTCGGGGAATACAAATCATAACGTTATTGTAGAACCATTGGAAGCCCGCTAGCAAAAAACTCCAACCTCTTAACCGGGCCACTTTGGCCTTACTTGGCTTTCAGCTAAGAAAGGGCAAAGTGGTAACAATAAGAGTTGCTCCAACTTGACCGGGGTCGGGCGTACATATCATAACGTCATTGTAGAACCATTGGAAGCCCGCGAGCAAAAAACTCCAACATCTTAATCTTGCCACTTTGCCCTCGCTTGGCTTTCAACTAAGGAAGGGCAAAGTGGTAAAAATAAGAGGTGCGCCGAATTGCCCGAGGTCGGGGCATACATACCACAAGGTCATTGTAGAACCATTGGAAGCCCATGAGCAAAAAACTCCAACCTTTGAATCTTGCCACTATGCCCTCACTTGGCTTTCTACGATGAAAGGGCAAGGTGGTAAAAATAAGAGTTGCTCCAACTTGCCCCGGGTCGGGGCATACATATCATAACGCCAATGTAGAACCATTGGAAGCACGCAAGCAAAAAACTCCAACCTCTTAATCTTGCCACCTTGCCCTCACTTGGCTTTCATCTAAGGAAGGTCAAAGTGGTAAAAATGAGAGTTGCTCCGAATTGCCCGGGGTCGGGGCATACGTACCACAAGGTCAATGTAGAACCATTGGAAGCCAGCAAGCAAAAAACTCCAACCTTTTAATCTTGCCACTTTCCCCTCACTTGGCTTTCTACTAAGCAAGGGCAAAGTGGTAGAAATAAGAGGAGCTCCGAATTGCCCGGGGTTGGGGCATACATACCGCAAGGTCATTGTAAAACCATTGGAAGCCCGCGAGCGAAACACTCCAACCTTTTAATCTTGCCACTTTGCCCTCACTTGGCTTTCAACAAAGGAAGGGCAAAGTGGTAAAAATAACAGGTGCTCCGAATTGCCTGGGGTCGGATCATACATACCACAAGGTCATTGTAGAAGCATTGGATGCCCGAGAGCAAAAAATGCCAACCTCTTAATCTTGCCACTTTGCCCTCACTTTGCTTTCTACAAAGAAAGGGGAAAGTGGTAAAAATAAGAATTGCTCCGACTTGCCAGGGGTCGGGGCATACATATCATAATGTCATTGTAGAACCATTGGAAGCCCGCGAGCAAAAAACTCCAACCTCTTAACGTGGCCACTTTGCCCTCACTTGGGTTTCTACTAAGGTAGGGCAAAGTGGTAAAAAATAAGAGGTGCTCCGAATTGCCCGAGGTTGGGGCATACATACCACAAGGTCATTGTAGAACCATTAGAAGCACGCGAGCAAAAAAACTCCAACCTCTTAAATTGGCCACTTCGCCCTCACTTGGCTTTCTACTAAGCAAGCGCAAAGTGGTAAAAATAAGAGTTGCTCCAACTTGCCCAGGGTCGGGGCATACATACCACAAGGTCATTGTAGAACCTTGGGTAGCCCGCGAGCAAAAAGCTCCAGCCTCTTAACTTTGCCACTTTGCCCTCACTTGGCTTTCAACTAAGGAAGGACAAAGTGATTAAAATAAGAGGTGGTCCGAATTGCCCGGGGTCGGGGTGTACATTCCATAAGGTCATTGTAGAATGATTGGAAGCCCGCGAGCAAAAAAGTCGAACCTCTTAATCCCGCCACTATGCCCTCACTTGGCTTGCTACTAAGGTAGGGCAAAGTGGTAAAAATAAGAGTTGCTCCAACTTGGCCGAGGTCGGGGAATACAAATCATAACGTTATTGTAGAACCATTGGAAGCCCGCTAGCAAAAAACTCCAACCTCTTAACCGGGCCACTTTGCCCTTACTTGGCTTTCAGCTAAGAAAGGGCAAAGTGGTAACAATAAGAGTTGCTCCAACTTGACCGGGGTCGGGGCGTACATATCATAACATCGTTGTAGAACCATTGGAAGCCCACGAGCAAAAAACTCCAACATCTTAATCTTGCCACTTTGCCCTCGCTTGGCTTTCAACTAAGGACGGGCAAAGTGGAAAAAATAAGAGGTGCGCCGAATTGCCCGAGGTCGGGGCGTACATACCACAAGGTCATTGTAGAACCATTGGAAGCCCATGAGCAAAAAACTCCAACCTCTGAATCTTGCCACTATGCCCTCACTTGGCTTTCTACGATGAAAGGGCAAGGTGGTAAAAATAAGAGTTGCTCCAACTTGCCCCGGGTCGGGGCATACATATCATAACGTCAATGTAGAACCATTGGAAGCACGCAAGCAAAAAACTCCAACCTCTTAATCTTGCCACCTTGCCCTCACTTGGCTTTCATCTAAGGAAGGTCAAAGTGGTAAAAATAAGAGTTGCTCCGAATTGCCCGGGGTCGGGGCATACGTACCACAAGGTCAATGTAGAACCATTGGAAGCCAGCAAGCAAAAAACTCCAACCTTTTAATCTTGCCACTTTCCCCTCACTTGGCTTTCTACTAAGCAAGGGCAAAGTGGTAGAAATAAGAGGAGCTCCGAATTGCCCGGGGTCGGGGCATACATACCGCAAGGTCATTGTAGAACCATTGGAAGCCCGCGAGCGAAACACTCCAACCTTTTAATCTTGCCACTTTGCCCTCACTTGGCTTCCAACTAAGGAAGGGCAAAGTGGTAAAAATAAGAGGTGCGCCGAATTGCCTGAGGTCGGGGCATACATACCACAAGGTCATTGTAGAACCATTGGAAGCCCTCAAGCAAAAAACTCCAACCTCTGAATCTTGCTACTATACCCTCACTTGGCTTTCTACTGTGAAAGGGCAAGGTGGTAAAAAGAAGAGTTGCTCCAACTTGGCCGGGGTCGGGGCATACATATCGTAACGTCATTGTAGAACCATTGGAAGCCCGCAAGCAAGCAAAAAACTCCAATTTCTTAATCTTGCCACTTTGCCATCACATGGCTTTCAACTAAGGAAGGGCAAAGTGGTAAAAATAAGAGGTGCTCCGAATTGCCCGGGGTTGGGGCATACTTACCACAAGGTCATTGTAGGACCACGAGCAGAAATCTCCAACCTCTAAACTTTACCATGTTGCCCACACTTGGCTTTCTACTAAGGAAGGGCAAAGTAGTAAAAATAGGAGGTGGTCCGAATTGCCCGGGGTCGGGGCGTACATAGCACAAGGTCATTGTAGAAACATTGGAAGCCCGCTAGCAAAAAAGTCCAACCTCTTAATCTTGCCACTTTGCCTTCACTCGGCTTTCTACTAAGGTAGGCCAAAGTGGTAAAAATAAGAGTTGCTCCAACTTGCCTGGGGTCGGGGCATACATATCATAACGTCGTTGTAGAACCATTGGAAGCCCGCTAGCAAAAAACTCCAACCTCTTAACCTGGCCACTCTGCCCTCACTTGGCTTTCTACTAACCAACGGCAAAGTCATAAAAATAAGAGGTGCCCCAACTTGCGCGGGGTCGGGGCATACATACCACAAGGTCATTGTTCAACCAAGGGTAGCCCGCGAGCAAAAAACTCCAACCTCTTAACCTGGCCACTTTGCGCTCACTTGGCTTTCTACTAAGGTAGGGCAAAGTGGTAAAAATAAGAGGTGCTACGAATTGCCCGAGGTTGGGACATACATACCACAAGGTCATTGTAGAACCATTAGAAGCACGCGAGCAAAAAAACTCCAACCTCTTAAATTGGCCACTTCACCCTCACTTGGCTTTCTACTAAGCAAGCACAAAGTGGTAAAAATACGAGGTGCTCCAACTTGCCCAGGGTCGGGGCATATATACCACAAGGTCATTGTAGAACCTTGGCTAGCCCGCGAGCAAAAAACTCCAGCCTCTTAACTTTGCCACTTTACCCTCACTTGGCTTTCAACTAAGGAGGGGCAAAGTGGTAAAAATAAGAGGTGGTCCGAATTTCCCGGGGTCGGGGCGTACATTCCACAAGGTCATTGTAGAACCATTGGAAGCCTGGGAGCAAAAAAGTCCAACCTCTTAATCCTGCCACTTTGCCCTCACTTGGCTTTCTACTAAGGTAGGGCAAAGTGGTAAAAATTAGAGTTCCTCCAACTTGCCCGAGGTCGGGGCGAACATATCACAACGTTATTGTAGAACCATTGGAAGTCCGCTAGCAAAAAACTCCAACCTCTTAACCGGGCCACTTTGCCTTCATTCAGCTTTCTGCAGGAAATGGCAAAGTGGTAAAAATAAGAGGTGCGCCGAATTGCCCGAGGTTGGGCCATACATACCACAAGGTCATTGTAGAACCATTGGAAGCCCGTGAGCAAAAAAGTCCAACCTTTGAATCATGCCACTATGCCCTCACTTCGCTTTCTACTATGAAAGGGCAAGGTGGAAAAAATAAGAGTTGCTCCAACTTGCCCGGGGTCGGGGCATACATATCGTAACGTCATTGTAGAACCAATGGAAGCTCGCTAGCAAAAAACTCCAACCTCTTAATGTTGCCCCTTTGCCATCACTTGGCTTTCAACTAAGGAAGGGCAAAGTGGTAAAAATAAGAAGTGCTCCAAATTGCCCGGGGTCGGGGCATACATGCCACAAGGTCATTGTAGAACCATTGGAAGCCCGCAAGCAAAAAACCCCAACCTCTTAATCCTGCCACTTTGCCCTCACTTGGCTTTCTACTAGGAAAGAGCAAAGTGATAAAAATAAGAGGTGGTCTGAATTGCCCGAGGTCGGCGCATACATACCACAAGGTCATTGTAGAACCACGAGTACCCCGCGAGCAAAAATCTCCAACCTCTAAACTTTACCACGTTGCCCACACTTGGCTTTCTACTAAGGAAGGGCAAAGTGGTAAGAATAAGAGGTGCTTCAAATTGCCTGGGGTCGGGGCGCACATACCACAAGGTGATTGTAGAACCACTGGAAGCCAGCGAGCAAAAAAGTCCAACGTCTTAACCCTGCCACTTTGCCCTCACTTGGCTTTCTACTAAGGCAGGGCAAAGTGGTAAAAATAAGAATTGCTCCATCTTGCCTGGGGTCGGGGCATACATATCATAACGTCATTCTAGAACCATTGGAAGCCCGCTAGCAAAAAACTCCAACCTCTAAATTTTGCCACGTTGCCATCACTTGGCTTTCAACTAAGGAAGGGCAAAGTGGTAAAAATAAGAGGTGCTCCGAATTGCCCTGGGGTCGGGGCATACATATGATAACGTCATTGTAGAACCATTGGAAGCCCGCTAGCAAAAAACTCCAACCTCTTAACCTGGCCACTTTGCCCTCACTTGGCTTTCTACTAACCAAGGGCAAAGTCGTAAAAATAAGAGGTGCTCCAACTTGCGCGGGGTCGGGGCATACATACCACAAGGTCATTGTTCAACCAAGGGTTGCCCGCGAGTAAAAAACTCCAACCTCTCAACCTGGCCACTTTGCCCTCACTTGGCTTTCTACTAAAGTAGGGCAAAGTGGTAAAAATAAGAGGTGCTCCGAATTGCCCGAGGTCGGGGCATACATACCACAAGGTCATTGTAGAACCATTGGAACCCCGCGAGCAAAAAACTACAACCTCTGAATCTTGCCACTATGCCCTCACTTCGCTTTCTACGATGAAAGGGCAAGGTGGTAAAAATAAGAGTTGCTCCAACTTGCCCGGGGACGGGGCATACATATCATAACGTCATTGCAGAACCAATGGAAGCTCGCTAGCAAAAAATTGCAACCTCTTAATCTTGCCACTTTGCCATCACTTGGCTTTCAACTAAGGAAGGGCAAAGTGGTAAAAATAAGAAGTGCTCCAAATTGCTCGGGGTCGGGGCATACATGCCACAAGGTCATTGTAGAACCATTGGAAGCCCGCAAGCAAAAAACCCCAACCTCTTAATCCTGCCACTTTGCCCTCACTTGGCTTTCAACTAAGCAAGGGAAAAGTGGTAAAAATAAGAGGTGTCCGAATTGCCCGGGGTCGGGGCATACATCCCACAAGGTCATTGTAGAACCACGAGTACCCTGCGAGCAAAAATCTCCAACCTCTAAACTTACCACGTTGCCCACACTTGGCTTTCTACTAAGGAAGGGCAAAGTGGTAAAAATAAGAGGTGCTCCGAATTGCCTGGGGTTGGGGCGTACATACCACAAGGTCATTGCAGAACCATTGGAAGCCAACGAGCAAAAAAGTCCAACGTCTTAATCTTGCCACTTTGCCCTCACTTGGCTTTATACTAAGGCAGGGCAAAGTGGTAAAAATAAGAGTTGCTCCAACTTGCCTGGGGTCGGGGCATACATATGATAACGTCATTGTAGAACCAATGGAAGCTCGCTAGCAAAAAACTCCAGCCTCTTAATCTTGCCACTTTGCCATCACTTGCCTTTCAACTAAGGAAGGGTAAAGTGTTAAAAATAAGAAGTGCTCCAAATTTCCCGGAGGCGGGGCATACATGCCACAAGGTCATTGTATAACCATTGGAAGCCCGCAAGCAAAAAACCCCAACCTCTTAACACTTTCACTTTGCCCTCACTTGGCTTTCTACTAAGCAAGGGCAAAGTGGTAAAAATAAGAGGTGGTCCGAATTGCCCGGGGTCGGGGCATACATACCACAAGGTCATTGTAGAACCACAAGTACCCCGCGAGCAAAAATCTCCAACCTCTAAACTTTACCACGTTGCCCACACTTGGCTTTCTACTAAGGAAGGGCAAAGTGGTAAAATTAAGTGGTGCTCCGAATTGCCTAGGGTCGGGGCGTACATACCACAAGGTCATTGTGGAACCATTGGAAGCCAACGAGCAAAAAAGTCCAACGTCTTAATCTTGCCACTTTGCCCTCACTTGGCTTTCTACTAAGGCAGGGCAAAGTGGAAAAAATTGAGTTGCTCCAACTTGCCAGAGGTCGAGGCATACATATCATAACGTCAATGTAGAACCATTGGAAGCCCGCTAGCAATAAAGTCCAACCTCTAAACCTGGCCACTTTGCCCTCACTTGGCTTTCTACTAAGAAAGGGCAAAGTGGAAAAAATAAGAGTGGCTCCAACTTGCCCCAGGTCAAGGCATACATATCATAAGGTCATTGTAGAACCATTGGAAGCCAACGAGCAAAAAACTCCAACCTCTTAACCTGGCCACTTTGCCCTCACTTGGCTTTCTACTAACCAAGGGCAAAGTGGTTAAAATAAGAGGTGCTCCCACTTGCACGGGGTCGGGGCATATATACCACAAGGTTATTGTTCAACCAAGGGTAGCCTGCAAGCACAAAACTGAACCCCCTTAACTTTGCCACTTTGCCCTTACTTGGCTTTCTACTAAGGTTGGGCAAAGTGGTAAGAATACCTGGTGGTCCGAATTGCCCGAGGTCGGGGCGTACATACCACAAGGACCTTGTAGAACCATTGGAAGCCCGCGAGCAAAAAAGTCCAACCTCTTAATCTTGCCACTTTGCCCGCACTTGGCTTTCTACTAAGGTAAGGCAAAGTGGTAAAAATAAGAGTTGCTCCAACTCGCCCGGGGTCGGGGCATACATATCATAACGTCATTGTAGAACCATTAGAAGCCCGCAAGAAAAAAACTCCAACCTCTTAACCGGGCCACTTTGCCCTCACTTGGCTTTCTACTAAAAAAGGGCAAAGTGGGAAAAATAAGAGTTGCTTCGACTTGCCCGGGGTCGGGGTATACATATCATAATGTCATTGTAGAACCATTGGATGCCCGCGAGCAAACAACTCCAACATCATAATCTTACGACTTTGCCCTCACTTGGTTTTCTACTATGGTAGGGCAAAGTGATAAAAATAAGAGTTGCTCCAACTTGCCTAGGGTCGGGGCATACATATCATAATGTCATTGTAGAACCGTTGGAAGCCTGCTAGCAAAAAACTCCAACCTCTTAATCTTGCCACTTTGCCCTCACTTGGCTTTCAACTAAGGAAGGGCAAAGTGGTAAAAATAAGAGGTGCTCCGAATTGCCCGGGGTCGGGGCATACATACTATAAGGTCATTGTAGAACCATTGGAAGCCCGCGAGCAAAGAACTCCAACCTCTGAATCATGCCACTTTCCCCTCACTTGGCTTTCTACTAAGAAAGGGCAAAGTGGAAAAAATAAGAGTCGCTCCAACTTGCCTGGGGTCGGCGCATACATATCATAACGTCATTGTTGAACCATTCGAAGCCCGCGAGCAAAAAACTCCAACCTCTTAATCTTGCCACTTTGCCATCACTTAGCTTTCAACTAAGGAAGGGAAAGTGGTAAAAATAAGAGGTGCTCTGAATTGCCCGGGGTCAGGGCATACGTACCACAAGGTCATTGTAGAACCATTGGAAGCCCGCAACCAAAAAACTCCAACCTCTTAATCTTGCCACTTTGCCCTCACTTGGCTTTCTACTAAGGTAGGGCAAAGTGGTAAAAATAAGAGTTGCTCCAACTTGCCTGGGGTCAGGGCATACATATCATAACGTCATTGTAGAACCATTGGAAGCCTGCTAGCAAAAAGCTCCAACCTCTTAACCTGGCCAATTTGCCCTCACTTGGCTTTCTACTAACCAAGGTCAAAGTGGTAAAAATAAGAGGTTCTCCAACTTGCGCAGGGTCGGGGCATACATACCACAAGGTTATTGTTCAACTAAGGGTAGCACGCAAGCACAAAACTCAACCCTCTTAACTTTGCCACTTTGCCCTTACTTGGCTTTCTACTAAGGTAGGGCAAAGTGGTAAAAATAACAGGTGGTCCGAATTGCTCGACGTCGGGGCGTACATACCACATGGTCATTGTAGAACCATTGGAAGCCCGCGAGCGAAAAACTCCAACCTTTTAATCTTGCCACTTTGCCCTCACTTTGCTTTCTACTAAGGTAGGGCAAAGTGGTAAAAAAAAGAGTTGCTCCAACTCGCCCGGGGTCGAGTCATACATATCATAAGGTCATCGTAGAACCATTGGAAGCCCACGAGCAAAAAACTCCAACCTTTTAACCTGGCCACTTTGCCCTCACTTGGCTTTCTACTAAGAAAGGTTAAAGTGGAAAAAATAAGAGTGGCTCCAACTTGCCAGAGGTCAAGGCATACATATCATAAGGTCATTGTAGAACCATTGGAAGCCCACGAGCAAAAAACTCCAACCTCTTAACCTGGCCACTTTGCCCTCATTTGGCTTTCTACTAACCAAGGGCAAAGTAGTAAAAATAAGAGGTGCTCCAACTTGCGCTAGGTCGGGGCATATATACCACAAGGTTATTGTTCAACCAAGGGTTGCCCGCAAGCACAAAACTGAACCCCTTAACTTTGGCACTTTGCCCTTACTTGGCTTTCTACTAAGGTTGGGCAAAGTGGTAAGAATAACAGGTGGTCCGAATTGTCCGGGGTTGGGGCGTACATACCACAAGGTCATTGTAAAACCATTGGAAGCCCGCGAGCAAAAAAGTCCAACATGTTAATTTTGCCACTTTGCCCTCACTTGGCTTTCTACTAAGGTAGGGCAAAGTGGTAAAAATAAGAGTTGCTCCAACTCGCCCGGGGTCGGGGCATACATATCATAATGTCATTGTAGAACCATTGGAAGCCTGCTAGCAAAAAACTCCAACCTCTTAACCGGGCCACTTTGCCCTCACTTGGCTTTCTACTAAGAAAGGGCAAAGTGGGAAAAATAAGAGTTGCTCCGACTTGCCCGAGGTCGGGGTATACATATCATAATGTCATTGTAGAACCATTGGAAGCCCGCGAGCAAACAACTCCAACATCATAATCTTGGGACTTTGCCCTCACTTGGCTTTCTACTATGGTAGGGCAAAGTGATAAAAATAAGAGTTGCTCCAACTTGCCTGGGGTCGGGGCATACATATCATAATGTCATTGTAGAACCATTGGAAGCCCACTAGCAAAAAACTCCAACCTCTTAATCTTGCCACTTTGCCCTCACTTGGCTTTCAACTAAGGAAGGGCAAAGTGGTAAAAATAAGAGGTGCTCCGAATTGCCCGGGGTCGGGGCATACATACCATAAGGTCATTGTAGAACCATTGGAAGCCCGCGAGCGAAAAACTCCAACCTCTTAATCATGCCACTTTCCCCTCACTTGGCTTTCTACTAAGAAAAGGCAAAGTGGAAAAAATAAGAGTGGCTCCAACTTGCCTGGGGTCGGTGCATACATATCATGACGTCATTGTAGAACTATTGGAAGCCCGCTAGCAAAAAACTCCAACCTCTTAATCTTGCCCCTTTTCCATCACTTGGCTTTCAACTAAGGAAGGGAAAGTGGTAAAAATAAGAGGTGCTCCGAATTGCCCGGGGACTAGGCATACGTACCACAAGGTCATTGTAGAACCATTGGAAGCCCGCAACCAAAAAACTCCAACCTCTTAATCTTGCCACTTTGCCCTCACTTGGCTTTCAACTAAGGTAGGGCAAAGTGGTAAAAATAAGAGTTGCTCCAACTTGCCTGGGGTCGGGGCATACATATCATAACGTCACTATAGAACCATTGGAAGCCCGCTAGCAAAAAACTCCAACCTCTTAACCTGGCCACTTTGCCCTCACTTGGCTTTCTACTAACCAAGGGCAAAGTGGTAAAAATAAGAGGTTCTCCAACTTGCGCGGGGTCGGGGCATATATACCACAAGGTCATTCTTCAACTAAGGGTAGCCCGCAAGCACAAAACTCAACCCTCTTAACTTTGCCACTTTGCCCTTACTTGGCTTTCTACTAAGGTAGGGCAAAGTGGTAAAAATAATAGGTGGTCCGAATTGCTCGATGTCGGGGCGTACATACCACATGGTCATTGTAGAACCATTGGAAGCCTGGGAGCAAAAAACTCCAACCTCTTAATCTTGCCACTTTGCCCTCACTTTGCTTTCTACTAAGGTAGGGCAAAGTGGTAAAAATAAGAGTTGCTCCAACTCGCCCGGGGTCGAGTCATACATATCATAAGGTCATCCTAGAACCATTGGAAGCCCACGAGCAAAAAACTCCAACCTTTTAACCTGGCCACTTTTCCATCACTTGGCTTTCTACTAACAAAGGGCAAAGTGGTAAAAATAAGAAGTGCTCCAACTTGCGCGGGGTTGGAGCATACATACCACAAGGTCATTGTTCAACCAAGGGTAGCCCGCAAGCACAAAACTCAACCCTCTTAACTTTGCCACTTTGCCCTTACTTGGCTTTCTTCTAAGGAAGGGCAAAGTGGTAAAAATAAGAGGTGCTACGAATTGCCCGGGGTTGGGGCATACATACCACAAGGTCATTGTAGAACCATTGGAAGACCGCGAGCAAAAAACTTCAACCTCTTAAATTGGCCACTTTGCCCTCACTTGGCTTTCTACTGAGAAAGCGCAAAGTGGAAAAATAAGAGGTCCTCCGAATTGCCCGGGGTCGGGGCATACGTACCACAAAGTTATTGTAAAACCATTGGAAGCCCGCATGCAAAAAACTCTAATCTCTTAATCTTGCCACTTTGCCCTCACTAGGCTTTCTTTTAAGGAAGGTAAAGTGGTAAAAATAAGAGGTGCTCCGAATTGTCCGGGGTCGGGGCATACATACCACAAGGTCATTGTAGAACCATTGGAAGCCCGCAATAAAAAAACTCCAACCTCTTAACCTGGCCACTTTGCCTCACTTGGCTTTCTTCTAAGAAAGGGCAAATTGGTAAAAATAAGAGTTGCTCCAACTTGCCTGGGGTCAAGGTATACATATCATAACGTCATTGTAGAACCATTGGAAGCCCGCTAGCAAAAAACTCCAACCTCTTAATCTTGCCACTTTGCCATCACTTGGCTTCCCACTAAGAAAGGGCAAAGTGGTAAAAATAAGAGTTGCTCCAACTTGCCCGGGGTCGGGGCATACATATCATAACGTCATTATAGAACCATTGGAAGTCTGTGAGCAAAAAACTCCAACCTCTTAACCTGGCCACTTTGCCCTCACTTCGCTTTCTTCTAAGAAAGAGCAAAGTGGTAAAAATAAGAGTTGCTCCGAATTGCCCAGGGTCGGGGCGTACACCCCACAAGGTCGTTGTAGAACCATTGGAAGCCCGCGAGCAAAAAACTCCAACCTCTTAATCTTGCCACTTTGCCCTCACTTGGCTTTCTTCTAAGAAAGCGCAAAGTGGTAAAAATAAGAGTTGCTCCAACTTGCCTGAGGTCGGGGCATACATATCATAACGTCATTGTAGAACCATTGGAAGCCCGCGAGCAAAAAACTCCAACCTCTTAACCTGGCCACTTTGCCCTAACTTGGATTTCTACTAAGCAAGGGCAAAGTGGTAAAAATAAGAGGTGCCGCAAATTGCCCGGGGTCAGGGCATACATAAAAAAAGGTCATTGTACAACCAAGGGTAGCCCACAAGCACAAAACTCTAACCTCGTAACATTGCCACTTTGCCCTCACAAGGCTTTCTACTCAGGTAGGGCAAAGTGGTAAAAAAAAGAGGAGCTACGAATTGCACGGTGTTGGGGAATACATACGACAAGGTCATTGTAGAACCATTGGAAGCCTGCGAGCAAAAAACTTCAACCTCTTAATCTTGCCACTTTGCCGTCACTTGGATTCCCACTAAGAAAGGGCAAAGTGGTAAAAATAAGAGTTGCTCTAACTTGCCCGAGGTCGAGGCATACATATCATAACGTCATTGTAGAACCATTGGAAGTCCGTGAACAAAAAACTCCAACCTCTTAACCTGGCCACTTTGCCCTCACTTCGCTTTCTACTAAGAAAGGGCAAAGTGGTAAAAATAAGAGTTGCTCCAACTTGCTCGGGGTTGGGGCATACATATCATAAGGTTATTGGAGAATGATGGGTATCCTGCGAGCAAAAAACTCCAACCTCTTAACTTTTCCACGTTACCCTCACTTCCCTTTCTACTAAGCAAGGGCAAAGTGGTAAAAATAAGAGGTGCTCCGAATTGCCCGGTGTCGGGGCATACATACCACAAGGTCATTGTAGAACCAAGAGAAGCTCGCGAGCAAAAAACTCCAACCTCTTAACTTTACCACGTTGCCCTCACCTGGCTTTCTAGTAAGGAAGGGCAAAGTGGTATAAATAAGAGGTGCTCCGAATTGCCCGGTGTCGGGGCATACACCCCACAAGGTCGTTGTAGAACCATTGGAAGCCCGCGAGCAAAAAACTCCAACCTCTTAACCTTGCCACTTTGCACTCACTTGGCTTTCTACTAAGGTAGGGCAAAGTGGTAAAAATAAGAGGTGCTCCGAATTGCCCGGGGTCGGGGCATACATACCACAAGGTCGTTGTAGAACCATTAGATGCCCGCAAGAGAAAAACTCCAACCTCTTAATCTTGCCGCTTTGCCCTCACTTGGATTCCCACTAAGAAAGGGCAAAGTGGTAAAAATAAGAGTTGCTCCAACTTGCCCGGGGTCGGGGCATACATATCCTAACGTCATTGTAGAACCATTGGAAGTCCGTGAGCAAAAAACTCCAACCTCTTAACCTGGCCACTTTGCCCTTACTTCGCTTTCTACTAAGAAAGGGCAAAGTGGTAAAAATAAGAGGTGCTCCGAATTGCCCAGGGTCGGGGCTTACACCCACAAGGTCGTTGTAGAACCATTGGAAGCCCGCGAGCAAAAAACTCCAACCTCTTAATCTTGCCACTATACCCTCACTTGGCTTTCTACTGAGAAAGCGCAAAGTGGTAAAAATAAGAGTTGCTCCAACTTGCCCGAGGTCGGGGCATACATATCATAACGTCATTGTAGAACCATTGGAAGCCCGGGAGCAAAAAACTCCAACCTCTTAACCTGGCCACTTTGCCCTCACTTGGATTTCTACTAAGCAAATACAAAGTGGTAAAAATAAGTGGTGTTGCAAATTGCCCGGGGTCAGCGCATACATACCAAAAGGTCATTGTACAACCAAGGGTAGCCCGCAAGCACAAAACTCTAACCTCTTAACATTGCCACTTTACCCTCGCTTGGCTTTCTACTAAGGTAGGGCAAAGTGGTAAAAAAAAGTGGAGCTTCAAATTGCACGGTGTTGGGGCATACATACCACATGGTCATTGTAGAACCATTGGAAGCCCGCGAGCAAAAAACTTCAACCTCTTAATCTTGCCACTTTGCCCTCACTTGGATTCCCACTAAGAAAGGGCAAAGTGGTAAAAATAAGAGTTGCTCCAACTTGCCCAGGGTCGGGGCATACATTTCATCACGTCATTTTAGAACCATTGGAAGCCCGCGAGCAAAAAACTCCAACCTCTTAATCTTGCTACTTTGCCCTCACTTGGCTTTCAACTAATGAAGGGCAAAGTGGTAAAAATAAGAGGTGCTCCGAATTGCCCGGGGTCGGGGGATACATACCAGAAGGTCATTGTAGAACCATTGAAAGCCTGTGAGCAAAAAACTCCAACCTCTGAATCATGCCAATTTTCCCTCACTTGGCTTTCTACTAAGAAACGGCAAAGTGGTAAAAATAAGAGTTGCTCCAACTTGCCTGGGGTTGGGGCATACATACCACAAGCTCATTGTAGAACCATGGGTAGCCCACGAGCAGAAAATTCCAACGTCTTAACTTTACCACGTTGGCCTCACTTGGCTTTCTACTAAGCAAGGGAAAAGTGGTAAAAATAAAAGGTGCTCCGAATTGCCCGGTGTCGGGGCCTAAATACCACAAGGTCATTGTAGAACCATGAGAAGCCCGCGAGCAAAAAACTCCAACTTCTTAACATTACCACTTTGCCCACACTTGGATATCTTCTAAGCAAGGGCAAAGTGGTAAAAATAAGAGGTGCTCCAACTGGCCCGGGGTCGGGGCATACATACCACAAGGTCATTGTAGAACCATGGGTAGCCCGCAAGCAAAAAACTCCAACCTCTTAACTTTGCCACTTTGCCCTGACTTGGCTTTCTTCTAAACAAGGGCAAAGTGGTAAAAATAAGAGGTGCTCCAACTTGCCCGGGATCGGGGCATACATACTACAAGGTCATTGTAGAACCATGGGTAGCCCGCGAGCAAAAAACTCCAACCACTTAATCACGCCACTTTGCCCTCACTTGGCTTTGTTCTACACAAGGGTAAAGTGGTAAAAATAAGAGGTGCTCCAACTTGCCCGGGATCGGGGCATACATACTACAAGGTCATTGCAGAACCATGGGTAGCCCGCGAGCAAAAAACTCCAACCTTTTAATCTTGCCAGTTTGCCCTCACTTGGCTTTCAACTAAGGAAGGGAAAAGTGGTAAAAATAAGAGGTGCTCCGAATTGCCCGGGTCGGGGCATATATACCACAAGGTCATTGTAGAACCATGGGTAGCCCGCGAGCAAAAAACTCCAACCTCTTAAATTTACCACGTTGCCCTCACTTGGCATTCTACTATGCAAGGGTAAACTGGTAAAAATATGAGGTGCTCCGAATTGCAAGGTGTCGGGGAATACATATCACAAGGTCATTGTAGAACCATGAGTAGCCTGCGAGCAAAAAACTCCAACCTCTTAACTTTACCACGTTGCCCTCACTTGGCTTTCTAGTAAGTAAGGGTAAAGTCGTAAAAATAAGACGTACTCCAAATTGCCCAGGGTCGGGGCGTACATCCCACAAGGTCTTTGTAGAACCATTGCAAGCCCATGAGCAAGAAACTCCAACCTCTTAATCTTGTCACTTTGCCCTCACTTGGCTTTGTTCTAAGCAAGGGCGAAGTGGTAAAAATAAGAGGTGCTCCGAATTGCCCGGGGTTGGGGCATACATAACACAAGGTCATTGTAGAACCATGAGTAGCCTGCGAGCAAAAAACTCACACATCTTAACTTTACCACGTTGCGCTCACTTGGCTTTCTACTAAGAAAGGGCAAAGTGGTCAAAATAAGAGGTGCTCCGTAATGCCCGGGGTCGGGGCGTACACCCCACAAGGTCGTTGTAGAACCATTGGAAGCCCGCGAGCAAAAAACTCCAACCTTTTAATCTTACCAGTTTGCCCTCACTTGGCTTTCAACTAAGGAAGGGCAAAGTGGTAAAAATAAGAGGTGCACCAACTGGCCCGGGGTCGGGGCATACATACCACAAGGTGCTTGTAGAACCATGGGTAGCCCGCAAGCAAAAAACTCCAACCGCTTAACTTTGCCACTCTGCCCTCACTTGGCTTTCTATTAAGCAAGGGCAAAGTGGTAAAAATAAGAGGTGCACCAACTTGCCCGAGATCGGGGTATACATACTACAAGGTCATTGTAGAACCATGGGTAGCCCGCGAGAAAAAAACTCCAACCTCTTAATCTCACCACTTTGCCCTCACTTGGCTTTCAACTAAGGAAGGGCAAAGTAGTAAAAATAAGAGGTGCTCCAACTGGCCCGGGGTCGGGGCATACATACCACAAGGTCAATGTAGAACCATGGGTAGCCCGCAAGCAAAAAACTCCAACTGCTTAACTTTGCCACTTTGCCCTAACTTGGCTTTCTTCTAAGAAGAGGCAAAGTTGTAAAAATAAGAGGTACTCCAACTTGCCCGAGATCGGGGCATACATACTACAAGGTCATTGTAGAACCATTGGAAGCCCGCGAGCAAAAAACTCCAACCTTTTAATCTTACCACTTCCTCCTCACTTGGCTTTCAACTAAGGGAGGGCAAAGTGGTAAAAATAAGAGGTGCTCCAACTGGCCTGGGGTCGGGGCGTACATAACACAAGGTCATGGTAGAACCATGGGTAGCCCGTAAGCATAAAACTCCAACCGCTTAACTTTGCCACTTTGCCCTCACTTGGCTTTCTTCTAAGCAAGGGCAAAGTGGTAAAAATAAGAGGTGCTCCAACTTGCCCGAGATCGGGGCATACATACTACAAGGTCATTATAGAACCATGGGTAGCCCGCGAGCAAAAAACTCCAACCTCTTAAATTTACCACATTGCCCTCACATGGCTTTCTACTATGCAAGGGCAAAATGGTAAAAATAAGAGGTGCTCCGAATTGCCCTATATCGGGGAATACATACCACAAGGTCATTGTAGAACCATGAGTAGCCCACGAGCAAAAAACTCCAACCTCTTAACTTTACCACGTTGCCCTCAGTTGGCTTTCTACTAAGGAAGGGAAAAGTGGTAAAAATAAGAGGTGCTCCAAATTGCCCGGGGTCGGGGCATACATACCACAAGGTCATGGTAGAACCATAGGAAGCCCGCGAGCAAAAAACTCCAACCTCTTAACCTGGCCACTTTGCCCTCACTTGGATTTCTACTAAGCAAGGGCAAAGTGGTAAAAATAGGAGGTGCTCCAACTTGCCCGAAGTCGGGGCATACATACCACAAGGTCATTGTACAACCAAGGGTACCCCGCAAGCACAAAACTCGAACCTCTTAACTTTACCACTCTACCCTCACTTGGCATTCTACTAAAGTAGGGCAAAGTGGTAAAAATAAGAGGCGCTTCAAATTGCCTGGGGCTGGGGCATACATACCACAAGGTCAATGAAGAACCATAGGACACCCGCGAGCAAAAAACTCCAACCTCTTAATTTTGCCACTTTGCCCTCACTTGGCTTTCTACTAAGAAAGGGCAAAGTGGTAAAAATAAGAGTTGCTCCAACTTGCCCAGGGTCGGGGCACTCATATCATAACGTCATTGTAGAACCATAGGAAGCCCGCGAGCAAAAAACTCCAACCTCTCAACCTGGCCACTTTGCCCTCACTTGGATTTCTACAAAGCAAGGGCAAAGTGGTAAAAATAAGAGGTGCTTCAACTTGCCCGAAGTCGAGGTATACATACCACAAGGTCTTTGAACAACCAAGGGTAGGCCGCAAGCACAAAACTCGAACCTCTTAACTTTGCCACTCTGCCCTCACATGGCTTTCTACTAAGGTAGGGCAAAGTGGTAAAAATAAGAGGCGCTACGAATTGCCCGGGGTTCGGGCATACATACCACAAGGTCACTCTAAAACCATTGGAAGCCTGCGAGCAATAAACTCCAACCTCTTAACTTGGCCACTTTGCCCTCACCTGGCTTTCTACTAAGTAAGCGCAAAGTGGTAAAAAAGAAGAGGTGCTCCAACTTACCCGGGGTCGGGGCATACATACCACAAGGTCATTGTAGAACCATCGGTAGCCCGCAAGCAAAATACTCCAACCTCTTAACTTTGCCACTTTGCCCTCACATGGCTTTCTACTAAGGTAGGTCAAAGTGGTAAAAATAAGAGGTGCTCCGAATTGCCCTGGATCGGGGCATACATACCACAACGTCATTGTAGAACCATTGGACGACAGCGAGCAAAAAACTCTAACCTCTTAACTTGGTCACTTTGCCCCCACTTGGCTTTCTACTAAGAAAGGGTAATGTGGTAAAAATAAGACTTGCTCCAACTTGCCCGGGTTCGGGGCATACATATCATAACAGCAGGGTAGAACCATTGGAAGCCCGTGAGGAAAAAACTCCAACCTCTTAACCTGGCCACTTTGCCCACACTTGGCTTTTTAGTAACCAAGGGCAAAGTGGTAAAAATAAGAGGTGCTCCAACTTGCACGGGGTTGGGGCATACATACCACAAGGTCATTGTAGAACCTTGAGTAGCCCGCAAGCAAAAAACTCCAACCTCTTAACTTTGCCACTTTGCCCTCACTTGGCTTTCTACTAAGCAAGGAAAAAGTGGTAAAAATAAGAGGTGCTCCGAATTGCCCGGGGTCGGGGCATCATACCACAAGGTCATTGTAGAACCATTGGACGCCCGCGAGCAAAAAACTCCAACCTCTTAATCTTGCCAGTTTGCCCTCACTTGGCTTTCTACTAAGAAAGGGTAATGTGGTAAAAATAAGAGTTGCTCCAACTTGCCCGGGGTCGGGGCACTCATATCATATCGTCATTGCAGAACCATAGGAAGCCCACGAGCAAAAAACTCCAGCCTCTTAACCTGGCCACTTTGCCCTCACTTGGATTTCTACTAAGCAAGGGCAAAGTGGTAAAAAAAAGAAGTGCTCCAACTTGCCCGAAGTCGGGGCATACATACCACAAGGTCATTGTACAACCAAGGGTAGCCCGCAAGCACAAAACTCGAACATCTTAACTTTGCCACTCTGCCCTCACTTGGCTTTCCACTAAGGAAGGGCAAAGTGGTAAAAATAAGAGGCGCTCCTAATTGCCCGGGGTTGGGGCATACATTCCACAAGGCCATTTTAAAACCATTGCAAGCCCGCGAGCAAAAAACTCCAACCTCTTAACTTGGCCACTTTGCCCTCACTTGGATTTCTACTAAGCAAGCACAAAGTGGTAAAAAAGAAGAGGTGCTGGAACTTGCCCGGGATCGGGGCATACATACCACAAGGACATTGTAGAACCATGGATAGCCCGCGAGGGAAAATCTCAAGCCTCTTAACTTTGCCACTTTTCCCTCACTTGGCTTTCAACTAAGGAAGGGCAAAGTGGTAAAAATAAGAGGTGGTCCGAATTTTTCGGGGTCGGGGCATACATACCATAAGGTCATTGTAGAACCAATGGAAGCCCGCAAGCAAAAAACTCCAACCTCATAACCTGGCCACTTTGCCCTCACTTGGCTTTTTAGTAAGCATGGGCAATGTGGTAAAAATAAG
>JARVXP010000395.1:0-10000 GCA_029856935.1 Cyclocarya paliurus
TTGGATTCTTTCCAGGTCGGCTCTTCTATTAGACAAGTTAGGTATTTGCCTAAGGCTCCTAATAGAAGAAGGCTTCAAAAAACATATATATAAAGTAGAGTTTTAAAAAAATATATATATCTAATAAAAAGCTTTAATTAACTCAATGAGAATGAGAATATAATTAACAAGATCAAATAGATATTATATTATTATTAGTTTTTAAGTATCACATATAATAATTATTTTACCTATTCTCCTTCTAAAAATACGCTTATCTTTTGTCATTTTTAGTTTAATATATAATCAATGTGAAAATTATAAATAGCAAACTTTAATTTTCCAGTGTTCATAAAAGGTTTTTGTATAATCCTTTGAAGAGGCAAATGGCCCATTTTTTTTCAAATGTGTAAGTTGTTTATGGAACTTTATTGACAATAATGATTATAATTGTGTCTGAGTCATTTAAAGTACTTGTAAAACTAGATTTGATAAAATTCTCTCTAAATCAAAAATTTTCTAATAAAGATTAAGTCAGTTATTAATTGAAAATGTGGTATAAAATCTTAATCAATAATTTTACTTTACAAAATGATAGGAATTATTTTTAAATAAAAATATAATATAAAAATAAAAATAAAAATAAATTTTTTAATTTTACTTAAAAAAAAAAATACCTAACTCAACGGAATGTATTGAGCCGGCCCTAATTCTTTCAAAATAGATGCATCGATAATTATGATAGAGATGGAAAATAATAAAAGATATAATAGGTAATAAACTATTACAAAAGGTTTTGATCAGTATTGTTTTCACAATATACGCTCAAAGTGTCTTCAACTAACTAATTGGCTCCTTCTCTTCTAAAATGAACAATGGTTATAGTGAGTGAGGTCGCCTATTTAATCCTATATTATAAGAGAGATCAGATTTAGATATTCTTCTTCGAATTTTTAATTGAATTTTTATTCGAGGAAATTTCAGAACAATACTAAATGCTTAATAAATATAGTTGGTCTAATTTATATATATATATATATATATATATATATATATATATATATATATATATATATATTGTAACTCTAAGGCTGTGTTTGGACAACGAGAAGTGTTGAGAAGTGTTGTGAATAGTTGTGAGTAGAGATTGGAGTGAGTTTGTAGGTCCCATTGAGAGTAGTTTGAGTTGTTTGGATGTATGAAGTATGTTGAGTTGTTGACTTTTGAGTAAGTAGTTGAAAAAGGTGTGGGCCCCATCAATGATTGATTTTTTTTTAATAATGATGGAATTATGATTTTATTTATATATAATAGTAATAAATATTATAGTGATTTTATTTTTTTATTTTTATATAATAATGATAAATATTATTGTGATTTTATTTAATAGTTATATATTATATTAATAAATATTATAGTGATTTTATTTTTATATTTCTATAGAATAGTGATAAATATTATAATAATTTTATTTTTTATTTATATATAATATTAATAAATATTATTGCGATTTTATTTTTTGTCTATATATAATAGCGATAAATATTATAATTATTTTGCTATATATAATAGTGATAAATATTATAGTAATTTATTTTTATATTTTTATATAATAGTGATAAATATTATTTTGATTTTATTTAATAGTTATATGTAATATTAATAAATATTATAGTGATTTTATTTAATAGTTATATATAATATTAATAAATATTATAGTTATTTTATTTTTTGTCTATATAATAGTGATAAATGAAAAAAAAACAGTGGTTCTACCAACACAACACCTAGAGGGGGGTGAATAGGTGTAGATCTATTTTTCTGGTCTAACAAAAATTTTGACAAGCAAGCAAATAAATAATGAAACCAATCACACAGATAATCAACACAGAGATTTGTTCACGGAGTGGAAACTCATTTGAAGAACCTCTTCAAAATCTAAAACCACTCCGGGTGTAAGACACCACCTCAAATCCACTATAGAAATATTTAATTGTTACAATCAATTTAGCTACACTTACAAAACCTTTAAAGTTTCTAAACTTGATCTGCAACACCACGAGTGACCCACTCGATCTCTACACGCATGTAGTGTCGGAACTCCGACCGTTCTATAGCATCCCACGAGAACCTCTCGATCTCTGCAGCAACAACAGCTCCGGAAACCTTCCGGCCAATGAACACATCCACTTCGGTGGACTCAAGTGAGGTTTTATATTTTGTGTGGTGTGGTGGATATAAGTTTGTCCAAGAGAGATTCATAAGGTGGAGAAAATGTTCTCTCAATGGCTCTTGGAGGCAGCTAGGGTTTATGCTCTGTTTTTCCACACCAAGGAACATAAACAAGATGTTCTATTTATAGGCCCTTTTGATTCACGGTGCTCAAAACTAGAGATTTGAGTTTCTGGAACATTGGCTCGAGCGAAGTGTCGAGCGAGAGTCGAGCGTAGGTCAACTTCCAGACATTCGCTCGAGCGGTGAGTCGAGCGGTGGGTCGAGCGAAAGTCTCTGCCTGATTTCGCTCGAGCGGTGATTCGAGCGGTTGTCGAGCGAAAGTCTCTGCCTGATTTCGCTCGAGCGGTGGTCGAGCGAAAGTCTCTGTCTGACTTCGCTCAAGCGGTGTGTCGAGCGGTTGTCGAGCGAATCACTCTGCCTGATTTCGCTCGAGCGGTGAGTCGAGCGGTGGTTGAGCGAAAGTCTCTGCCTGATTTCGCTCGAGCGGTGAGTCGAGCGAAAGTCTCTGCCTGACTTCGCTAGAGCGCCAGTTGGGCCCGCTCGAGCCGTGGTGAGTAGTCTTCAGTTCTTTTCAATTTACAATGCATCAACCACTAGTTACAACATAATTTTACAAAAGTTTTCACACGAACATGCCAATCAACTAATTTTCCCTCAACAATAAATATTATAGTTATTTTTTTTTATATTTCTAAATAATAGTGAATAGTGATTCATTTTTATATTTTATAATAATAGTGATAAATATTATTGTAATTTTATTTAATAGTTATATATAATATTAATAAATATTATTGTGATTTTATTTTTTTGTCTATATATAATAGCGATAAATATTATAATTATTTTTCTATATATAATAGTGATAAATATTATAGTGATTTATTTTTTTATTTTTATTCAATCCAAAACTTATTTAATTAAACCCATTTGAATTTTTAATGCATATTAATATTAGTTCATATAGGCGAAAATCAACATTTCATACAAAATATAAGAAATTCCAAAACAAGTTTGACACGTACAAAAAAAGTCCTCCAACATACAATACAATAAAATCAACATACTAATATCAATTAGCCTGCCTATGTGCCCACATATTTATTGCGATAGAGTCCCTGGTTCCAGCCATGGCCTGTGCTGAGGCAGATGACATGTCAGGCATACGCAGCAGATGTTCTGGGTTGTCTACTTGAGTCCGTCCTGGATAATCACTCGGATTGGAAAATTCACGCCACATCTTATCATTCGGTGTAATAGATCGAATAATGTTATGCATGACACAACATGCAATGACAATATATCGCTGTCGTGTCACTCTGTATGGGTTCATTGATTTCAAAATTCGAAACCGTTTTTTTAGCACACCAAATGTACGCTCAATCACATTTCGGAGGGAAGAATGTCGATAATTAAAATAATCTTGATATCCAGAGAATGAACTATTGCCATGGCGGTCAGATCTATGATACCGCACCCTGGGGTACGGGGGCATAAATCCAATCGTGCACGGAAAAGCAGAATCAACTAAGTAATAATAACCTGGAAACCAATACAAACATTAGTAAAAACTTGAATGGGTAGTGAGGGCAAAATACCATTCCTCCATAAATGTCTATTAATAATACTACTTACCCTCAGGAGCCAATGGGAAATTGATCCCTGGACGAGTCAGCGCATCCATAAACAGACGAGCATCATGGGCAGTGCCTTCCCAGCCAGCGTATATGAATGTAAATTTCATATCGAAATCACAGGCTGCCAACACATTTTGGCTTACTTGTTGATGTCGAGATAGATACGCATTCGTAGCCTCCGCGGGCACACATGCGGAGATATAAGTCCCATCGATTGCACCATAACATTTCTGCACGAGTTCAATGTAACAATTGTGATTTATCTCATTTTTAATAAAACCAAAACCGACCACACACATTTATTTTCAACCACATTTTATTTTCTTTAAACTAGAATAAGAAATTGTCACCTCGAACCATGGGTAATGTCTTGGATTGCCTTGAATATAAGGCGCCACCCCAGCAGTCTGTGTAGGTGCAATCACATCAGGAGCAAGATTACATAGGGCAAGCATCACTGCGTAGACATGCCGATTAACGGTTTCAGTAGAGTGTTGAAATCGGTCGCCTGTTAGTCGTTGAACTACGCCATGTCCGACTGTGTATGCAAACATTGCCAAAGCTTCCTCCACAGAAACCTGCCTAGTCGATTCGAATTGTACATTTGCCCGCAATGTATTGCATAACGCTTCAAATGCATATATTTCCATCCGAAACAAATACCAACAGCACCTCGGATTTCCATTGAGAATTGCAACTATATAGTCTCGTCCGCGTAAGCCGATATTGTGTTCCGGCATTCGCTCAAACACCCTTGCTTGTGCGCTTTCCTCTGCTGCTCGAAGAATTGTAAGCATGGACATGTCATCCCACATGGATACATCGTGCATCCTTCGAAGCAAGTATTCATCCCATGTTGGAGGTTGGTTATTACTAGATACATCACGCCTTCTCAAAGCTTCATAATCGTCCCCCTCTGGAGCCAGGTTACTACTCGATCCAGCTTCGGTAGTGTTATTTGCCTCCACCTGCGGCTCATCATCTGACCCACTTCCAAAATCCATTCTGCGGTTTTAAAAAATTAAATTATGGACAATAACACTTTGACCAATAACTGACAGCACATAATAAGCTTCTCTATTAATTTTCCCGCAACATGTCAAAGAGTTAGAAATCATTTTCTATACAAAAACATATCTCCAATATGCCACTTAAATAATAGCTTCATTTATCCCATGTAATAACTAGTAATTTTTAAATAGAATAACAATAAAATACTTGCCAAATAGTGCAAATTAAAGGTAAATAGACCAAATGAATTAAACTGTCAATAACAACTGTCAATAGACCAAATGAATTAAAAACACACAACAACCATAATAGTTACTCATAATAATAGTCTCAATAAAAACAACATCCGGAATAATTAACGTTAGATCAACTACGTAACAAACATATGCTACATCACTCCAAAGACCAGATCCAATCAATTTTACGGTCCGGGGGCAGCATTAAGAACTGTTCAACCACCTTATCCTGCAGAAACTGAGCTAGCGCTTTGTTATATTGAAATGCAGGGAGCCGCGGCTGGATCTCATCCAAAAACTTTAGACATGCACCCATCTTGCTGTATGACGCATCCGAACCAGATGACTCTGTGCCTTTGCTCCGTTTTCTACTACATTCCTCTAAGAACTGCTTATCCAACTCATTTCTCGTAGCTTGGCCCGCGGCCATAGTTTCCAAAACTTTACTAAAATCTGAGGATAAGCTAACCCGGGCCGACTCTCTTGCTCGACGACGATTTGGTCTCTGTCTCCGACCTGGGCCATTTGTCTCTAGGCCATCTATGTCTATTGGCGCGTCCGTGCCAGTTCCCAATACGGGGCCTCGTGACCTCACCTCCTCCTCAAGGAAGTCCTCCTCCTCAATCGTCGAGGGTTGCTGCGTTGATGAAAAATGGAGGACTCCCGTGGCCACAGACTGGCCAAAAATAGTGCATAGGAGATCGTAGTCTCGACAACCATGTGTCTTGAATTTCCTCCATTGGCCACGCACCTAGCATTAGCAAAAACTTATATTAGACTTGATATATACACTAGAGAACATGTCTCCCTACCTCAACAACATTTATATCGAAAATGTATGAAAATTAAACTGGTTAAGTATTTTTTGTACCTTTATTGCGTTAGCCCAATGTTCCTCTGATGCAATGACAGTTTTTGTCTGCGGGTTCCAACCCATTCCTGTCTGGCCCATTAAATCCATAAACAGTCGTAACCTTTGCCTCAGGCGAGTAATTTTCCCCCTTATTTGTGACGCATCAATTGCCTTCCTCCCAACCTGAGTAAGCTTTTCTGCAAGTCTCTCATGATCTCGGTTGGTGATTTTCGAGCCAACCAATTTTCCCTCAATGGTCTCTTGGTAGAGGATGTCTACGAATATCCCCTCCAATCTATCGGTCCACAGCTCGTCATGCTGGACCCCAGACTCATCCATCGAGTGCTGCTCATTGCAAACATTAGCATATTACCCAATATAAAAAAGTATAAAGTCTTGGGGGTAGTAGTTTACTAGTTACAAACCACAATCAAAATATTGAGGACCCCTTGTGTTTGAAAAGGCGGATATGTCAAACTAATATAATAACATCAAACTCTAACTCATATTCATGATCTATGGTCAACTAATATGGTACCAATATCAATTAGAATATTAACATATAAGTTTAACTAACCACCCAATGAGTATGGTAAAAGACATGTAAAAAAGTTAGAGGTAAAAATCATGAATACTCATACCTCCCTCGAAGCACGCGTAGAAGATCTAAGGTAGTATCGCTGTAATATAGTAAAATTGAGTCAATAGAAATCAACGATAAATATGGTAAAAGATTTAAAACAATATATAATAAAGATGCCCTGAACTTGATCACATCCAACAACCATATGAAACAGTATGATGGGGATTGAAAATGGTCTTTTCGCTAAACAGATCTAACATAGGGCCAAATTAATCTCGCATTTGATCTGCCTCTCAAACATGTGTGGACATTTTGTTTTGCAAAGAAACACTAGTATACTTTGAACGTGGTGTGCAAAGTAGAGATGATTGATTGGCGAGAGGCTAGAACAAGTGGAGATATATGCATGGATATCTTGAGTTTGCTCACCTGATTAATTAAGACCTACAGATTTCTTCTGCATGGCAGGCATTGACATTTGTGCAAGTTTCTTTGTCAATGTTGTTATATGTCAGTGCCATAAATTGATGTAGCTGAATGTAGATCAATAAACATATGAACAAAGATCAAGATAGTAAATAGTCTAGAACTTCATAGGATCCTGCTAAAGGTTCATTTGTTACTCTTCAATCAGTTTTTCATATTTTATTAAGAAGAAAATATAATTGACCTTGTACACGTGTTGCTCAAAAGTTTGCGTACCTTTTTATTTCTTTTGTTGTTTTAAGAGTTAACTTGGGGAAAGGGCATTTCAAATGTTGAAAGAAGGTACATTTCATGTTCATTCAACAATGTCCTGATGGCAGCAGTCCGCAGAAGCTGCTATTCTTTTGAAGGAAATTCGACTTTTTAAACATCTATGATCTATCTCTCTTCCTATTCTATCTCTCTCACTTTGGCAGATTATTTTTGGTCCCATCTTTATAATAGTCTAACATCTAGACTCTATTGTCTGTTTTTGGCCCCATTAATTATTATTATATCTCATAATGTAAATAATACATAATTCATATAAAATCATGCATCCCGTCAGATCATCCTTTTTACCTAATACAATACTTATCTCCCTTCATTTTGGCTCAACTGCATTTCAGATCTGCAGCCCCCACTTCCAACTCTTATCATATAATATTAATAATCCCACCACCCATCGGATACCCTTGTGTGTGTGTATGTATAGATGTATACATGACCAGTAAATAAAGAAACTGGGTTTATAAGTAGAGTTTCGAAACCTGAAACTCCCATGTTCCCTCACCCACCCACCCTCGCCCATTCTCTTCTCACTATGTAAAAATTCCTCAATGGATTTGAACTGGAATGGGAATTCAGAATTCAACATATAAAAACAGATGTGGCGGTAATAAAAACTAATAATAAAAACTAAGTTTGAAAAATTTGAAGTATAATATTGAATCTATATATGTCCATATATAAACATGAGAAAAAGAGGTCAGGAATCTGACGGTTCAATTCATCAGAGTATGGACATCAAATTAGAGGAACATTATTCGTATTTTGATCATCATGATTCAAATATTGATATCCAGTGTGGTGGGAAAAGAAGCTATAAAATCTGAATGTTAACATGATGATGCTTGAAGAAACCATTGACATGTATTTTATTCTACAAATTAGTTGACTGGTTTCAACGGATTTGGGAATGCAAAATCAATGATGAAGCTAGCAGATGGGATTCTGATTCCTCTAGTCCTCTATGGGGTTTTTGCAGTTGGACCACTTTGAAGACCGATAAAGAAATATATATATATATATATATATATATATATAAATATCAATAATGACCAAGATCCTCTCTACAACGACTAATGGCAAACCTTCATAAATATATATCATACTCCATTAAATTTGATTATTTCCTAGTACAGAATCATCTTCAAACCGTCATATACTTCCTTTCCGAGTATACATCTTGTAGATAACATATATAAATATGAATAAAAAGGTTCTCAAAACTCTCACTGTGTAGGAGACATTTTTACAAGCATCACACGTGCTCATTATAATTGGGGCTACGTCCCTTTTTACAAACACCAAGTCATGAGAAATATAATTAATATAACTTAGGCCATGAGATATAATTGTTTTGGTTGATCTAGAACAGCGAGGCATACTAAGCAGAGCATAAGTTTTGAATGTTAGGAGGGGATTTGTGCTTACCTTAAAGGAGCGCGTTTGAGGACCCGTGATGACGAATCTGGTGGCAGCAACTCTTGGGTGTTGTTGCAATCGAAGCTGTGAGCAAGAAGTAGAGCCGGTTCGTAATATTGTAGCTTTGGCCATGACTGGTTTATAAAGGAGGCTGTGAAACCAAGGTCATGGGTTGACAGGATCACAGATTGCAGATCGCAGAGGAGATGTTTTCAATTCTCCCTCAATCACTACTCTACCAAAGCCCAGGGGTAGAGACATGAGATTCGTATCATGGGATGGACTATCGAGCAGGTTGATCTGGGTAGGCAGCACGGATTGTTCAGAGATTTGCTCGATGTGCAGGGAGGCAATATTCGCATTACAAACAGAGAAAGAGGGAGAGATTCGGAGTTGGTGTTGCAGAGAGCGATAGAGGGAGAGAAAGCTGGGGGTCAGTGTATGAAGAAGAACACCTTTCACTGTGGGGAGATTCTTTGGGGAGCTGCTTGATGGGAGTTCAAAATTTTTGGGGGAGAAGGAAGGCCAGTGCGAAGGGGTTCTATGGACAGAGAAGGAGAGAGAGGTCATATTATGAATTTACTGTAAGGAGTTCTTTCGGGAGCCATGGAGTTGAATGCTTTTTGAGATAGAAGGGAGTTACATCGAGTTGTCGAGTCATGAACAGAGAGAGAGAGAGAAAGGTTGTTCTTTTTCTTGTCTGCAGGTGCTTTCCGTAAACAATAAAGATATATGATTCCTGACATGTAAACAGTTTATAGGAAGAGTGTTGAATGGTTGAAAATACTTCATTTGGATGTGAAGATATCTTCAATCGTACGAGTGTATCTCGAAGTAGTTGAGCATTCTTCAATGCCCAAACATAGCCTAAGAGTACAAATCTCTTCAAATCCAAGCAAAGCCATCAAGAAGTTTTTGTAATCTCTTGTAGGGCTATAATCGAGCCGAACTAAGCCGGTCTTTGACTTACCGAGCTCGACTCGACTAAAAAAACTCTAACTCGAGCTCAAAATTTTTATTTAAATTTTGTTCGAGCTTAACTCGTGAAGTCAAACTTTCAATTTGAGCTTGAGCTCGACTCGACTCGAGTTGTTTATTTTTTATTTTTTGAATAAAATTTAATAATTAATAAGTTAGATTAAAAAAATAAAAATAAAAATTAATATTAAATTTGTACAACTAACAAGTATAACTTCTATTGAATTATAAGATTTTATAAATAATTAATATCAACTAATTGATATTTATCCATAATAACAATAAATTATATGTCTACATAAATTATTAATACATA